>CM069438.1:61030725-61040333 GCA_035610365.1 Aquatica leii
CCTGAGTGCCCGTCTGATCACGTGCGCCGATCGTCTGATCGATGCGATATTATCTGTCTGTCTATCTTTGATCGCGTCTTATCAGCGATCTTAATCTGATCTTAACGTCAGTCATCGCAATCTTGTCTTGTGTAATCGTCTGTTTGATCTGTCGCGTCGCGATCGCGATCGCTGATCTTCGTCTGTCTGATCAGATCGTATCTGCTACATCAGTCTTGATCTGCGTCGCGATCGCGTCGCGTCTGTCTGATCGATCGCGTCGCCGATCTGATCTTAGATCTGTCAAAATCGCGTCATGCGTCTGATCCCGATGCTGTCGCCGTCTTGATCGCGATCGCGTCAGCCCGTGCGCCGTCTGATCTCGATCTTGATCGTGTCTGATCGATGCGTCTTTGTCAGCGTCTGATCTGATCGCGATGCGTCTGTCGCCTTGTCTGTCTGATCTTGATCTGTCTGCTGATCAGTCTGTCTGTCGCGTCGATCTGATCTTTGATCTTGATCGCGATCTGATCGCGATCAGTCTGTGCGATCGCGTCATGATCTTGTCGCCGATGCTGATCTCGTCTGATCTGCCGTCTTGATCGCCGATCTGTCTCGTCTGTCTTGATCTTTGTCGTCGATCTGATCACTGATCTGATCGCGATCGCGATCTTATGTCAGTCGATCGATCTGTCGCGATCGCGTCGCGTCGCGATCAGCGTCATGATCCGATCTTATCGCGTTCGTCCGATCTAACGTACGTGCGATCACTGATCTGTCGCTGATCGATGCGTCTTGATCTGCGATCTGATCATGATCGCGATCACCCGTCTGTCTCGATCTGTCGCGATCTGTCTGATCGCCGTCGCCCGATCGTCTGATGCCGTGCCGTGCTTTGATGCGTCTGATGCGTCTGATCTTTAGTGCTAATCTTGCTGTCAGGTATCGATCTGCGTGCTTGATCGTCTGTACGTCTTGATCTGTCAGGGTGCGAATGCGATCGCGTGCTGATCGTGCGTCGTGCGATAACGATGGCGTCGCGTCGCGTGCGTGCGATGTCGATGCGTTTCATCGCGTCTTTGATCTGATCTGTCTTTGCGTCCGATCTGTCGCGATCGAGTCGCGATCTGCGATCTGATCTTCTTGATGAAGTCGCGATCGCATCGCTGTCCGTTATCGTCGCGTCGCGTCGCGTCGCCCGTCTGATGCGATGCGATCGCTGATCTTTGATGCGTCGTCGCGATCGCGTCATGATCTGCTTTGATCGATGCGTGCCGATCTGTCAGCGATCGCGTCTTGTCTTGTCTGATCTGTCCGTCTTGTGCGATCTTGATCGCCCGTCTGTATAATCGTCGTCTGATCTTGATCGCGTCTGATCTGTCGCGCGTCTGATCTATCTTTAACGATCCGTCGCCGTCGCCGTCGCGTCTGATCTATAATCCCAGATCTTATCGCCGTCGCGTCTGATCGTCTAAATCGCCGTCTGATCGCGTCTGATATGATCTGTCTGATCTGTGCCGATCGCGATCTGATCTTGAAAAGCGTCTGATCGCGTGATCGCGTCTGTCACCCGATCTGCGTCTGATCGCTTTGATGCTCCGATCGCTGATCTAATCGCGATCGCCGATCTGATCTGATGCTTGATCATGTCTGATCTGATCGTGATCGTCGTCTGATCTGTGATCTGTGATCTTGATCGCGATCTGATCTTTGAAGCGATCTGATCTGATCTTATGTCGATCTGATCGTCGCGATGCGATCTGTCTGTCTGCTGATCCGTCTGTAATCTTGTCGCTGATCGCGTTCGCTGATGGCGTCGTCTTATATGCGATCGTGTCGATCTTATCGTAAAGTAAATGCTTTAGTCGTCGTCTGATAATCGCGATCGCTCTGTCGCGTCTTGTCGCGTCTTGATCGTCGATCGCTGATCACCGTCTGATCTGTGCCGTCTTGCCGTGCGTCTGATCTGATCGCGATGCTGATCTTGTCGCCGATCTTGTCTGTCGCTGATCAGTCTGATCTTGATCGCGTCGCGTCTTGGTGCGATGCCCGATCGCGATGCGTGCGATCGCTGATGCCGATAATGCCGTCTGATCCGATGCCGTCTGTCGCGGTCTGATCTGCGATCGCGTGATCTTGTCTTTGTCGCGTCGCGATCGCGTCGCGTCGCGATCGCGTCTTTGATACGCGTCTGTCTGTCGCTGTCTTGATCAGTCTGATCAGTCGCGATCTGTCGCGTGTCTGTCTGTCGTCTGATCTTGTGCTACGTGTCTGATCGCGTCTGTCTGATGCTTATCTGATCTTTGTCGCCCGATCTGATCTGTCGATGCCCGATCTTGTGCGATCACTGTCTTGATCGCGTCTTTGATAGCGTCGCATCTGTCTGTCTTGTCGCGTCGATCTTTGATCGCGATCGCGATCTTTATGCTGATCTGATCTGTCTTGATCTCGCGTCGCCGATCTGATCGCGTGCGTCGCGATCTGTCGATCTGATCTTGTCGCATGATCGCCAGATAACGTCTTGCTGCATCAAGAATCGCTGATCTGAAGTCGCGCGCTGCGATCGTCTACGTCGCGTCTGATCGCGATCTGATCTGATCTTGTCGCGTCTGAATCTTGTCGCAGATCGCTGATCTGATCGCGCGTCTGTTTGATGCTGATCTCGTCTCCGATCTGATCAAATCGCGATCTTGTCTGTCGATAATCTGATCGCTTGATCTGTCTTAATCGTCGCGTCGCGATCTTGTCTGATCGCGTGATCAATCTTAACAATCATCAGTCGCGTCAGCGTCTTGCCGTCATACGAACACGATCAAATCGCGTCTTGATCTGATAAGTCTATCGCCGATCTGATCGATCGCGTCGCCGTCTTACGTCAGTCCGATCGTCGTAGCGTCTGTCGCGTCTTGATCGATCGCGTGCTGATCAGCGTCGCGTCGCGTCTGTGATCGATGCTGATGTATCTGATCAGCATCGATCGTCTCGCGATAACTGTCTGATCGTCGATGCTGTGCGTGATCGTCGCGTCGCTGTGTCATCTGATGCCGTAGTCAGTCTGATCTGATGCGTGCTGTCGCGATCTGATCTGATCTCTGATCGTCGCGATCGCGTCTGCTGTCGTCGCGATCTTGATGTCTGATCGCGATCGCGTCGATCGTCACTGATCTTTGTCTGCAATCTGCAAATCGCGTCGCGTCACGCAATCTTTGATCCGTCGCGTCGCGATGCTTGTGTGATCGCGATCGCGTCTTACGTCGATCTTGTCTGTCCGATCTGTCGCGTCTGATCTTGTGCTGAGTGCTATCGCGTCTTGATGCGATCTTGATGCGATCGATCGTCTCGATCTGTCTTGGCGTCAAGTCGCGATCTTGTGCGTCTGATCGTCGCGTCTTGTCTGATCGCGATCGCGTCGCGTCGCGTCGCCAATCGCGAGCGATCTGTGTCTGTCGCGTCGCGTCGCGATCTGTCTTGTCTTTGCTGTCAAGATCTGTGCCCGTCTGTCGCGTCGCGTCAGTAGCGATCTGATCGCGTCTGTCTGATCTGATCTGAACGTCTGTCTGTCTGCCGTCTGCGTCTGATCTTGTCGCATCTGCGATCAGTCTGATCTTGTCAGCGTCAGCGTCTGATCTTCGATCTGTCTTGACACGTGCGCATCGTCGTCTGATCTTGTCGCTGATCTGTATGATCTGATCGCGATCTTGATCTCGTCTGCGTCTGATCTGATCTGATCGTCTCGTCTGATCTACGATCTGATCTGTCTGATCTAATCGCGTCGCGTCTGATCTGATCTGCGTCTGATCTTGTCTGATCTGATCATGTCTGTCTGTCTGTGTCTAATCTTACATTTGTCAGTCTGATCTGTCGCGTCGCGTACGATCTGATCAACGATCTGATGCGTCTTGTCTGATCACATCTTGATCTGATCACGATCGCGTCTGATCGCGATCGTCTTGATCGCGATCGCTGATGATCTGATCTTGCGATCGTCTGATGCGATCGCGTCTCGTCTTGTCTTGATGCGTCGCGTCGCGTCTTGATGCCCGTCGTCTGATCGCGATCGATGATGCGTCTGATCGATCGCGTCGCGCTGATCCGTCTGTCTTGATGCTGTCAGCGTCTTAATCAATGCGCTATAAGATCTGTGCCGTGCGTGCGTCTGACCGTCAATACGTCGCGATCTGTGCGATCGCGATCTTGATCGCGATCTGTTTGTCGTCGCTGATCTTGTCTGATCTTGCTGATCAGATCTGATCGCGTCGCGTCGCCCGATCGCCGATCGTCTGATCTTTGCGATGCCGCCTGCGTCGCGTCTGCGTCGCGTCTTGATCTGCGTCTGTCGCTGATCTTAACGTCGTTTGTCGCGTCGCGTAGCGTCTGAATGCGATCTGTCTGTCTTGTCGTCGCGACCGATGCGATCTTTGTCTTCATCTTGGCACGATCCGTCTGTCGCATCTGATCGTGCGTGCTGTAATCAATCTGCAATCGATGTAATCGCGATCGTGCGTCTGATGCTGTCTCGTCTGATACGTACGTCTTGTCGTCGTCTTGTCGTCGCGATGCGATCGTCTGATGCCGTGCTGTCATCTTATGCGCTCTTGTGTGCATCGCTGTCTATTCGCTGTCAGAATTCCGTCGCGATCTGATCGATGCGTCTTGATCTGCGTCTGTCGTCTCTCGTCTGATGCGTCTGTGCTGATCACCGTCGCGTCTGATGCTGATCGATCTGATGCGTCGCGTCTGTCGCCCGTGTGTGCGTCAGCGTGCGATCGCGTCACGTCTTGTCGCGTCTGATCACGTCTGCAATGCCATGCTACGATCTGATCTGATGCGATATATCTGTCTTATCGCCATATGTCGTCTGTCGATGTCTGCGATAGCGTCTTAATGTCACCCGATCTGATCGCGTCTTGATCGCGATCTGATCTGATCGCGCGGTCGTCTGTCGCGTCGCGTGATCGTCTTGTCACGTCTTGATCGCGTCTGATCATCGTCTCGATCTGCCCGTCTGTCTTTGTCTGATCTAATCTTATCTTACGATGCGTCTTGTCGCCGTCTTGTCGATCTGATCAAATTAATCTGATCTAATCTGATCGCGACGACTGTCGATCTGATCTGATCGTCTATGTCTATCTGATGCGTCGTCTGATCGATCACCCTTTGTCAGATGCCGTCTGCGTCTTGTCGTCTTTGTTTGATCTGTCTTGTCGCGATCATGATCTGTCTGGAATCTGTCGTCGCGATATATACGTATTTGAATGCGTCGCTGTCGCGTAGCGTCGCGTCGCCCGTCTGATCGGATCTGATCGCGTCTTCGATCTGTGATCGTCTACGTCGCTGATCTGATCGTCTTTTGATCTGATCTGTCTTTGATCGCGCGTGCGATCTGCCGTACGATATTTACTTTGATCTTTGTCTGCGATCGATATCTGATCGCCGATGCTGTCTGATGCGTCTAATCATCTGGAGGATCGCGTCTGATCATGATCTGATCGCCTGATCTGAATCTTGTCAAATGCTATGATCTGATCGCGATCTGATGCGTCTTAAATCGATGTGATCTGTCGCCTGTGTCGCGATCTTATTCGTCAGTCTGATCAGTCGCGTCGCGTCTTGATAAATGTTGATCGCGATCATGATCTGTTCGCGTCTGATCTGATCTGATCGCGTCGCGATATGTCTGTCTAATGCCATCAACGTGCCACGATGCGTCTGATGCTGTGTGTCGATGCTAGATGCGTCTTAGCGTCGTCTGTCGCGTCGCGCGTCTTATCTTTGATGCGTCTTTGCGTCGCGTCGCGATCGCGTCTATCCGATCTGATGCGCATGCTGTGCGTCGCGTCGATGATCGTTTGCGTGCGATGCGTCTGTCTGTCACGATCTGTCGCGATCTTTACATGCGATCTGTCGCGTCTGTGATCTGTCTGATCTGATCGCGTGCTGCTGATCCGTGCGGATCATATCTGCGTCGCGATCGCGATCGCGATCTGTGCGCTGATCGATGCGTCTTATGCGATCTTAATCGCGTCTAATCTGTCGCGATGCGTCTGTCTGATTTGATCGTGTCGCGTCTGTCAGTCGATCACGCGATCAGCGTCTTGATGTCATGATCTTTGCGTGCCGATCTTGATCGATCGCGTCACCAATCGCGATCTTTGATCCGATCTCGATCTGATCTACGTCGCGTCTGAGTGTCTGATCTGATCGTTTTAGCTGATCTAGTCTGCCGTCAACGTCTTGATCTTGATCTTGTCTTTGATCTGATCTGATGTCTGAATGCTGATCTAATCGTGCGTCGCGTCCGTGCGTCAGTCTAATGCTAATCTTTGCGTCTGATCTGATCATAGTCGCGATCTTGTCTGATCGCGATCTTGTCTATCTGATCTTTATCGCGTCTGTGCTGATGCGATCGTTTGATCTGATCGCGATGCGTCGCGTGCCGTCACCTAATCTATCTGATCTGTCGCGTCTGTCGCGTCGCGTGCGTCTGATCACGTCGATGTGCGTCTTGACGTTCTGAATCGCAATGCAATCATAGCGTGCGTTCGACGCGTCTGATGCGATCGTCTTTGTCGCGTCTGTCACGGTAATCTTATCAACGTCTTTTAGCTGATCAGTCGTGATAGCTGTCTGATCTTGTCGTCGAATCTGTCTGATCTGTTTGATCGATGCGTCGATAAATGCGTGCGTAGCGTCTGTAGCGTGCTTTTTGATCATGTCGTGTCGATAATAATGCATCAAATGCTGGCTGTCAGATCGCGTCAACGTCTGTCGCGTCTCGCGTCTTGTCTGTCGCGATGCGTGCGATCTGATCTGTCGTCGTCTGATCGCGTCTTGTCGCGATCTGATCTTGTCGCGATCGTCGGTCTGATCGCGTCGCGTCTTGATCGCGTCGCGGTGCGTCAGCGTGATCTGATCGTCTGATCTGATCTGATCGTCTGTCAGCGATCTGTCTGCTGATCGCGATCTGATCGTCGATGTCCGATCGCGATGCGACACGCCCGCCATCGCGTAGCGTCGCGTCATGTCGTGCGATCGCGTCTGATCTGATCGTCGCGTGCGTGCGTCGCGTCTTGTTTACGATCTGTGCGATCTTGTCGCTGTCTGTCACGATCTGCTGTCAGATCTGTCGCGTTTGAGATCTGATCGCTCGTCTGATCTGTCGCGTCTGATCGCGTGCATCGCGTCTTGTCGCGTGATCGATCGTCTATCTGATCGTCTGTCTGATCTGATAATCTGCGTCTGTGTCTTGATCGCGATCGATCATGTCTGTCTGCAATCTTGTCGCGATCTTGTCTGATCGTGAGCGTCGCGATGTGCTTTGCATCACGGTCTGATCACGCGATGAGTCTGTCTGATCTGCGATGCGTCGCGTGCGATCGCGATGTCTGTCGATCTGTCTGATCGCGTCTTTACGTCTGTCGAATCGCGTCTGAATCGCGATCTGATCACCGATCTTCTGTCTATCGTCTGCAATCTGTCGCGTCTGATCTTGTCTGTCTGATGCGTCACGTGCGATCGCGTCTTTGATCGCGTCTGTCGATCTTGTCTGATATCTCGATCTGATCGCGTCTGATCTAATCTGCGATCTTGATCTTGTCTGTCTCGTCTGATCGTCGATCTGTCTGATCTTGTAATCGTCTGTCGTCTTGATCGCCCGATCTGCCCGTCTTCGCCCGATCTCTTGAGCTGTCAGATCTGATCTAATACTACTGCGTCGCGATCATGATTTCGATCTTCCCGTCGATCTGATCCCGTCTGATCGATGCGTCTCTGATCACGTCTGATCGCGATCTGTCTGTCTGATCGCTAATCTTACGTCGCGTCTGTCTGATCGCGATCGCGTCGATCTGATCGCGATCGCGTCTGTGTGATCTGTCGATCGCGTCTGTCTATCGTCTTGCGATCTGTCTGTCATCGTCTGTCGATCATCTGTCGCGTCATGCGTCGCGTCTTGTCGTCTGATCGCGTCGCGATCTGATCTATCTGATCTATCTACGTCGTCGCGATCTTGTCTATCTGTCTTGTCTTTGATCTGTCTGATCTGTCTGTCTCTCGTCTGATCTATCGCGTCTATCTGATCTATCTGTCGCGTCGCGATCGCGTCGTCTATCGATCTTTCTGTCTCTCTCGCGTCTGCGATCTTGTCGCTCTGATCGCGATCTGATCGTCGCTGATCTATCTATCTCGCGATCTTTGTCTATCTCTGATCGCGTCTGATCTATCTATCGTCGCGTCGCGTCTGATCGCGTCTGATCTGTCGCGTCTGATCTGATCTTGTCTCTTGTCGCTGATCGATCGCGTCTGTCATCTGATCTTTGTCTGATCTATCGCGTCGCGTCTGATCTCTGTCGCGATCTATCTTGTCGCGTCGCGTCTTGATCTTGTCTGTCGCGATCGCGATCTATCGCGTCGATCTTTGTCTATCTGATCTGATCGTCTATCTATCTTATCTATCGCGTCTTCGATCGCGTCGCGTCTGATCTGCCGTCTATCTATCTTGATCTGTCTATCGCGTCATCATCGATCTATCTATCGCGATCTGATCTGTCTCTGATCTATCTATCTCTGTCTCTATCTATCTATCTATCGTCTATCTGATCTATCTGATCTATCGCTGATCTGTCTATCTGATCTGTCATCACTGATCTATCTCGTCGGTCGCGATCTATCTATCGTCTATCTATCTATCTATCTATCTATCTATTGTCGTCGCGTCTGATCTATCTATCTGATCTTGTCGATCTATCGTAGCGATCGCATCTGATCTATCTATCTGATCTATGTCACGATCGCGTCTATCTATCTATCTATCTATCTATCTCTATCATCTGTCGCGATCTATCTATCTATCTATCTATGTCTGATCTATCTATCGCGTCTATCTATCTATCTATCTATCTCGCGATCTATCTGTCGCGTCGCGTCTATCTTCTATCTATCTATCTCTATCTATCCGTCTATCGCGATCTATCTATCTATCTATCTATCTATCTATCTGATCGTCTATCTATCTATCGTCTATCTATCTGTCGTCATCTATCTGTCTATCTATCTATCGTCTATCTATCTGATCTATCGTCTATCTCTTGTCTGTCTATCTGTCGCGATCTATCTATCTGTCGTCTATCTGTCTATCGCGTCTATCTCTATCTATCTATATCGCGTCGCTATCTGTCTATCTATCTATCTCTATCTCTATCTATCTATCTATCTGATCTCTATCTGATCTGATCTATCTATCTTGTCTACTCGCGTCTATCTATCTATCTATCTATCTATCTATCTCGCGTCTATCTATCTATCTCTATCTATCTATCTCTCATCGCGATCTATCTATCTATCTTTGATCTATCTACGTCGCGTCTATCTATCTATCTATCGCGTCTCTATCTCTATCTATCATCTCTCTATCTATCTATCTATCTATCTATCTGTCTATCTGATCTATCTATCTATCTATCATCTCTGTCTATCTATCTGTCTATCTCTATCTATCTTTATCTCTCTATCTATCTCGCGTCTATCTCTATCTCTATCTATCTTCTGTCTCTATCTAGATCTGTCTCTGTCTTCTGTCTATCTGTCAGTACTATCTGTCTCGTCTGTCTGTCTCTCTGTCTGTCATCCTC
>CM069438.1:61040433-61439841 GCA_035610365.1 Aquatica leii
AAACAAATAAGTTTTATTGATATTCGAGTTGTTAGACGCCGATTTTGCAAATACTGATACTGCAGCTAAGCTCAAGTGTTAGTTTTCTGTACGACGAGTTGCGATCGAAATGTAAAAGTAGATTGTACATGCTGTATAAAACAAACAAACAAGTTTTAATAATGTTTGAGTTGTTAGACACTGATTTTGCCAATAATGATACTGCAGCTAAGCTCAAGTGTTAGTTTTCTGTACGACGAGTTGCGATCGAAATGTAAAAGTAGATTGTACATGCTCTATAAAACAAACAAACAAGTTTTAATAATGTTTGAGTTGTTAGACACTGTATTCGCAAAAATTGATACTGCAGCTAAGCTCAAGTGTTAGTTGTCTGTAGGACGAGTTACGATCAAATTACAAAAGTAAATAATACTTGCTCAATAAACCAAACAAATAAGTTTTATCTCATGTTCGAGTTGTTAGACGCCGATTGTTTTTGCAAATACTGATACTGCAGCAAAGCTCAGGTGTTAGTTGTCCAGAGCGCGACGGGGGTTGCGATCGAAATGTAAAAGTAGATTGTACATGCTCTATAAAACAAACAAACAAGTTTTAATAATGTTTACAGAGTTGTTAGACACTGATTTTGCCAATAATGATGATACTGCAGCTAAAGCTCAAGTGTTGGTTGTCTGTAGGACGAGAGTTGCATGATCGAAATTGTACAAAGTAGATTGTACATGCTCTATACGAAACAAAACAAACAAGTTTTAATGCCCGCGATGTTCTAGAGTTGTTAGACACTCTATTTTTTGCAAAAATTGATACTGCAGCTAAGCTCAGGTGTTTTGGTTGTCTGTACGGACGAGTTACGATCAAATTGTAAAAAGTAAATAATACTTGCTCAATAAACCAAACAAATAGAGTTTTATTGATATTCCGAGTTGTTAGTACGCCGATTTTGCAAAGTACTGATACTGCAGCAAAGCTCAGGTGTTAGTTGTCTGTACGACGAGTTGCGATCGAAATGTAAAAGTAGATTGTACACATGCTGTATAAAACAAACAAACAAGTTTTAATAATAACGTTTGATTGTTAGACACTGATTTTGCCAATAATGATACTGCAGCTAAGCTCAAGTGTTAGTTTTCTGTACGACGAGTTGCGATC
Organism: Aquatica leii; assembly: GCA_035610365.1. NCBI lineage: Eukaryota > Metazoa > Arthropoda > Insecta > Coleoptera > Lampyridae > Aquatica > Aquatica leii. The sequence goes on from CM069438.1 coordinate 61,041,583, forward strand.
GAAATGCTAAAGTAGATTGTACATGCTCTATAAAACAAACTAAACAAAGTTTTTAATAATGTTTGAGTTGTTAGACACTGTATTCGCAAAAATTGATACTGCAGCTAAAAGCTCAGAAGTGTTAGTTGTCTGTAGGACGAGTTACGATCAAATTGCAAAAGTAAATAATACTTGCTCTCAATAAACCAAACAAATAAGTTTTTATTTCATATTCGAGTTGTTAGACGCCGATTTTGCAAATACTGATGACTGCAGCAAAGCTCAGGTGTTAGTGGTCGGTACGACGAGTTGCGATCGAAATGTAAAGTAGATTGTACATGCTCTATAAAACAAACAAACAAGTTTTAATAATGTTTGAGTTGTTAGAGCACTGTATTCGCAAAAATTGATACTGCGAAGCTAAGCTCAAGTGTTGAGGATTGTCTGTAGGACGAGTTACGATCAAATTGCAAAAGTAAATAATGCTTGCTCAATAAAAACCAAACAAATAAGTTTTATTGATATTCGAGTTGTTAGACGCCGATTTTGCAAGCATACGGATACTGCAGCAAAGCTCAGGTGTTCAGTTGTCGGTACGACGAGTTGCCATCAAAATATAAAAGTCGATTGTACATGCTCTATCAAACAAACAAACAAGTTTTAATAATGTTTGAGTTGTTAGACACTGTATTCGCAAAAATTGATACTGCAGCTAAGCTCAGAAGTGTTACCCAGTTGTCTGTAGGACGAGTTACGATCAAATTGCAAAAGTAAATAATACTTGCTCAATAAACCAAACAAATAAGTTTTATTGATATTCGAGTTGTTAGACGCCGATTTTGCAAATACTGATACTGCAGCAAAGCTCAGGTGTTAGTTATCGGTACGACGAGTTGCGATCGAAATGTAAAAATAGATTGTACATGCTCTATAAAACAAACAAACAAGTTTTAATAATGTTTGAGTTGTTAGACACTGATTTCGCCAAAATTAATACTGCAGCTAAGCTCAAGTGTTAGTTTTCTGTACGACGAGTTGCGATCAAATTGCAAAAGTAAATAATACTTGCTCAAATAAACCAAACAAATAAGTTTTATTGATATTCGAGTTGTTAGACGCTCGATTTTGCAAATACTGATACTGCAGCAAAGCTCGGGTGTTTAGTTGTCTGTACGACATGGAGTTGCGATCAGAAATGTAAAAGTAGATTTATTACATGCTCAATAAACCAAACAATGACAAGTTTTAATAATGTTTGAGTTGTTTAGACACTGTATTTGCATAAAAATTACGATACTGCAGCTAAGCTCAAGTGTTAGTTGTCTGTAGGACGAGTTGCGATCAAATTGCAAAAAGTAAATAATACATGCTCAATAAACCAAACAAATAAGTTTTATTGATATTCGAGTTGTTAGACGCCGATTTTGCAAATACTGATACTGCAGCTAAGCTCAGAGTGTTAGTTGTTCGGTGACGACGAGTTGCGATCGAAATAATCTGTAAAAGTAGATTGTACATGCTCTATAAAACAAACAAACAAGTTTTAATGATGTTTGAGTTGTTAGAACACTGATTTTCGCAAAAATTAATACTGCAGCTAAAGCTCAAGTGTTAGTTTTCTGTACGACGAGTTGCGATCGAAATGTAAAAGTAGATTGTACATGCTCTATAAACAACAAACAAACAGGAGTTTCATAATAAATGTTTGAGTTGTTAGACACTGATTTTGCCAATAATACTGATACTGCAGCTAAGCTCAAGTGTTAGTTGTCTGTAGGACTTGAGTTACGATCAAATTGCAAGAAGTAAATAATACTTGCTCAATAAACCAAACAAATAAGTTTTTATTGATATTCCGAGTTGTTAGACGCCGATTTTGCAAATACTGATACTGCACGCAACTTGAAGCTCAGGTGTTAGTTGTCAGTACGACGAGGGTTGCGATCAGAAAATGTAAAAGTAGATTGTACATGCTCTATAAAACAAACAAACTTAAGTTTTAATGATGTTTGAGTTGTTTAGACACTGATTTCGCAAAAATTGATACTGCAGCTAAGCTCAAGTGTTTAGTTTTCTGTACGACGAAGTTGCGATCGAAATGTAAAAAGTAGATTGTACATGCTCTATAAAACAAACAAACAAGTTTTAATAATGTTTGAGATATTAGACACTCTATTCATAAAAATTGATATTGCAACTAAGCTCAAGTGTTAGTTGTCTGTAGGACCAGTTACGATCAAATTGCAAAAGTTAATAATACTTGCTCAATAAACCAAACAAATAAGTTTTGTTGATATCCGAGTTGTTAGACGCCGATTTTGCAAATACTGATACTGCAGCAAAGCTCAGGTGTTAGTTGTCGGTACGACGAGTTGCGATCGAAATGTAAAAGTAGATTGTACATGCTCTATAAAACAAACAAACAAGTTTTAATGATGTTTGGGTTGTTGAACACTGATTTCGCATAAAGGTAATACTGCAGCTAAGCTCAAGTGTTAGTTTTCTGTACGACGAGTTGCAGTCCGAAATTGTAAAAGTAGATTGTACATGCTGTATAAAACAAACAAACAAGTTTTAATAATGTTTGAGTTGTTAGACACTGATTTTGCCAATAATGATACTGCAGCTAAGCTCAAGTGTTAGTTTTCTGTACGACGAGTTGCGATCGAAATGTAAAAGTAGATTGTACATGCTCTATAAAACAAACAAACAAGTTTTAATAATGTTTGAGTTGTTAGACACTGTATTCGCAAAAATTGATACTGCAGCTAAGCTCAAGTGATAGTTGTCTGTAGGACGAGTTACGATCAAATTGCAAAAGTAAATAATACTTGCTCAATAAACCAAACAAATAAGTTTTATTTTATATTCGAGTTGTTAGACGCCGATTTTGCAAATACGGATACTGCAGCAAAGCTCAGGTGTTAGTTGTCGGTACGACGAGTTGCGATCGAAATGTAAAAGTAGATTGTACATGCTCTATAAAACAAACAAACAAGTTTTAATAATGTTTGAGTTGTTAGACACTGTATTCGCAAAAATTGATACTGCAGCTAAGCTCAAGTGTTAGTTGTCTGTAGGACGAGTTACGATCAAATTGCAAAAGTAAATAATACTTGCTCAATAAACCAAACAAATAAGTTTTATTGATATTTGAGTTGTTAGACGCCGATTTTGCAAATACTGATACTGCAGCAAAGCTCAGGTGTTAGTTGTCGGTACGACGAGTTGCGATCGAAATGTAAAAGTAGATTGTACATGCTCTATAAAACAAACAAACAAGTTTTAATAATGTTTGAGTTGTTAGACACTGTATTCGCAAAAATTGATACTGCAGCTAAGCTCAAGTGTTAGTTGTCTGTAGGACGAGTTACGATCAAATTGCAAAAGTAAATAATACTTGCTCAATAAACCAAACAAATAAGTTTTATTGATATTCGAGTTGTTAGACGCCGATTTTGCAAATACTGATACTGCAGCAAAGCTCAGGTGTTAGTTGTCGGTACGACGAGTTGCGATCGAAATGTAAAAGTAGATTGTACATGCTGTATAAAACAAACAAACAAGTTTTAATAATGTTTGAGTTGTTAGACACTGATTTTGCCAATAATGATACTGCAGCTAAGCTCAAGTGTTAGTTTTCTGTACGACGAGTTGCGATCGAAATGTAAAAGTAGATTGTACATGCTCTATAAAACAAACAAACAAGTTTTAATAATGTTTGAGTTGTTAGACACTGTATTCGCAAAAATTGATACTGCAGCTAAGCTCAAGTGTTAGTTGTCTGTAGGACGAGTTACGATCAAATTGCAAAAGTAAATAATACTTGCTCAATAAACCAAACAAATAAGTTTTATTGATATTCGAGTTGTTAGACGCCGATTTTGCAAATACTGATACTGCAGCAAAGCTCAGGTGTTAGTTGTCGGTACGACGAGTTGCGATCGAAATGTAAAAGTAGATTGTACATGCTCTATAAAACAAACAAACAAGTTTTAATGATGTTTGAGTTGTTAGACACTGATTTCGCAAAAATGAATACTGCAGCTAAGCTCAAGTGTTAGTTTTCTGTACGACGAGTTGCGATCGAAATGTAAAAGTAGATTGTACATGCTCTATAAAACAAACAAACAAGTTTTAATAATGTTTGAGTTGTTAGACACTCTATTCGCAAAAATTGATACTGCAGCTAAGCTCAAGTGTTAGTTGTCTGTAGGACGAGTTACGATCAAATTGCAAAAGTAAATAATACTTGCTCAATAAACCAAACAAATAAGTTTTATTGATATTCGAGTTGTTAGACGCCGATTTTGCAAATACTGATACTGCAGCAAAGCTCAGGTGTTAGTTGTCGGTACGACGAGTTGCGATCGAAATGTAAAAGTAGATTGTACATGCTCTATAAAACAAACAAACAAGTTTTAATAATGTTTGAGTTGTTAGACACTGTATTCGCAAAAATTGATACTGCAGCTAAGCTCAAGTGTTAGTTTTCTGTACGACGAGTTGCGATCGAAATGTAAAAGTAGATTGTACATGCTCTATAAAACAAACAAACAAGTTTTAATAATGTTTGAGTTGTTAGACACTCTATTCGCAAAAATTGATACTGCAACTAAGCTCAAGTGTTAGTTGTCTGTAGGACGAGTTACGATCAAATTGCAAAAGTAAATAATACTTGCTCAATAAACCAAACAAATAAGTTTTATTGATATTCGAGTTGTTAGACGCCGATTTTGCAAATACTGATACTGCAGCAAAGCTCAGGTGTTAGTTGTCGGTACGACGAGTTGCGATCGAAATGTAAAAGTAGATTGTACATGCTCTATAAAACAAACAAACAAGTTTTAATAATGTTTGAGTTGTTAGACACTGTATTCGCAAAAATTGATACTGCAGCTAAGCTCAAGTGTTAGTTGTCTGTAGGACGAGTTACGATCAAATTGCAAAAGTAAATAATACTTGCTCAATAAACCAAACAAATAAGTTTTATTGATATTCGAGTTGTTAGACGCCGATTTTGCAAATACTGATACTGCAGCAAAGCTCAGGTGTTAGTTGTCGGTACGACGAGTTGCGATCGAAATGTAAAAGTAGATTGTACATGCTCTATAAAACAAACAAACAAGTTTTAATAATGTTTGAGTTGTTAGACACTGATTTCGCAAAAATTGATACTGCAGCTAAGCTCAAGTGTTAGTTGTCTGTAGGACGAGTTACGATCAAATTGCAAAAGTAAATAATACTTGCTCAATAAACCAAACAAATAAGTTTTATTGATATTCGAGTTGTTAGACGCCGATTTTGCAAATACTGATACTGCAGCAAAGCTCAGGTGTTAGTTGTCGGTACGACGAGTTGCGATCGAAATGTAAAAGTAGATTGTACATGCTCTATAAAACAAACAAACAAGTTTTAATAATGTTTGAGTTGTTAGACACTGATTTCGCAAAAATTGATACTGCAGCTAAGCTCAAGTGTTAGTTGTCTGTAGGACGAGTTACGATCAAATTGCAAAAGTAAATAATACTTGCTCAATAAACCAAACAAATAAGTTTTATTGATATTCGAGTTGTTAGACGCCGATTTTGCAAATACTGATACTGCAGCAAAGCTCAGGTGTTAGTTGTCGGTACGACGAGTTGCGATCGAAATGTAAAAGTAGATTGTACATGCTGTATAAAACAAACAAACAAGTTTTAATAATGTTTGAGTTGTTAGACACTGATTTTGCGAATAATGATACTGCAGCTAAGCTCAAGTGTTAGTTTTCTGTACGACGAGTTGCGATCGAAATGTAAAAGTAGATTGTACATGCTCTATAAAACAAACAAACAAGTTTTAATAATGTTTGAGTTGTTAGACACTGTATTCGCAAAAATTGATACTGCAGCTAAGCTCAAGTGTTAGTTGTCTGTAGGACGAGTTACGATCAAATTGCAAAAGTAAATAATACTTGCTCAATAAACCAAACAAATAAGTTTTATTGATATTCGAGTTGTTAGACGCCGATTTTGCAAATACTGATACTGCAGCAAAGCTCAGGTGTTAGTTGTCGGTACGACGAGTTGCGATCGAAATGTAAAAGTAGATTGTACATGCTCTATAAAACAAACAAACAAGTTTTAATAATGTTTGAGTTGTTAGACACTGATTTTGCCAATATTGATACTGCAGCTAAGCTCAAGTGTTAGTTTTCTGTACGACGAGTTGCGATCGAAATGTAAAAGTAGATTGTACATGCTCTATAAAACAAACAAACAAGTTTTAATAATGTTTGAGTTGTTAGACACTCTATTCGCAAAAATTGATACTGCAGCTAAGCTCAAGTGTTAGTTGTCTGTAGGACGAGTTACGATCAAATTGCAAAAGTAAATAATACTTGCTCAATAAACCAAACAAATAAGTTTTATTGATATTCGAGTTGTTAGACGCCGATTTTGCAAATACTGATACTGCAGCAAAGCTCAGGTGTTAGTTGTCGGTACGACGAGTTGCGATCGAAATGTAAAAGTAGATTGTACATGCTCTATAAAACAAACAAACAAGTTTTAATGATGTTTGAGTTGTTAGACACTGATTTCGCAAAAATTAATACTGCAGCTAAGCTCAAGTGTTAGTTTTCTGTACGACGAGTTGCGATCGAAATGGAAAAGTAGATTGTACATGCTCTATAAAACAAACAAACAAGTTTTAATAATGTTTGAGTTGTTAGACACTGTATTCGCAAAAATTGATACTGCAGCTAAGCTCAAGTGTTAGTTGTCTGTAGGACGAGTTACGATCAAATTGCAAAAGTAAATAATACTTGCTCAATAAACCAAACAAATAAGTTTTATTGATATTCGAGTTGTTAGACGCCGATTTTGCAAATACTGATACTGCAGCAAAGCTCAGGTGTTAGTTGTCGGTACGACGAGTTGCGATCGAAATGTAAAAGTAGATTGTACATGCTCTATAAAACAAACAAACAAGTTTTAATAATGTTTGAGTTGTTAGACACTGTATTCGCAAAAATTGATACTGCAGCTAAGCTCAAGTGTTAGTTGTCTGTAGGACGAGTTACGATCAAATTGCAAAAGTAAATAATACTTGCTCAATAAACCAAACAAATAAGTTTTATTGATATTCGAGTTGTTAGACGCCGATTTTGCAAATACTGATACTGCAGCAAAGCTCAGGTGTTAGTTGTCGGTACGACGAGTTGCGATCGAAATGTAAAAGTAGATTGTACATGCTCTATAAAACAAACAAACAAGTTTTAATAATGTTTGAGTTGTTAGACACTGATTTCGCAAAAATTGATACTGCAGCTAAGCTCAAGTGTTAGTTGTCTGTAGGACGAGTTACGATCAAATTGCAAAAGTAAATAATACTTGCTCAATAAACCAAACAAATAAGTTTTATTGATATTCGAGTTGTTAGACGCCGATTTTGCAAATACTGATACTGCAGCAAAGCTCAGGTGTTAGTTGTCGGTACGACGAGTTGCGATCGAAATGTAAAAGTAGATTGTACATGCTCTATAAAACAAACAAACAAGTTTTAATAATGTTTGAGTTGTTAGACACTGTATTCGCAAAAATTGATACTGCAGCTAAGCTCAAGTGTTAGTTGTCTGTAGGACGAGTTACGATCAAATTGCAAAAGTAAATAATACTTGCTCAATAAACCAAACAAATAAGTTTTATTGATATTCGAGTTGTTAGACGCCGATTTTGCAAATACTGATACTGCAGCAAAGCTCAGGTGTTAGTTGTCGGTACGACGAGTTGCGATCGAAATGTAAAAGTAGATTGTACATGCTCTATAAAACAAACAAACAAGTTTTAATGATGTTTGAGTTGTTAGACACTGATTTTGCAAAAATTGATACTTCAGCTAAGCTCAAGTGTTAGTTTTCTGTACGACGAGTTGCGATCGAAATGTAAAAGTAGATTGTACATGCTCTATAAAACAAACAAACAAGTTTTAATAATGTTTGAGTTGTTAGACACTGTATTCGCAAAAATTGATACTGCAGCTAAGCTCAAGTGTTAGTTGTCTGTAGGACGAGTTACGATCAAATTGCAAAAGTAAATAATACTTGCTCAATAAACCAAACAAATAAGTTTTATTGATATTCGAGTTGTTAGACGCCGATTTTGCAAATACTGATACTGCAGCAAAGCTCAGGTGTTAGTTGTCGGTACGACGAGTTGCGATCGAAATGTAAAAGTAGATTGTACATGCTCTATAAAACAAACAAACAAGTTTTAATGATGTTTGAGTTGTTAGACACTGATTTCGCAAAAATTATACTGCAGCTAAGCTCAAGTGTTAGTTTTCTGTACGACGAGTTGCGATCGAAATGTAAAAGTAGATTGTACATGCTCTATAAAACAAACAAACAAGTTTTAATAATGTTTGAGTTGTTAGACACTCTATTCGCAAAAATTGATACTGCAGCTAAGCTCAAGTGTTAGTTGTCTGTAGGACGAGTTACGATCAAATTGCAAAAGTAAATAATACTTGCTCAATAAACCAAACAAATAAGTTTTATTGATATTCGAGTTGTTAGACGCCGATTTTGCAAATACTGATACTGCAGCAAAGCTCAGGTGTTAGTTGTCGGTACGACGAGTTGCGATCGAAATGTAAAAGTAGATTGTACATGCTCTATAAAACAAACAAACAAGTTTTAATGATGTTTGAGTTGTTAGACACTGATTTCGCAAAAATTGATACTGCAGCTAAGCTCAAGTGTTAGTTTTCTGTACGACGAGTTGCGATCGAAATGTAAAAGTAGATTGTACATGCTCTATAAAACAAACAAACAAGTTTTAATAATGTTTGAGTTGTTAGACACTGTATTCGCAAAAATTGATACTGCAGCTAAGCTCAAGTGTTAGTTGTCTGTAGGACGAGTTACGATCAAATTGCAAAAGTAAATAATACTTGCTCAATAAACCAAACAAATAAGTTTTATTGATATTCGAGTTGTTAGACGCCGATTTTGCAAATACTGATACTGCAGCAAAGCTCAGGTGTTAGTTGTCGGTACGACGAGTTGCGATCGAAATGTAAAAGTAGATTGTACATGCTCTATAAAACAAACAAACAAGTTTTAATAATGTTTGAGTTGTTAGACACTGTATTCGCAAAAATTGATACTGCAGCTAAGCTCAAGTGTTAGTTGTCTGTAGGACGAGTTACGATCAAATTGCAAAAGTAAATAATACTTGCTCAATAAACCAAACAAATAAGTTTTATTGATATTCGAGTTGTTAGACGCCGATTTTGCAAATACTGATACTGCAGCAAAGCTCAGGTGTTAGTTGTCGGTACGACGAGTTGCGATCGAAATGTAAAAGTAGATTGTACATGCTCTATAAAACAAACAAACAAGTTTTAATAATGTTTGAGTTGTTAGACACTGTATTCGCAAAAATTGATACTGCAGCTAAGCTCAAGTGTTAGTTGTCTGTAGGACGAGTTACGATCAAATTGCAAAAGTAAATAATACTTGCTCAATAAACCAAACAAATAAGTTTTATTGATATTCGAGTTGTTAGACGCCGATTTTGCAAATACTGATACTGCAGCAAAGCTCAGGTGTTAGTTGTCGGTACGACGAGTTGCGATCGAAATGTAAAAGTAGATTGTACATGCTCTATAAAACAAACAAACAAGTTTTAATAATGTTTGAGTTGTTAGACACTGTATTCGCAAAAATTGATACTGCAGCTAAGCTCAAGTGTTAGTTGTCTGTAGGACGAGTTACGATCAAATTGCAAAAGTAAATAATACTTGCTCAATAAACCAAACAAATAAGTTTTATTGATATTCGAGTTGTTAGACGCCGATTTTGCAAATACTGATACTGCAGCAAAGCTCAGGTGTTAGTTGTCGGTACGACGAGTTGCGATCGAAATGTAAAAGTAGATTGTACATGCTCTATAAAACAAACAAACAAGTTTTAATAATGTTTGAGTTGTTAGACACTGTATTCGCAAAAATTGATACTGCAGCTAAGCTCAAGTGTTAGTTGTCTGTAGGACGAGTTACGATCAAATTGCAAAAGTAAATAATACTTGCTCAATAAACCAAACAAATAAGTTTTATTGATATTCGAGTTGTTAGACGCCGATTTTGCAAATACTGATACTGCAGCAAAGCTCAGGTGTTAGTTGTCGGTACGACGAGTTGCGATCGAAATGTAAAAGTAGATTGTACATGCTCTATAAAACAAACAAACAAGTTTTAATAATGTTTGAGTTGTTAGACACTGATTTTGCAAAAATTAATACTGCAGCTAAGCTCAAGTGTTAGTTTTCTGTACGACGAGTTGCGATCGAAATGTAAAAGTAGATTGTACATGCTCTATAAAACAAACAAACAAGTTTTAATAATGTTTGAGTTGTTAGACACTGTATTCGCAAAAATTGATACTGCAGCTAAGCTCAAGTGTTAGTTGTCTGTAGGACGAGTTACGATCAAATTGCAAAAGTAAATAATACTTGCTCAATAAACCAAACAAATAAGTTTTATTGATATTCGAGTTGTTAGACGCCGATTTTGCAAATACTGATACTGCAGCAAAGCTCAGGTGTTAGTTGTCGGTACGACGAGTTGCGATCGAAATGTAAAAGTAGATTGTACATGCTCTATAAAACAAACAAACAAGTTTTAATAATGTTTGAGTTGTTAGACACTGATTTTGCTAATAATGATACTGCAGCTAAGCTCAAGTGTTAGTTTTCTGTACGACGAGTTGCGATCGAAATGTAAAAGTAGATTGTACATGCTCTATAAAACAAACAAACAAGTTTTAATAATGTTTGAGTTGTTAGACACTGTATTCGCAAAAATTGATACTGCAGCTAAGCTCAAGTGTTAGTTGTCTGTAGGACGAGTTACGATCAAATTGCAAAAGTAAATAATACTTGCTCAATAAACCAAACAAATAAGTTTTATTGATATTCGAGTTGTTAGACGCCGATTTTGCAAATACTGATACTGCAGCAAAGCTCAGGTGTTAGTTGTCGGTACGACGAGTTGCGATCGAAATGTAAAAGTAGATTGTACATGCTCTATAAAACAAACAAACAAGTTTTAATGATGTTTGAGTTGTTAGACACTGATTTCGCAAAAATTGATACTGCAGCTAAGCTCAAGTGTTAGTTTTCTGTACGACGAGTTGCGATCGAAATGTAAAAGTAGATTGTACATGCTCTATAAAACAAACAAACAAGTTTTAATAATGTTTGAGTTGTTAGACACTGTATTCGCAAAAATTGATACTGCAGCTAAGCTCAAGTGTTAGTTGTCTGTAGGACGAGTTACGATCAAATTGCAAAAGTAAATAATACTTGCTCAATAAACCAAACAAATAAGTTTTATTGATATTCGAGTTGTTAGACGCCGATTTTGCAAATACTGATACTGCAGCAAAGCTCAGGTGTTAGTTGTCGGTACGACGAGTTGCGATCGAAATGTAAAAGTAGATTGTACATGCTCTATAAAACAAACAAACAAGTTTTAATAATGTTTGAGTTGTTAGACACTGTATTCGCAAAAATTGATACTGCAGCTAAGCTCAAGTGTTAGTTGTCTGTAGGACGAGTTACGATCAAATTGCAAAAGTAAATAATACTTGCTCAATAAACCAAACAAATAAGTTTTATTGATATTCGAGTTGTTAGACGCCGATTTTGCAAATACTGATACTGCAGCAAAGCTCAGGTGTTAGTTGTCGGTACGACGAGTTGCGATCGAAATGTAAAAGTAGATTGTACATGCTCTATAAAACAAACAAACAAGTTTTAATAATGTTTGAGTTGTTAGACACTGTATTCGCAAAAATTGATACTGCAGCTAAGCTCAAGTGTTAGTTGTCTGTAGGACGAGTTACGATCAAATTGCAAAAGTAAATAATACTTGCTCAATAAACCAAACAAATAAGTTTTATTGATATTCGAGTTGTTAGACGCCGATTTTGCAAATACTGATACTGCAGCAAAGCTCAGGTGTTAGTTGTCGGTACGACGAGTTGCGATCGAAATGTAAAAGTAGATTGTACATGCTCTATAAAACAAACAAACAAGTTTTAATGATGTTTGAGTTGTTAGACACTGATTTCGCAAAAATTAATACTGCAGCTAAGCTCAAGTGTTAGTTTTCTGTACGACGAGTTGCGATCGAAATGTAAAAGTAGATTGTACATGCTCTATAAAACAAACAAACAAGTTTTAATAATGTTTGAGTTGTTAGACACTATTCGCAAAAATTGATACTGCAACTAAGCTCAAGTGTTAGTTGTCTGTAGGACGAGTTACGATCAAATTGCAAAAGTAAATAATACTTGCTCAATAAACCAAACAAATAAGTTTTATTGATATTCGAGTTGTTAGACGCCGATTTTGCAAATACTGATACTGCAGCAAAGCTCAGGTGTTAGTTGTCGGTACGACGAGTTGCGATCGAAATGTAAAAGTAGATTGTACATGCTCTATAAAACAAACAAACAAGTTTTAATAATGTTTGAGTTGTTAGACACTGTATTTGCAAAAATTGATACTGCAGCTAAGCTCAAGTGTTAGTTTTCTGTACGACGAGTTGCGATCGAAATGTAAAAGTAGATTGTACATGCTCTATAAAACAAACAAACAAGTTTTAATAATGTTTGAGTTGTTAGACACTGTATTCGCAAAAATTGATACTGCAGCTAAGCTCAAGTGTTAGTTGTCTGTAGGACGAGTTACGATCAAATTGCAAAAGTAAATAATACTTGCTCAATAAACCAAACAAATAAGTTTTATTGATATTCGAGTTGTTAGACGCCGATTTTGCAAATACTGATACTGCAGCAAAGCTCAGGTGTTAGTTGTCGGTACGACGAGTTGCGATCGAAATGTAAAAGTAGATTGTACATGCTCTATAAAACAAACAAACAAGTTTTAATAATGTTTGAGTTGTTAGACACTGATTTTGCAAATAATTGATACTGCAGCTAAGCTCAAGTGTTAGTTTTCTGTACGACGAGTTGCGATCGAAATGTAAAAGTAGATTGTACATGCTCTATAAAACAAACAAACAAGTTTTAATAATGTTTGAGTTGTTAGACACTGTATTGCCAAAAATTGATACTGCAGCTAAGCTCAAGTGTTAGTTGTCTGTAGGACGAGTTACGATCAAATTGCAAAAGTAAATAATACTTGCTCAATAAACCAAACAAATAAGTTTTATTGATATTCGAGTTGTTAGACGCCGATTTTGCAAATACTGATACTGCAGCAAAGCTCAGGTGTTAGTTGTCGGTACGACGAGTTGCGATCGAAATGTAAAAGTAGATTGTACATGCTCTATAAAACAAACAAACAAGTTTTAATAATGTTTGAGTTGTTAGACACTGTATTCGCAAAAATTGATACTGCAGCTAAGCTCAAGTGTTAGTTGTCTGTAGGACGAGTTACGATCAAATTGCAAAAGTAAATAATACTTGCTCAATAAACCAAACAAATAAGTTTTATTGATATTCGAGTTGTTAGACGCCGATTTTGCAAATACTGATACTGCAGCAAAGCTCAGGTGTTAGTTGTCGGTACGACGAGTTGCGATCGAAATGTAAAAGTAGATTGTACATGCTCTATAAAACAAACAAACAAGTTTTAATAATGTTTGAGTTGTTAGACACTGTATTCGCAAAAATTGATACTGCAGCTAAGCTCAAGTGTTAGTTGTCTGTAGGACGAGTTACGATCAAATTGCAAAAGTAAATAATACTTGCTCAATAAACCAAACAAATAAGTTTTATTGATATTCGAGTTGTTAGACGCCGATTTTGCAAATACTGATACTGCAGCAAAGCTCAGGTGTTAGTTGTCGGTACGACGAGTTGCGATCGAAATGTAAAAGTAGATTGTACATGCTCTATAAAACAAACAAACAAGTTTTAATAATGTTTGAGTTGTTAGACACTGTATTCGCAAAAATTGATACTGCAGCTAAGCTCAAGTGTTAGTTGTCTGTAGGACGAGTTACGATCAAATTGCAAAAGTAAATAATACTTGCTCAATAAACCAAACAAATAAGTTTTATTGATATTCGAGTTGTTAGACGCCGATTTTGCAAATACTGATACTGTAGCAAAGCTCAGGTGTTAGTTGTCGGTACGACGAGTTGCGATCGAAATGTAAAAGTAGATTGTACATGCTCTATAAAACAAACAAACAAGTTTTAATAATGTTTGAGTTGTTAGACACTATTCGCAAAAATTGATACTGCAACTAAGCTCAAGTGTTAGTTGTCTGTAGGACGAGTTACGATCAAATTGCAAAAGTAAATAATACTTGCTCAATAAACCAAACAAATAAGTTTTATTGATATTCGAGTTGTTAGACGCCGATTTTGCAAATACTGATACTGCAGCAAAGCTCAGGTGTTAGTTGTCGGTACGACGAGTTGCGATCGAAATGTAAAAGTAGATTGTACATGCTCTATAAAACAAACAAACAAGTTTTAATAATGTTTGAGTTGTTAGACACTGTATTCGCAAAAATTGATACTGCAGCTAAGCTCAAGTGTTAGTTGTCTGTAGGACGAGTTACGATCAAATTGCAAAAGTAAATAATACTTGCTCAATAAACCAAACAAATAAGTTTTATTGATATTCGAGTTGTTAGACGCCGATTTTGCAAATACTGATACTGCAGCAAAGCTCAGGTGTTAGTTGTCGGTACGACGAGTTGCGATCGAAATGTAAAAGTAGATTGTACATGCTCTATAAAACAAACAAACAAGTTTTAATAATGTTTGAGTTGTTAGACACTGATTTTGCAAATATTGATACTGCAGCTAAGCTCAAGTGTTAGTTGTCTGTACGACGAGTTGCGATCGAAATGTAAAAGTAGATTGTACATGCTCTATAAAACAAACAAACAAGTTTTAATAATGTTTGAGTTGTTAGACACTGATTTCGCAAAAATTGATACTGCAGCTAAGCTCAAGTGTTAGTTGTCTGTAGGACGAGTTACGATCAAATTGCAAAAGTAAATAATACTTGCTCAATAAACCAAACAAATAAGTTTTATTGATATTCGAGTTGTTAGACGCCGATTTTGCAAATACTGATACTGCAGCAAAGCTCAGGTGTTAGTTGTCGGTACGACGAGTTGCGATCGAAATGTAAAAGTAGATTGTACATGCTGTATAAAACAAACAAACAAGTTTTAATAATGTTTGAGTTGTTAGACACTGATTTTGCAAATAATGATACTGCAGCTAAGCTCAAGTGTTAGTTTTCTGTACGACGAGTTGCGATCGAAATGTAAAAGTAGATTGTACATGCTCTATAAAACAAACAAACAAGTTTTAATAATGTTTGAGTTGTTAGACACTGTATTCGCAAAAATTGATACTGCAGCTAAGCTCAAGTGTTAGTTGTCTGTAGGACGAGTTACGATCAAATTGCAAAAGTAAATAATACTTGCTCAATAAACCAAACAAATAAGTTTTATTGATATTCGAGTTGTTAGACGCCGATTTTGCAAATACTGATACTGCAGCAAAGCTCAGGTGTTAGTTGTCGGTACGACGAGTTGCGATCGAAATGTAAAAGTAGATTGTACATGCTCTATAAAACAAACAAACAAGTTTTAATAATGTTTGAGTTGTTAGACACTGTATTCGCAAAAATTGATACTGCAGCTAAGCTCAAGTGTTAGTTGTCTGTAGGACGAGTTACGATCAAATTGCAAAAGTAAATAATACTTGCTCAATAAACCAAACAAATAAGTTTTATTGATATTCGAGTTGTTAGACGCCGATTTTGCAAATACTGATACTGCAGCAAAGCTCAGGTGTTAGTTGTCGGTACGACGAGTTGCGATCGAAATGTAAAAGTAGATTGTACATGCTCTATAAAACAAACAAACAAGTTTTAATAATGTTTGAGTTGTTAGACACTGATTTCGCAAAAATTGATACTGCAGCTAAGCTCAAGTGTTAGTTGTCTGTAGGACGAGTTACGATCAAATTGCAAAAGTAAATAATACTTGCTCAATAAACCAAACAAATAAGTTTTATTGATATTCGAGTTGTTAGACGCCGATTTTGCAAATACTGATACTGCAGCAAAGCTCAGGTGTTAGTTGTGCGTACGACGAGTTGCGATCGAAATGTAAAAGTAGATTGTACATGCTCTATAAAACAAACAAACAAGTTTTAATAATGTTTGAGTTGTTAGACACTGTATTCGCAAAAATTGATACTGCAGCTAAGCTCAAGTGTTAGTTGTCTGTAGGACGAGTTACGATCAAATTGCAAAAGTAAATAATACTTGCTCAATAAACCAAACAAATAAGTTTTATTGATATTCGAGTTGTTAGACGCCGATTTTGCAAATACTGATACTGCAGCAAAGCTCAGGTGTTAGTTGTCGGTACGACGAGTTGCGATCGAAATGTAAAAGTAGATTGTACATGCTCTATAAAACAAACAAACAAGTTTTAATAATGTTTGAGTTGTTAGACACTGTATTCGCAAAAATTGATACTGCAGCTAAGCTCAAGTGTTAGTTGTCTGTAGGACGAGTTACGATCAAATTGCAAAAGTAAATAATACTTGCTCAATAAACCAAACAAATAAGTTTTATTGATATTCGAGTTGTTAGACGCCGATTTTGCAAATACTGATACTGCAGCAAAGCTCAGGTGTTAGTTGTCGGTACGACGAGTTGCGATCGAAATGTAAAAGTAGATTGTACATGCTCTATAAAACAAACAAACAAGTTTTAATAATGTTTGAGTTGTTAGACACTGATTTTGCAAATAATGATACTGCAGCTAAGCTCAAGTGTTAGTTTTCTGTACGACGAGTTGCGATCGAAATGTAAAAGTAGATTGTACATGCTCTATAAAACAAACAAACAAGTTTTAATAATGTTTGAGTTGTTAGACACTGTATTCGCAAAAATTGATACTGCAGCTAAGCTCAAGTGTTAGTTGTCTGTAGGACGAGTTACGATCAAATTGCAAAAGTAAATAATACTTGCTCAATAAACCAAACAAATAAGTTTTATTGATATTCGAGTTGTTAGACGCCGATTTTGCAAATACTGATACTGCAGCAAAGCTCAGGTGTTAGTTGTCGGTACGACGAGTTGCGATCGAAATGTAAAAGTAGATTGTACATGCTCTATAAAACAAACAAACAAGTTTTAATAATGTTTGAGTTGTTAGACACTGTATTCGCAAAAATTGATACTGCAGCTAAGCTCAAGTGTTAGTTGTCTGTAGGACGAGTTACGATCAAATTGCAAAAGTAAATAATACTTGCTCAATAAACCAAACAAATAAGTTTTATTGATATTCGAGTTGTTAGACGCCGATTTTGCAAATACTGATACTGCAGCAAAGCTCAGGTGTTAGTTGTCGGTACGACGAGTTGCGATCGAAATGTAAAAGTAGATTGTACATGCTCTATAAAACAAACAAACAAGTTTTAATAATGTTTGAGTTGTTAGACACTGTATTCGCAAAAATTGATACTGCAGCTAAGCTCAAGTGTTAGTTGTCTGTAGGACGAGTTACGATCAAATTGCAAAAGTAAATAATACTTGCTCAATAAACCAAACAAATAAGTTTTATTGATATTCGAGTTGTTAGACGCCGATTTTGCAAATACTGATACTGCAGCAAAGCTCAGGTGTTAGTTTTCTGTACGACGAGTTGCGATCGAAATGTAAAAGTAGATTGTACATGCTCTATAAAACAAACAAACAAGTTTTAATAATGTTTGAGTTGTTAGACACTGTATTCGCAAAAATTGATACTGCAGCTAAGCTCAAGTGTTAGTTGTCTGTAGGACGAGTTACGATCAAATTGCAAAAGTAAATAATACTTGCTCAATAAACCAAACAAATAAGTTTTATTGATATTCGAGTTGTTAGACGCCGATTTTGCAAATACTGATACTGCAGCAAAGCTCAGGTGTTAGTTGTCGGTACGACGAGTTGCGATCGAAATGTAAAAGTAGATTGTACATGCTCTATAAAACAAACAAACAAGTTTTAATAATGTTTGAGTTGTTAGACACTGATTTCGCCAATAATGATACTGCAGCTAAGCTCAAGTGTTAGTTTTCTGTACGACGAGTTGCGATCGAAATGTAAAAGTAGATTGTACATGCTCTATAAAACAAACAAACAAGTTTTAATAATGTTTGAGTTGTTAGACACTGTATTCGCAAAAATTGATACTGCAGCTAAGCTCAAGTGTTAGTTGTCTGTAGGACGAGTTACGATCAAATTGCAAAAGTAAATAATACTTGCTCAATAAACAAAACAAATAAGTTTTATTGATATTCGAGTTGTTAGACGCCGATTTTGCAAATACTGATACTGCAGCAAAGCTCAGGTGTTAGTTGTCGGTACGACGAGTTGCGATCGAAATGTAAAAGTAGATTGTACATGCTGTATAAAACAAACAAACAAGTTTTAATAATGTTTGAGTTGTTAGACACTGATTTTGCAAATAATGATACTGCAGCTAAGCTCAAGTGTTAGTTTTCTGTACGACGAGTTGCGATCGAAATGTAAAAGTAGATTGTACATGCTCTATAAAACAAACAAACAAGTTTTAATAATGTTTGAGTTGTTAGACACTGTATTCGCAAAAATTGATACTGCAGCTAAGCTCAAGTGTTAGTTGTCTGTAGGACGAGTTACGATCAAATTGCAAAAGTAAATAATACTTGCTCAATAAACCAAACAAATAAGTTTTATTGATATTCGAGTTGTTAGACGCCGATTTTGCAAATACTGATACTGCAGCAAAGCTCAGGTGTTAGTTGTCGGTACGACGAGTTGCGATCGAAATGTAAAAGTAGATTGTACATGCTCTATAAAACAAACAAACAAGTTTTAATAATGTTTGAGTTGTTAGACACTGTATTCGCAAAAATTGATACTGCAGCTAAGCTCAAGTGTTAGTTGTCTGTAGGACGAGTTACGATCAAATTGCAAAAGTAAATAATACTTGCTCAATAAACCAAACAAATAAGTTTTATTGATATTCGAGTTGTTAGACGCCGATTTTGCAAATACTGATACTGCAGCAAAGCTCAGGTGTTAGTTGTCGGTACGACGAGTTGCGATCGAAATGTAAAAGTAGATTGTACATGCTCTATAAAACAAACAAACAAGTTTTAATAATGTTTGAGTTGTTAGACACTGTATTCGCAAAAATTGATACTGCAGCTAAGCTCAAGTGTTAGTTGTCTGTAGGACGAGTTACGATCAAATTGCAAAAGTAAATAATACTTGCTCAATAAACCAAACAAATAAGTTTTATTGATATTCGAGTTGTTAGACGCCGATTTTGCAAATACTGATACTGCAGCAAAGCTCAGGTGTTAGTTGTCGGTACGACGAGTTGCGATCGAAATGTAAAAGTAGATTGTACATGCTCTATAAAACAAACAAACAAGTTTTAATGATGTTTGAGTTGTTAGACACTGATTTCGCAAAAATTGATACTGCAGCTAAGCTCAAGTGTTAGTTTTCTGTACGACGAGTTGCGATCGAAATGTAAAAGTAGATTGTACATGCTCTATAAAACAAACAAACAAGTTTTAATAATGTTTGAGTTGTTAGACACTGTATTCGCAAAAATTGATACTGCAGCTAAGCTCAAGTGTTAGTTGTCTGTAGGACGAGTTACGATCAAATTGCAAAAGTAAATAATACTTGCTCAATAAACCAAACAAATAAGTTTTATTGATATTCGAGTTGTTAGACGCCGATTTTGCAAATACTGATACTGCAGCAAAGCTCAGGTGTTAGTTGTCGGTACGACGAGTTGCGATCGAAATGTAAAAGTAGATTGTACATGCTCTATAAAACAAACAAACAAGTTTTAATAATGTTTGAGTTGTTAGACACTGATTTTGCAAAAATTAATACTGCAGCTAAGCTCAAGTGTTAGTTTTCTGTACGACGAGTTGCGATCGAAATGTAAAAGTAGATTGTACATGCTCTATAAAACAAACAAACAAGTTTTAATAATGTTTGAGTTGTTAGACACTGTATTCGCAAAAATTGATACTGCAGCTAAGCTCAAGTGTTAGTTGTCTGTAGGACGAGTTACGATCAAATTGCAAAAGTAAATAATACTTGCTCAATAAACCAAACAAATAAGTTTTATTGATATTCGAGTTGTTAGACGCCGATTTTGCAAATACTGATACTGCAGCAAAGCTCAGGTGTTAGTTGTCGGTACGACGAGTTGCGATCGAAATGTAAAAGTAGATTGTACATGCTGTATAAAACAAACAAACAAGTTTTAATAATGTTTGAGTTGTTAGACACTGATTTTGCCAATAATGATACTGCAGCTAAGCTCAAGTGTTAGTTTTCTGTACGACGAGTTGCGATCGAAATGTAAAAGTAGATTGTACATGCTCTATAAAACAAACAAACAAGTTTTAATAATGTTTGAGTTGTTAGACACTGTATTCGCAAAAATTGATACTGCAGCTAAGCTCAAGTGTTAGTTGTCTGTAGGACGAGTTACGATCAAATTGCAAAAGTAAATAATACTTGCTCAATAAACCAAACAAATAAGTTTTATTGATATTCGAGTTGTTAGACGCCGATTTTGCAAATACTGATACTGCAGCAAAGCTCAGGTGTTAGTTGTCGGTACGACGAGTTGCGATCGAAATGTAAAAGTAGATTGTACATGCTCTATAAAACAAACAAACAAGTTTTAATAATGTTTGAGTTGTTAGACACTGTATTCGCAAAAATTGATACTGCAGCTAAGCTCAAGTGTTAGTTGTCTGTAGGACGAGTTACGATCAAATTGCAAAAGTAAATAATACTTGCTCAATAAACCAAACAAATAAGTTTTATTGATATTCGAGTTGTTAGACGCCGATTTTGCAAATACTGATACTGCAGCAAAGCTCAGGTGTTAGTTGTCGGTACGACGAGTTGCGATCGAAATGTAAAAGTAGATTGTACATGCTCTATAAAACAAACAAACAAGTTTTAATAATGTTTGAGTTGTTAGACACTGTATTCGCAAAAATTGATACTGCAGCTAAGCTCAAGTGTTAGTTTTCTGTACGACGAGTTGCGATCGAAATGTAAAAGTAAATAATACTTGCTCAATAAACCAAACAAATAAGTTTTATTTCATATTCGAGTTGTTAGACGCCGATTTTGCAAATACTGATACTGCAGCAAAGCTCAGGTGTTAGTTGTCGGTACGACGAGTTGCGATCGAAATGTAAAAGTAGATTGTACATGCTCTATAAAACAAACAAACAAGTTTTAATAATGTTTGAGTTGTTAGACACTGTATTCGCAAAAATTGATACTGCAGCTAAGCTCAAGTGTTAGTTGTCTGTAGGACGAGTTACGATCAAATTGCAAAAGTAAATAATACTTGCTCAATAAACCAAACAAATAAGTTTTATTGATATTCGAGTTGTTAGACGCCGATTTTGCAAATACTGATACTGCAGCAAAGCTCAGGTGTTAGTTGTCGGTACGACGAGTTGCGATCGAAATGTAAAAGTAGATTGTACATGCTCTATAAAACAAACAAACAAGTTTTAATAATGTTTGAGTTGTTAGACACTGTATTCGCAAAAATTGATACTGCAGCTAAGCTCAAGTGTTAGTTGTCTGTAGGACGAGTTACGATCAAATTGCAAAAGTAAATAATACTTGCTCAATAAACCAAACAAATAAGTTTTATTGATATTCGAGTTGTTAGACGCCGATTTTGCAAATACTGATACTGCAGCAAAGCTCAGGTGTTAGTTGTCGGTACGACGAGTTGCGATCGAAATGTAAAAGTAGATTGTACATGCTCTATAAAACAAACAAACAAGTTTTAATAATGTTTGAGTTGTTAGACACTGTATTCGCAAAAATTGATACTGCAGCTAAGCTCAAGTGTTAGTTGTCTGTAGGACGAGTTACGATCAAATTGCAAAAGTAAATAATACTTGCTCAATAAACCAAACAAATAAGTTTTATTGATATTCGAGTTGTTAGACGCCGATTTTGCAAATACTGATACTGCAGCAAAGCTCAGGTGTTAGTTGTCGGTACGACGAGTTGCGATCGAAATGTAAAAGTAGATTGTACATGCTCTATAAAACAAACAAACAAGTTTTAATAATGTTTGAGTTGTTAGACACTGATTTTGCAAAAATTGATACTGCAGCTAAGCTCAAGTGTTAGTTTTCTGTACGACGAGTTGCGATCGAAATGTAAAAGTAGATTGTACATGCTCTATAAAACAAACAAACAAGTTTTAATAATGTTTGAGTTGTTAGACACTGTATTCGCAAAAATTGATACTGCAGCTAAGCTCAAGTGTTAGTTGTCTGTAGGACGAGTTACGATCAAATTGCAAAAGTAAATAATACTTGCTCAATAAACCAAACAAATAAGTTTTATTGATATTCGAGTTGTTAGACGCCGATTTTGCAAATACTGATACTGCAGCAAAGCTCAGGTGTTAGTTGTCGGTACGACGAGTTGCGATCGAAATGTAAAAGTAGATTGTACATGCTCTATAAAACAAACAAACAAGTTTTAATGATGTTTGAGTTGTTAGACACTGATTTCGCAAAAATTGATACTGCAGCTAAGCTCAAGTGTTAGTTTTCTGTACGACGAGTTGCGATCGAAATGTAAAAGTAGATTGTACATGCTCTATAAAACAAACAAACAAGTTTTAATAATGTTTGAGTTGTTAGACACTGTATTCGCAAAAATTGATACTGCAGCTAAGCTCAAGTGTTAGTTGTCTGTAGGACGAGTTACGATCAAATTGCAAAAGTAAATAATACTTGCTCAATAAACCAAACAAATAAGTTTTATTGATATTCGAGTTGTTAGACGCCGATTTTGCAAATACTGATACTGCAGCAAAGCTCAGGTGTTAGTTGTCGGTACGACGAGTTGCGATCGAAATGTAAAAGTAGATTGTACATGCTCTATAAAACAAACAAACAAGTTTTAATAATGTTTGAGTTGTTAGACACTGTATTCGCAAAAATTGATACTGCAGCTAAGCTCAAGTGTTAGTTGTCTGTAGGACGAGTTACGATCAAATTGCAAAAGTAAATAATACTTGCTCAATAAACCAAACAAATAAGTTTTATTGATATTCGAGTTGTTAGACGCCGATTTTGCAAATACTGATACTGCAGCAAAGCTCAGGTGTTAGTTGTCGGTACGACGAGTTGCGATCGAAATGTAAAAGTAGATTGTACATGCTCTATAAAACAAACAAACAAGTTTTAATAATGTTTGAGTTGTTAGACACTGATTTCGCAAAAATTGATACTGCAGCTAAGCTCAAGTGTTAGTTGTCTGTAGGACGAGTTGCGATCGAAATGTAAAAGTAGATTGTACATGCTCTATAAAACAAACAAACAAGTTTTAATAATGTTTGAGTTGTTAGACACTGATTTTGCAAATATTGATACTGCAGCTAAGCTCAAGTGTTAGTTGTCGGTACGACGAGTTGCGATCGAAATGTAAAAGTAGATTGTACATGCTCTATAAAACAAACAAACAAGTTTTAATAATGTTTGAGTTGTTAGACACTGTATTTGCAAAAATTGATACTGCAGCTAAGCTCAAGTGTTAGTTGTCTGTAGGACGAGTTACGATCAAATTGTAAAAGTAAATAATACTTGCTCAATAAAACAAACAAATAAGTTTTATTGATATTCGAGTTGTTAGACGCCGATTTTGCAAATACTGATACTGCAGCTAAGCTCAGGTGTTAGTTGTCGGTACGACGAGTTGCGATCGAAATGTAAAAGTAGATTGTACATGCTCTATAAAACAAACAAACAAGTTTTAATAATGTTTGAGTTGTTAGACACTGATTTCGCAAAAATTGATACTGCAGCTAAGCTCAAGTGTTAGTTGTCTGTAGGACGAGTTACGATCAAATTGCAAAAGTAAATAATACTTGCTCAATAAACCAAACAAATAAGTTTTATTGATATTCGAGTTGTTAGACGCCGATTTTGCAAATACTGATACTGCAGCAAAGCTCAGGTGTTAGTTGTCGGTACGACGAGTTGCGATCGAAATGTAAAAGTAGATTGTACATGCTCTATAAAACAAACAAACAAGTTTTAATAATGTTTGAGTTGTTAGACACTGAATACTGCAGCTAAGCTCAAGTGTTAGTTTTCTGTACGACGAGTTGCGATCGAAATGTAAAAGTAGATTGTACATGCTCTATAAAACAAACAAACAAGTTTTAATAATGTTTGAGTTGTTAGACACTGTATTCGCAAAAATTGATACTGCAGCTAAGCTCAAGTGTTAGTTGTCTGTAGGACGAGTTACGATCAAATTGCAAAAGTAAATAATACTTGCTCAATAAACCAAACAAATAAGTTTTATTGATATTCGAGTTGTTAGACGCCGATTTTGCAAATACTGATACTGCAGCAAAGCTCAGGTGTTAGTTGTCGGTACGACGAGTTGCGATCGAAATGTAAAAGTAGATTGTACATGCTCTATAAAACAAACAAACAAGTTTTAATAATGTTTGAGTTGTTAGACACTGATTTCGCAAAAATTGATACTGCAGCTAAGCTCAAGTGTTAGTTTTCTGTACGACGAGTTGCGATCGAAATGTAAAAGTAGATTGTACATGCTCAATAAACCAAACAAATAAGTTTTATTGATATTCGAGTTGTTAGACGCCGATTTTGCAAATACTGATACTGCAGCAAAGCTCAGGTGTTAGTTTTCTGTACGACGAGTTGCGATCGAAATGTAAAAGTAGATTGTACATGCTCTATAAAACAAACAAACAAGTTTTAATAATGTTTGAGTTGTTAGACACTGATTTCGCAAAAATTAATACTGCAGCTAAGCTCAAGTGTTAGTTGTCTGTACGACGAGTTGCGATCGAAATGTAAAAGTAGATTGTACATGCTCAATAAACCAAACAAATAAGTTTTATTGATATTCGAGTTGTTAGACGCCGATTTTGCAAATACTGATACTGCAGCAAAGCTCAGGTGTTAGTTGTCGGTACGACGAGTTGCGATCGAAATGTAAAAGTAGATTGTACATGCTCTATAAAACAAACAAACAAGTTTTAATAATGTTTGAGTTGTTAGACACTGTATTCGCAAAAATTGATACTGCAGCTAAGCTCAAGTGTTAGTTGTCTGTAGGACGAGTTACGATCAAATTGCAAAAGTAAATAATACTTGCTCAATAAACCAAACAAATAAGTTTTATTGATATTCGAGTTGTTAGACGCCGATTTTGCAAATACTGATACTGCAGCAAAGCTCAGGTGTTAGTTGTCGGTACGACGAGTTGCGATCGAAATGTAAAAGTAGATTGTACATGCTCTATAAAACAAACAAACAAGTTTTAATAATGTTTGAGTTGTTAGACACTGATTTTTGCAAAAATTGATACTTCAGCTAAGCTCAAGTGTTAGTTGTCTGTAGGACGAGTTACGATCAAATTGCAAAAGTAAATAATACTTGCTCAATAAACCAAACAAATAAGTTTTATTGATATTCGAGTTGTTAGACGCCGATTTTGCAAATACTGATACTGCAGCTAAGCTCAGGTGTTAGTTGTCGGTACGACGAGTTGCGATCGAAATGTAAAAGTAGATTGTACATGCTCTATAAAACAAACAAACAAGTTTTAATAATGTTTGAGTTGTTAGACACTGTATTCGCAAAAATTGATACTGCAGCTAAGCTCAAGTGTTAGTTGTCTGTAGGACGAGTTACGATCAAATTGCAAAAGTAAATAATACTTGCTCAATAAACCAAACAAATAAGTTTTATTGATATTCGAGTTGTTAGACGCCGATTTTGCAAATACTGATACTGCAGCAAAGCTCAGGTGTTAGTTGTCGGTACGACGAGTTGCGATCGAAATGTAAAAGTAGATTGTACATGCTCTATAAAACAAACAAACAAGTTTTAATAATGTTTGAGTTGTTAGACACTGATTTTGCAAAAATTGATACTGCAGCTAAGCTCAAGTGTTAGTTTTCTGTACGACGAGTTGCGATCGAAATGTAAAAGTAGATTGTACATGCTCTATAAAACAAACAAACAAGTTTTAATAATGTTTGAGTTGTTAGACACTGATTTCGCAAAAATTGATACTGCAGCTAAGCTCAAGTGTTAGTTGTCTGTAGGACGAGTTACGATCAAATTGCAAAAGTAAATAATACTTGCTCAATAAACCAAACAAATAAGTTTTATTAATATTCGAGTTGTTAGACGCCGATTTTGCAAATACTGATACTGCAGCAAAGCTCAGGTGTTAGTTGTCGGTACGACGAGTTGCGATCGAAATGTAAAAGTAGATTGTACATGCTGTATAAAACAAACAAACAAGTTTTAATAATGTTTGAGTTGTTAGACACTGATTTTGCAATAATGATACTGCAGCTAAGCTCAAGTGTTAGTTTTCTGTACGACGAGTTGCGATCGAAATGTAAAAGTAGATTGTACATGCTCTATAAAACAAACAAACAAGTTTTAATAATGTTTGAGTTGTTAGACACTGTATTCGCAAAAATTGATACTGCAGCTAAGCTCAAGTGTTAGTTGTCTGTAGGACGAGTTACGATCAAATTGCAAAAGTAAATAATACTTGCTCAATAAACCAAACAAATAAGTTTTAATATTCGAGTTGTTAGACGCCGATTTTGCAAATACTGATACTGCAGCAAAGCTCAGGTGTTAGTTGTCGGTACGACGAGTTGCGATCGAAATGTAAAAGTAGATTGTACATGCTCTATAAAACAAACAAACAAGTTTTAATAATGTTTGAGTTGTTAGACACTGTATTCGCAAAAATTGATACTGCAGCTAAGCTCAAGTGTTAGTTGTCTGTAGGACGAGTTACGATCAAATTGCAAAAGTAAATAATACTTGCTCAATAAACCAAACAAATAAGTTTTATTGATATTCGAGTTGTTAGACGCCGATTTTGCAAATACTGATACTGCAGCAAAGCTCAGGTGTTAGTTGTCGGTACGACGAGTTGCGATCGAAATGTAAAAGTAGATTGTACATGCTCTATAAAACAAACAAACAAGTTTTAATAATGTTTGAGTTGTTAGACACTGTATTCGCAAAAATTGATACTGCAGCTAAGCTCAAGTGTTAGTTGTCTGTAGGACGAGTTACGATCAAATTGCAAAAGTAAATAATACTTGCTCAATAAACCAAACAAATAAGTTTTATTGATATTCGAGTTGTTAGACGCCGATTTTGCAAATACTGATACTGCAGCAAAGCTCAGGTGTTAGTTGTCGGTACGACGAGTTGCGATCGAAATGTAAAAGTAGATTGTACATGCTCTATAAAACAAACAAACAAGTTTTAATAATGTTTGAGTTGTTAGACACTGTATTCGCAAAAATTGATACTGCAGCTAAGCTCAAGTGTTAGTTGTCTGTAGGACGAGTTACGATCAAATTGCAAAAGTAAATAATACTTGCTCAATAAACCAAACAAATAAGTTTTATTGATATTCGAGTTGTTAGACGCCGATTTTGCAAATACTGATACTGCAGCAAAGCTCAGGTGTTAGTTGTCGGTACGACGAGTTGCGATCGAAATGTAAAAGTAGATTGTACATGCTCTATAAAACAAACAAACAAGTTTTAATAATGTTTGAGTTGTTAGACACTGTATTCGCAAAAATTGATACTGCAGCTAAGCTCAAGTGTTAGTTGTCTGTAGGACGAGTTACGATCAAATTGCAAAAGTAAATAATACTTGCTCAATAAACCAAACAAATAAGTTTTATTGATATTCGAGTTGTTAGACGCCGATTTTGCAAATACTGATACTGCAGCAAAGCTCAGGTGTTAGTTGTCGGTACGACGAGTTGCGATCGAAATGTAAAAGTAGATTGTACATGCTCTATAAAACAAACAAACAAGTTTTAATAATGTTTGAGTTGTTAGACACTGTATTCGCAAAAATTGATACTGCAGCTAAGCTCAAGTGTTAGTTTTCTGTACGACGAGTTGCGATCGAAATGTAAAAGTAGATTGTACATGCTCTATAAAACAAACAAACAAGTTTTAATAATGTTTGAGTTGTTAGACACTGATTTCGCAAAAATTGATACTGCAGCTAAGCTCAAGTGTTAGTTGTCTGTAGGACGAGTTACGATCAAATTGCAAAAGTAGATAATACTTGCTCAATAAACCAAACAAATAAGTTTTATTGATATTCGAGTTGTTAGACGCCGATTTTGCAAATACTGATACTGCAGCAAAGCTCAGGTGTTAGTTGTCGGTACGACGAGTTGCGATCGAAATGTAAAAGTAGATTGTACATGCTGTATAAAACAAACAAACAAGTTTTAATAATGTTTGAGTTGTTAGACACTGATTTTGCCAATAATGATACTGCAGCTAAGCTCAAGTGTTAGTTTTCTGTACGACGAGTTGCGATCGAAATGTAAAAGTAGATTGTACATGCTCTATAAAACAAACAAACAAGTTTTAATAATGTTTGAGTTGTTAGACACTGTATTCGCAAAAATTGATACTGCAGCTAAGCTCAAGTGTTAGTTGTCTGTAGGACGAGTTACGATCAAATTGCAAAAGTAAATAATACTTGCTCAATAAACCAAACAAATAAGTTTTATTGATATTCGAGTTGTTAGACGCCGATTTTGCAAATACTGATACTGCAGCAAAGCTCAGGTGTTAGTTGTCGGTACGACGAGTTGCGATCGAAATGTAAAAGTAGATTGTACATGCTCTATAAAACAAACAAACAAGTTTTAATAATGTTTGAGTTGTTAGACACTGTATTCGCAAAAATTGATACTGCAGCTAAGCTCAAGTGTTAGTTTTCTGTACGACGAGTTGCGATCGAAATGTAAAAGTAGATTGTACATGCTCTATAAAACAAACAAACAAGTTTTAATAATGTTTGAGTTGTTAGACACTGATTTCGCAAAAATTGATACTGCAGCTAAGCTCAAGTGTTAGTTGTCTGTAGGACGAGTTACGATCAAATTGCAAAAGTAAATAATACTTGCTCAATAAACCAAACAAATAAGCATTATTGATATTCGAGTTGTTAGACGCCGATTTTGCAAATACTGATACTGCAGCAAAGCTCAGGTGTTAGTTGTCGGTACGACGAGTTGCGATCGAAATGTAAAAGTAGATTGTACATGCTCTATAAAACAAACAAACAAGTTTTAATAATGTTTGAGTTGTTAGACACTGATTTTGCCAATAATGATACTGCAGCTAAGCTCAAGTGTTAGTTTTCTGTACGACGAGTTGCGATCGAAATGTAAAAGTAGATTGTACATGCTCTATAAAACAAACAAACAAGTTTTAATAATGTTTGAGTTGTTAGACACTGTATTCGCAAAAATTGATACTGCAGCTAAGCTCAAGTGTTAGTTGTCTGTAGGACGAGTTACGATCAAATTGCAAAAGTAAATAATACTTGCTCAATAAACCAAACAAATAAGTTTTATTGATATTCGAGTTGTTAGACGCCGATTTTGCAAATACTGATACTGCAGCAAAGCTCAGGTGTTAGTTGTCGGTACGACGAGTTGCGATCGAAATGTAAAAGTAGATTGTACATGCTCTATAAAACAAACAAACAAGTTTTAATAATGTTTGAGTTGTTAGACACTGATTTTGAAAATAATGATACTGCAGCTAAGCTCAAGTGTTAGTTTTCTGTACGACGAGTTGCGATCGAAATGTAAAAGTAGATTGTACATGCTCTATAAAACAAACAAACAAGTTTTAATAATGTTTGAGTTGTTAGACACTGTATTCGCAAAAATTGATACTGCAGCTAAGCTCAAGTGTTAGTTGTCTGTAGGACGAGTTACGATCAAATTGCAAAAGTAAATAATACTTGCTCAATAAACCAAACAAATAAGTTTTATTGATATTCGAGTTGTTAGACGCCGATTTTGCAAATACTGATACTGCAGCAAAGCTCAGGTGTTAGTTGTCGGTACGACGAGTTGCGATCGAAATGTAAAAGTAGATTGTACATGCTCTATAAAACAAACAAACAAGTTTTAATAATGTTTGAGTTGTTAGACACTGATTTTGCTAATAATGATACTGCAGCTAAGCTCAAGTGTTAGTTTTCTGTACGACGAGTTGCGATCGAAATGTAAAAGTAGATTGTACATGCTCTATAAAACAAACAAACAAGTTTTAATAATGTTTGAGTTGTTAGACACTGTATTCGCAAAAATTGATACTGCAGCTAAGCTCAAGTGTTAGTTGTCTGTAGGACGAGTTACGATCAAATTGCAAAAGTAAATAATACTTGCTCAATAAACCAAACAAATAAGTTTTATTGATATTCGAGTTGTTAGACGCCGATTTTGCAAATACTGATACTGCAGCAAAGCTCAGGTGTTAGTTTTCTGTACGACGAGTTGCGATCGAAATGTAAAAGTAGATTGTACATGCTCTATAAAACAAACAAACAAGTTTTAATAATGTTTGAGTTGTTAGACACTGTATTCGCAAAAATTGATACTGCAGCTAAGCTCAAGTGTTAGTTGTCTGTAGGACGAGTTACGATCAAATTGCAAAAGTAAATAATACTTGCTCAATAAACCAAACAAATAAGTTTTATTGATATTCGAGTTGTTAGACGCCGATTTTGCAAATACTGATACTGCAGCAAAGCTCAGGTGTTAGTTGTCGGTACGACGAGTTGCGATCGAAATGTAAAAGTAGATTGTACATGCTCTATAAAACAAACAAACAAGTTTTAATAATGTTTGAGTTGTTAGACACTATTCGCAAAAATTGATACTGCAACTAAGCTCAAGTGTTAGTTGTCTGTAGGACGAGTTACGATCAAATTGCAAAAGTAAATAATACTTGCTCAATAAACCAAACAAATAAGTTTTATTGATATTCGAGTTGTTAGACGCCGATTTTGCAAATACTGATACTGCAGCAAAGCTCAGGTGTTAGTTGTCGGTACGACGAGTTGCGATCGAAATGTAAAAGTAGATTGTACATGCTCTATAAAACAAACAAACAAGTTTTAATAATGTTTGAGTTGTTAGACACTATTCGCAAAAATTGATACTGCAACTAAGCTCAAGTGTTAGTTGTCTGTAGGACGAGTTACGATCAAATTGCAAAAGTAAATAATACTTGCTCAATAAACCAAACAAATAAGTTTTATTGATATTCGAGTTGTTAGACGCCGATTTTGCAAATACTGATACTGCAGCAAAGCTCAGGTGTTAGTTGTCGGTACGACGAGTTGCGATCGAAATGTAAAAGTAGATTGTACATGCTCTATAAAACAAACAAACAAGTTTTAATAATGTTTGAGTTGTTAGACACTGATTTTGCAAATATTGATACTGCAGCTAAGCTCAAGTGTTAGTTTTCTGTACGACGAGTTGCGATCGAAATGTAAAAGTAGATTGTACATGCTCTATAAAACAAACAAACAAGTTTTAATAATGTTTGAGTTGTTAGACACTGATTTCGCAAAAATTGATACTGCAGCTAAGCTCAAGTGTTAGTTGTCGGTACGACGAGTTGCGATCGAAATGTAAAAGTAGATTGTACATGCTCTATAAAACAAACAAACAAGTTTTAATAATGTTTGAGTTGTTAGACACTGTATTCGCAAAAATTGATACTGCAGCTAAGCTCAAGTGTTAGTTGTCTGTAGGACGAGTTACGATCAAATTGCAAAAGTAAATAATACTTGCTCAATAAACCAAACAAATAAGTTTTATTGATATTCGAGTTGTTAGACGCCGATTTTGCAAATACTGATACTGCAGCAAAGCTCAGGTGTTAGTTGTCGGTACGACGAGTTGCGATCGAAATGTAAAAGTAGATTGTACATGCTCTATAAAACAAACAAACAAGTTTTAATAATGTTTGAGTTGTTAGACACTGTTTTTGCACAAATTGATACTGCAGCTAAGCTCAAGTGTTAGTTTTCTGTACGACGAGTTGCGATCGAAATGTAAAAGTAGATTGTACATGCTCTATAAAACAAACAAACAAGTTTTAATAATGTTTGAGTTGTTAGACACTGATTTCGCAAAAATTGATACTGCAGCTAAGCTCAAGTGTTAGTTGTCTGTAGGACGAGTTACGATCAAATTGCAAAAGTAAATAATACTTGCTCAATAAACCAAACAAATAAGTTTTATTGATATTCGAGTTGTTAGACGCCGATTTTGCAAATACTGATACTGCAGCAAAGCTCAGGTGTTAGTTGTCGGTACGACGAGTTGCGATCGAAATGTAAAAGTAGATTGTACATGCTCTATAAAACAAACAAACAAGTTTTAATAATGTTTGAGTTGTTAGACACTGATTTCGCACAAAATGATACTGCAGCTAAGCTCAAGTGTTAGTTTTCTGTACGACGAGTTGCGATCGAAATGTAAAAGTAGATTGTACATGCTCTATAAAACAAACAAACAAGTTTTAATAATGTTTGAGTTGTTAGACACTGTATTCGCAAAAATTGATACTGCAGCTAAGCTCAAGTGTTAGTTGTCTGTAGGACGAGTTACGATCAAATTGCAAAAGTAAATAATACTTGCTCAATAAACCAAACAAATAAGTTTTATTGATATTCGAGTTGTTAGACGCCGATTTTGCAAATACTGATACTGCAGCAAAGCTCAGGTGTTAGTTGTCGGTACGACGAGTTGCGATCGAAATGTAAAGTAGATTGTACATGCTCTATAAAACAAACAAACAAGTTTTAATAATGTTTGAGTTGTTAGACACTGATTTTGCAAATAATGATACTGCAGCTAAGCTCAAGTGTTAGTTTTCTGTACGACGAGTTGCGATCGAAATGTAAAAGTAGATTGTACATGCTCTATAAAACAAACAAACAAGTTTTAATAATGTTTGAGTTGTTAGACACTGTATTCGCAAAAATTGATACTGCAGCTAAGCTCAAGTGTTAGTTGTCTGTAGGACGAGTTACGATCAAATTGCAAAAGTAAATAATACTTGCTCAATAAACCAAACAAATAAGTTTTATTGATATTCGAGTTGTTAGACGCCGATTTTGCAAATACTGATACTGCAGCAAAGCTCAGGTGTTAGTTGTCGGTACGACGAGTTGCGATCGAAATGTAAAAGTAGATTGTACATGCTCTATAAAACAAACAAACAAGTTTTAATAATGTTTGAGTTGTTAGACACTGATTTTGCCAATAATGATACTGCAGCTAAGCTCAAGTGTTAGTTTTCTGTACGACGAGTTGCGATCGAAATGTAAAAGTAGATTGTACATGCTCTATAAAACAAACAAACAAGTTTTAATAATGTTTGAGTTGTTAGACACTATTCGCAAAAATTGATACTGCAACTAAGCTCAAGTGTTAGTTGTCTGTAGGACGAGTTACGATCAAATTGCAAAAGTAAATAATACTTGCTCAATAAACCAAACAAATAAGTTTTATTGATATTCGAGTTGTTAGACGCCGATTTTGCAAATACTGATACTGCAGCAAAGCTCAGGTGTTAGTTGTCGGTACGACGAGTTGCGATCGAAATGTAAAAGTAGATTGTACATGCTCTATAAAACAAACAAACAAGTTTTAATAATGTTTGAGTTGTTAGACACTGATTTTGCTAATAATGATACTGCAGCTAAGCTCAAGTGTTAGTTTTCTGTACGACGAGTTGCGATCGAAATGTAAAAGTAGATTGTACATGCTCTATAAAACAAACAAACAAGTTTTAATAATGTTTGAGTTGTTAGACACTGTATTCGCAAAAATTGATACTGCAGCTAAGCTCAAGTGTTAGTTGTCTGTAGGACGAGTTACGATCAAATTGCAAAAGTAAATAATACTTGCTCAATAAACCAAACAAATAAGTTTTATTGATATTCGAGTTGTTAGACGCCGATTTTGCAAATACTGATACTGCAGCAAAGCTCAGGTGTTAGTTGTCGGTACGACGAGTTGCGATCGAAATGTAAAAGTAGATTGTACATGCTCTATAAAACAAACAAACAAGTTTTAATAATGTTTGAGTTGTTAGACACTGTATTCGCAAAAATTGATACTGCAGCTAAGCTCAAGTGTTAGTTGTCTGTAGGACGAGTTACGATCAAATTGCAAAAGTAAATAATACTTGCTCAATAAACCAAACAAATAAGTTTTATTGATATTCGAGTTGTTAGACGCCGATTTTGCAAATACTGATACTGCAGCAAAGCTCAGGTGTTAGTTGTCGGTACGACGAGTTGCGATCGAAATGTAAAAGTAGATTGTACATGCTCTATAAAACAAACAAACAAGTTTTAATAATGTTTGAGTTGTTAGACACTGTATTCGCAAAAATTGATACTGCAGCTAAGCTCAAGTGTTAGTTGTCTGTAGGACGAGTTACGATCAAATTGCAAAAGTAAATAATACTTGCTCAATAAACCAAACAAATAAGTTTTATTGATATTCGAGTTGTTAGACGCCGATTTTGCAAATACTGATACTGCAGCAAAGCTCAGGTGTTAGTTGTCGGTACGACGAGTTGCGATCGAAATGTAAAAGTAGATTGTACATGCTCTATAAAACAAACAAACAAGTTTTAATAATGTTTGAGTTGTTAGACACTGTATTCGCAAAAATTGATACTGCAGCTAAGCTCAAGTGTTAGTTGTCTGTAGGACGAGTTACGATCAAATTGCAAAAGTAAATAATACTTGCTCAATAAACCAAACAAATAAGTTTTATTGATATTCGAGTTGTTAGACGCCGATTTTGCAAATACTGATACTGCAGCAAAGCTCAGGTGTTAGTTGTCGGTACGACGAGTTGCGATCGAAATGTAAAAGTAGATTGTACATGCTCTATAAAACAAACAAACAAGTTTTAATAATGTTTGAGTTGTTAGACACTGATTTTGCCAATAATGATACTGCAGCTAAGCTCAAGTGTTAGTTGTCGGTACGACGAGTTGCGATCGAAATGTAAAAGTAGATTGTACATGCTCTATAAAACAAACAAACAAGTTTTAATAATGTTTGAGTTGTTAGACACTGTATTCGCAAAAATTGATACTGCAGCTAAGCTCAAGTGTTAGTTGTCTGTACGACGAGTTGCGATCGAAATGTAAAAGTAGATTGTACATGCTCTATAAAACAAACAAACAAGTTTTAATAATGTTTGAGTTGTTAGACACTGTATTCGCAAAAATTGATACTGCAGCTAAGCTCAAGTGTTAGTTGTCTGTAGGACGAGTTACGATCAAATTGCAAAAGTAAATAATACTTGCTCAATAAACCAAACAAATAAGTTTTATTGATATTCGAGTTGTTAGACGCCGATTTTGCAAATACTGATACTGCAGCAAAGCTCAGGTGTTAGTTGTCGGTACGACGAGTTGCGATCGAAATGTAAAAGTAGATTGTACATGCTCTATAAAACAAACAAACAAGTTTTAATAATGTTTGAGTTGTTAGACACTGATTTCGCAAAAATTGATACTGCAGCTAAGCTCAAGTGTTAGTTTTCTGTACGACGAGTTGCGATCGAAATGTAAAAGTAGATTGTACATGCTCTATAAAACAAACAAACAAGTTTTAATAATGTTTGAGTTGTTAGACACTGATTTCGCAAAAATTGATACTGCAGCTAAGCTCAAGTGTTAGTTGTCTGTAGGACGAGTTACGATCAAATTGCAAAAGTAAGTTATACTTGCTCAATAAAGTAAACACATAAGTTTTTTAATATTCGAGTTGTTGGACGGCGATTTTGCAAATACTGTTACCGCAGCAAAGCTCAGGTGTTAGTTGTCGGTACAACAAGTTGCGATCGAAATTTAAAAGTAGATTGTACGTGCTGCTTATAAAACAAACAAACAAGTTTTAATAATGTTGGAGTTATTTAGACACTGATTTTACCAATATTGATACTGCAGCTAAGCTCAAGTGTGGATTTTCTGTACGACGAGTTGCGATCGAAATGTAAAAGTAGATTGTACATGCTCATATAAAACAAACAAACAAGTTTGTAATAATGTTTGAGTACATTAGACACTCTATTCGCAAAAATTGATACTGCAGCTAAGCACAAGTGTTAGTTGTCTGTAGGACGCTTTACGATCAAATTGCAAAAGTAAGTTATACTTGCTCAATAAAGTAAACAAATAAGTTTTATTGATATTCGAGTTGTTAGACGCCGATTTTGCAAATACTGTTACTGCTGTAAAGCTCAGGTGTTAGTTGTCAGTACAACAAGTTTGCGATCGAAATTTAAAAGTAGATTGTACATGCTGTATAAAACAAACAAACAAGTTTTAATAATGTTTGAGTTATTTAAGACACTGATTTTGCCAATAATAATGATGCAGCTAAATCAAGTGTTAGTTTTTTCTGTACAGCGAGTTGCGATCCAAGTATAGAAATAGATTGTACATGCTCTATAAAACAAACAAACAAGTTTTAATAATGTTTGAGTTTATTAGACACTCTATTCGCAAAAAATTGATACTGCAGCTAAGCTCAAGTGTTAGTTGTCTGTGGGACGCTTTACGATCAAATTGCAAAAAGTAGGGTATACTTGCTCAATAAAGTAAACAAATAAGTTTTATTAATTTTCGAGTTGTTGGGCAGCGATTTTGCAAATACTGTTACCCGCAGCAAAGCTCAGGTGTTAGTTGTCGGTACAACGAGAAATTTGCGATCGAAATTTAAAAAGTAGATTGTACATGCTGTATAAAACAAACAAGCAAGTTTTAATAATGTTTGAGTTGTTAGATTTTGATTTCGCAATAATGATACTGCAGCTAAGCTCCAAGTATTTGGTTTCTGTGTACGACGAGTTGCGATCGAAATGTAAAAAGTGGGTTGTGCATGCTCTATAAAACAAACAAACAAGTTTTAATAATGTTTGAGTTGTTAGACACTCTATTCACAAGGTGATACTGCAGCTAAGCTGAAGTGTTGGTTAATCGGTACGACGAGTTGCGATCGAAATGTAAAAGTAGATTATTGCATGCTCTATAAAACAAACAAACAAGTTTTAATAATGTTTGAGTTGTTGGAGCACTGTATTCATAGAATTGATACTGCAGCTAAGCTCCAAGTGTTAGTTGTCTGTAGGACGAGTTACGATCAAATTGCAAAAGTAAAAAATAATACTTGCTCAATAAACCAAACAAATAAGTTTTATTTCATCATTCCTGAGTTGTTAGACGCCGATTTTGCAAATACTGATACTGCAGCAACAGCTCAGGTGTTAGTTGTCGGCACGACGAGTTGCGATCGAAATGTAAAAGTAGATTGTACATGCTGTATAAAACAAACAAACAAGTTTTAATAATGTTTGAGTTCTTAGACACTGATTTTGCCAATATTGATACTGCAGCTAAGCTTAAGTGTTAGTTTTCTGTACGACGAGTTGCGATCGAAATGTAAAAGTAGATTGTACATGCTCTATAAAACAAACAAACAAGTTTTAATGATGTTTGAGTTGTTAGACACTGATTTCGCAAAAATTAATACTGCAGCTAAGCTCAAGTGTTAGTTGTCTGTAGGACGCTTTACGATCAAATTGCAAAAGTAAGTTATACTTGCTCAATAAAGTAAACAAATAAGTTTTTTTAATATTCGAGTTGTTAGACGGCGATTTTGCAAATACTGTTACCGCAGCAAAGCTCAGGTGTTAGTTGTCGGTACAACAAGTTGCGATCGAAATTTAAAAGTAGATTGTACATGCTGTATAAAACAAACAAACAAGTTTTAATAATGTTTGAGTTGTTAGACACTCTATTCGCAAAAATTGATACTGCAGCTAAGCTCAAGTGATAGTTGTCTGTAGGACGCTTTACGATCAAATTGCAAAAGTAAGTTATACTTGCTCAATAAAGTAAACAAATAAGTTTTTTTAATATTCGAGTTGTTAGACGGCGATTTTGCAAATACTGTTACTGCAGCTAAGCTCAAGTGTTAGTTTTCTGTACGACGAGTTGCGATCGAAATGTAAAAGTAGATTGTACATGCTCTATAAAACAAACAAACAAGTTTAAATAATGTTTGAGTTGTTAGACACTGTATTCGCAAAAATTGATACTGCAGCTAAGCTCAAGTGTTAGTTGTCTGTAGGACGAGTTACGATCAAATTGCAAAAGTAAATAATACTTGCTCAATAAACCAAACAAATAAGTTTTATTTCATATTCGAGTTGTTAGACGCCGATTTTGCAAATACTGATACTGCAGCAAGGCTCAGGTGTTAGTTGTCGGTACGACAAGTTGCGATCGAAATGTAAAAGTACATGCTGTATAAAACAAACAAACAAGTTTTAATAATGTTTGAGTTGTTAGACACCGAAATTTTGCTAGTCAATGATACTGCAGCTAAGCTCAGAAGTGTTAGTTTTCTCTGTAGCTGACGAAGGTTGCGATCGAAAATGTAAAAGTAGATTGTACATGCTCTATAAAACAAACAAACAAGTTTTAATAATGTTTGAGTTGTTAGACACTCTATTCGCAAGAAGAATTGGATACTGCAGCTAAGCTCAAGTGTTAGTTGTCTGTAGGACGCTTTACGATCAAATTGCAAAAGTAAGTTAAACTTGCTCAATAAAGTAAACACATAAGTTTTTTAATATTCGAGTTGTTAGACGGCGATTTTGCAAATACTGTTACCGCAGCATAAGCTCAGGTGTTAGTTGTCGGTACAACAAGTTGCGATCGAAATTTAAAAGTAGATTGTACATGCTGTATAAAACAAACAAACAAGTTTTAATGATGTTTGAGTTGTTAGACACTGATTTTGCCAATAATGATACTGCAGCTAAGCTCAAGTGTTAGTTGTCTGTAGGACGAGTTACGATCGAAATGTAAAAGTAGATTGTACATGCTCTATAAAACAAACAAACAAGTTTTAATAATGTGTTTGAGTTGTTAGACACTCTATTCGCAAAAATTGATACTGCAGCTAAGCTCAGAGTGTTAGTTGTCTGTAGTGGACGCTTTACGATCAAATTGCAAAAGTAAGTTATACTTGCTCAATAAAGTAAACATAAATGTAAGTTTTTTAATATTCCGAGTTGTTGCCCAGACGGCGATTTTGCAAAATACTGTTACCGCAGCAAAGCTCAGGTGTTAGTTGTCGGTACAACAAGTTGCGATCGAAATTTAAAAGTAGATTGTACATGCTGTATAAAACAAACAAACAAGTTTTAATAATGTTTGAGTTGTTAGACACTGATTTTGCCAATAATGATACTGCAGCTAAGCTTAAGTGTTAGTTTTCTGTACGACGGTTTGCGATCGAAATGTAAAAGTAGATTGTACATGCTCTACAAAACAAACAAACAAGTTTTAATAATGTTTGAGTTGTTAGACAATCTGATTATGCAAATAAATTGATACTGCAGCTAAGCTGAAGTGTTAGTTGTCGGTACGACGAGTTGCGATCGAAATGTAAAAGTAGATTGTACATGCTCTATAAAACAAACAAACAAGTTTTAATAATGTTTGAGTTGTTAGACACTGTATTCGCAAAAAATTGATACTGCAGCTAAGCTCAAGTGTTAGTTGTCTGTAGGACGAGTTACGATCAAATTGCAAAAGTAAATAATACTTGCTCAATAAACCAAACAAATAAGTTTTATTTCATATTCGAGTTGTTAGACGGCGATTTTGCAAATACTGTTACCGCAGCAAAGCTCAGGTGTTAGTTGTCGGTACGACGAGTTGCGATCGAAATGTAAAAGTAGATTGTACATGCTCTATAAAACAAACAAACAAGTTTTAATAATGTTTGAGTTGTTAGAGCACAATTTTGCCAATATTTGATACTGCAGCTAGCTTTTAAGTGTTAGTTTTCTGTACGACGAGTTACGCGATCGAAATGTAAAAGTAGATTGTACATGCTCTATAAAACAAACAAACAAGTTTTAATGATGTTTGAGTTGTTAGACACTGATTTCGCAAAAATTAATACTGCAGCTAAGCTCAAGTGTTAGTTGTCTGTAGGACGCTTTACGATCAAATTGCAAAAGTAAGTTATACTTGCTCAATAAAGTAAACAAATAAGTTTTTTAATATTTGAGTTGCTAGACGGCGATTTTGCAAATACTGTTACTGCAGCAAAGCTCAGGTGTTAGTTGTCGGTACAACAAGTTGCGATCGAAATTTAAAAGTAGATTGTACATGCTGTATAAAACAAACAAACAAGTTTTAATAATGTTTGAGTTGTTAGACACTCTATTCGCAAAAATTGATACTGCAGCTAAGCTCAAGTGTTAGTTGTCTGTAGGACGCTTTACGATCAAATTGCAAAAGTAAGTTATACTTGCTCCAATAAGAAGAAGTAAACAAATAAGTTTTTTAATATTCCGAGTTGTTAGACGGCGATTTTGCAACATACTG
Organism: Aquatica leii; assembly: GCA_035610365.1. Classification (NCBI taxonomy): domain Eukaryota; kingdom Metazoa; phylum Arthropoda; class Insecta; order Coleoptera; family Lampyridae; genus Aquatica; species Aquatica leii. The sequence continues at coordinate 61,081,995 of CM069438.1, forward strand.
TTACTGCAGCTAAGCTTCAAAGTGTTAGCTTTTCTGTACGACGAGTTGCGATCAGAAATGTAAAAGTAGATTGTACATGCTCTATAAAACAAACAAACAAGTTTAAATAATGTTTGAGTTGTTAGACACTGTATTCGCAAAAATTGATACTGCAGCTAAGCTCAAGTGTTAGTTGTCTGTAGGACGAGTTACGATCAAATTGCAAAAGTAAATAATACTTGCTCAATAAACCAAACAAATAAGTTTTATTTCATATTCGAGTTGTTAGACGCCGATTTTGCAAATACTGATACTGCAGCAAGGCTCAGGTGTTAGTTGTCGGTACGACAAGTTGCGATCGAAATGTAAAAGTACATGCTGTATAAAACAAACAAACAAGTTTTAATAATGTTTGAGTTGTTAGACACTGATTTTGCCAATAATGATACTGCAGCTAAGCTCAAGTGTTAGTTTTCTGTACGACGAGTTGCGATCGAAATGTAAAAGTAGATTGTACATGCTCTATAAAACAAACAAACAAGTTTTAATAATGTTTGAGTTGTTAGACACTCTATTCGCAAAAATTGATACTGCAGCTAAGCTCAAGTGTTAGTTGTCTGTAGGACGCTTTCACACGATCAAATTGCAAAAGTAAGTTATACTTGCTTCAATAAAGTAAAACAAAATAAGTTTTTTAATATTCGAGTTGTTAGACGGCGATTTTGCAAATACTGTTACCGCAGCAAAGCCTTCAGGTGTTAGTTGTCGGTACAACAAGTTGCGATCGAAATTTAAAAGTAGATTGTACATGCTGTATAAAAACAAACATAAAACAAGTTTTAATAATCTTTCAGATGTTAGACACTGGTTTTGCAAATACTGTTACTGCAGCTAAGCTCAAGTGTTAGTTTTCTGTACGACGAGTTGCGATCGAAATGTAAAAGTAGATTGTACATGCTCTATAAAACAAACAAACAAGTTTTAATAATGTTTGAGTTGTTAGACACTCTATTCGCAAAAATTGATACTGCAGCTAAGCTCAAGTGTTAGTTGTCTGTAGGACGCTTTACGATCAAATTGCAAAAGTAAGTTATACTTGCTCAATAAAGTAAACAAATAAGTTTTTTAATATTCGAGTTGTTAGACGGCGATTTTGCAAATACTGTTACCGCAGCAAAGCTCAGGTGTTAGTTGTCGGTACAACAAGTTGCGATCGAAATTTAAAAGTAGATTGTACATGCTGTATAAAACAAACAAACAAGTTTTAATAATGTTTGAGTTGTTAGACACTGATTTTGCCAATAATGATACTGCAGCTAAGCTCAAGTGTTAGTTTTCTGTACGACGAGTTGCGATCGAAATGTAAAAGTAGATTGTACATGCTCTATAAAACAAACAAACAAGTTTTAATAATGTTTGAGTTGTTAGACACTCTATTCGCAAAAATTGATACTGCAGCTAAGCTGAAGTGTTAGTTGTCGGTACGACGAGTTGCGATCGAAATGTAAAAGTAGATTGTACATGCTCTATAAAACAAACAAACAAGTTTTAATAATGTTTGAGTTGTTAGACACTGTATTCGCAAAAATTGATACTGCAGCTAAGCTCAAGTGTTAGTTGTCTGTAGGACGAGTTACGATCAAATTGCAAAAGTAAATAATACTTGCTCAATAAACCAAACAAATAAGTTTTATTTCATATTCGAGTTGTTAGACGGCGATTTTGCAAATACTGTTACCGCAGCAAAGCTCAGGTGTTAGTTGTCGGTACGACGAGTTGCGATCGAAATTTAAAAGTAGATTGTACATGCTGTATAAAACAAACAAACAAGTTTTAATAATGTTTGAGTTGTTAGACACTGATTTTGCCAATATTGATACTGCAGCTAAGCTTAAGTGTTAGTTTTCTGTACGACGAGTTGCGATCGAAATGTAAAAGTAGATTGTACATGCTCTATAAAACAAACAAACAAGTTTTAATGATGTTTGAGTTGTTAGACACTGATTTCGCAAAAATTAATACTGCAGCTAAGCTCAAGTGTTAGTTGTCTGTAGGACGCTTTACGATCAAATTGCAAAAGTAAGTTATACTTGCTCAATAAAGTAAACAAATAAGTTTTTTTAATATTCGAGTTGTTAGACGGCGATTTTGCAAATACTGTTACTGCAGCAAAGCTCAGGTGTTAGTTGTCGGTACGACGAGTTGCGATCGAAATGTAAAAGTAGATTGTACATGCTCTATAAAACAAACAAACAAGTTTTAATAATGTTTGAGTTGTTAGACACTCTATTCGCAAAAATTGATACTGCAGCTAAGCTCAAGTGTTAGTTGTCTGTAGGACGCTTTACGATCAAATTGCAAAAGTAAGTTATACTTGCTCAATAAAGTAAACAAATAAGTTTTTTAATTTTCGAGTTGTTAGACGGCGATTTTGCAAATACTGTTACCGCAGCAAAGCTCAGGTGTTAGTTGTCGGTACGACGAGTTGTGATCGAAATGTAAAAGTAGATTGTACATGCTGTATAAAACAAACAAACAAGTTTTAATAATGTTTGAGTTGTTAGACACTGGTTTTGCCAATAATGATACTGCAGCTAAGCTCAAGTGTTAGTTTTCTGTACGACGAGTTGCGATCGAAATGTAAAAGTAGATTGTACATGCTCTATAAAACAAACAAACAAGTTTTAATAATGTTTGAGTTGTTAGACACTCTATTCGCAAAAATTGATACTGCAGCTAAGCTCAAGTGTTAGTTGTCTGTAGGACGCTTTACGATCAAATTGCAAAAGTAAGTTATACTTGCTCAATAAAGTAAACAAATAAGTTTTTTAATTTTCGAGTTGTTAGACGGCGATTTTGCAAATACTGTTACCGCAGCAAAGCTCAGGTGTTAGTTGTCGGTACGACGAGTTGTGATCGAAATGTAAAAGTAGATTGTACATGCTCTATAAAACAAACAAACAAGTTTTAATAATGTTTGAGTTGTTAGACACTCTATTCGCAAAAATTGATACTGCAGCTAAGCTCAAGTGTTAGTTGTCTGTAGGACGCTTTACGATCAAATTGCAAAAGTAAGTTATACTTGCTCAATAAAGTAAACAAATAAGTTTTTTAATATTCGAGTTGTTAGACGGCGATTTTGCAAATACTGTTACCGCAGCAAAGCTCAGGTGTTAGTTGTCGGTACAACAAGTTGCGATCGAAATTTAAAAGTAGATTGTACATGCTGTATAAAACAAACAAACAAGTTTTAATAATGTTTGAGTTGTTAGACACTGATTTTGCCAATATTGATACTGCAGCTAAGCTTAAGTGTTAGTTTTCTGTACGACGAGTTGCGATCGAAATGTAAAAGTAGATTGTACATGCTCTATAAAACAAACAAACAAGTTTTAATGATGTTTGAGTTGTTAGACACTGATTTCGCAAAAATTAATACTGCAGCTAAGCTCAAGTGTTAGTTGTCTGTAGGACGCTTTACGATCAAATTGCAAAAGTAAGTTATACTTGCTCAATAAAGTAAACAAATAAGTTTTTTTAATATTCGAGTTGTTAGACGGCGATTTTGCAAATACTGTTACCGCAGCAAAGCTCAAGTGTTAGTTTTCTGTACGACGAGTTGCGATCGAAATGTAAAAGTAGATTGTACATGCTCTATAAAACAAACAAACAAGTTTTAATAATGTTTGAGTTGTTAGACACTCTATTCGCAAAAATTGATACTGCAGCTAAGCTCAAGTGTTAGTTGTCTGTAGGACGCTTTACGATCAAATTGCAAAAGTAAGTTATACTTGCTCAATAAAGTAAACAAATAAGTTTTTTAATTTTCGAGTTGTTAGACGGCGATTTTGCAAATACTGTTACCGCAGCAAAGCTCAGGTGTTAGTTGTCGGTACGACGAGTTGTGATCGAAATGTAAAAGTAGATTGTACATGCTCTATAAAACAAACAAACAAGTTTTAATAATGTTTGAGTTGTTAGACACTCTATTCGCAAAAATTGATACTGCAGCTAAGCTCAAGTGTTAGTTGTCTGTAGGACGCTTTACGATTAAATTGCAAAAGTAAGTTATACTTGCTCAATAAAGTAAACAAATAAGTTTTTCAATATTCGAGTTGTTAGACGGCGATTTTGCAAATACTGTTACCGCAGCAAAGCTCAGGTGTTAGTTGTCGGTACAACAAGTTGCGATCGAAATTTAAAAGTAGATTGTACATGCTGTATAAAACAAACAAACAAGTTTTAATAATGTTTGAGTTGTTAGACACTGATTTTGCCAATAATGATACTGCAGCTAAGCTCAAGTGTTAGTTTTCTGTACGACGAGTTGCGATCAGAAATGTAAAAGTAGATTGTACATGCTCTATAAAACAAACAAACAAGTTTTAATAATGTTTGAGTTGTTAGACACTCTATTCGCAAAAATTGATACTGCAGCTAAGCTCAAGTGTTAGTTGTCTGTAGGACGCTTTACGATCAAATTGCAAAAGTAAGTTATACTTGCTCAATAAAGTAAACAAATAAGTTTTTAATATTCGAGTTGTTAGACGGCGATTTTGCAAATACTGTTACCGCAGCAAAGCTCAGGTGTTAGTTGTCGGTACAACAAGTTGCGATCGAAATTTAAAAGTAGATTGTACATGCTGTATAAAACAAACAAACAAGTTTTAATAATGTTTGAGTTGTTAGACACTGATTTTGCTAATAATGATACTGCAGCTAAGCTCAAGTGTTAGTTTTCTGTACGACGAGTTGCGATCGAAATGTAAAAGTAGATTGTACATGCTCTATAAAACAAACAAACAAGTTTTAATAATGTTTGAGTTGTTAGACACTCTATTCGCAAAAATTGATACTGCAGCTAAGCTCAAGTGTTAGTTGTCTGTAGGACGCTTTACGATCAAATTGCAAAAGTAAGTTATACTTGCTCAATAAAGTAAACAAATAAGTTTTTTAATATTCGAGTTGTTAGACGGCGATTTTGCAAATACTGTTACCGCAGCAAAGCTCAGGTGTTAGTTGTCGGTACAACAAGTTGAGATCGAAATTTAAAAGTAGATTGTACATGCTGTATAAAACAAACAAACAAGTTTTAATAATGTTTGAGTTGTTAGACACTGATTTTGCCAATATTGATACTGCAGCTAAGCTTAAGTGTTAGTTTTCTGTACGACGAGTTGCGATCGAAATGTAAAAGTAGATTGTACATGCTCTATAAAACAAACAAACAAGTTTTAATGATGTTTGAGTTGTTAGACACTGATTTCGCAAAAATTAATACTGCAGCTAAGCTCAAGTGTTAGTTGTCTGTAGGACGCTTTACGATCAAATTGCAAAAGTAAGTTATACTTGCTCAATAAAGTAAACAAATAAGTTTTTTTATATTCGAGTTGTTAGACGGCGATTTTGCAAATACTGTTACCGCAGCAAAGCTCAGGTGTTAGTTTTCTGTACGACGAGTTGCGATCGAAATGTAAAAGTAGATTGTACATGCTCTATAAAACAAACAAACAAGTTTTAATAATGTTTGAGTTGTTAGACACTCTATTCGCAAAAATTGATACTGCAACTCAGCTCAAGTGTTAGTTGTCTGTAGGACGAGTTACGATCAAATTGCAAAAGTAAGTTATCCTTGCTCAATAAAGTAAACAAATAAGTTTTTTAATTTTCGAGTTGTTAGACGGCGATTTTGCAAATACTGTTACCGCAGCAAAGCTCAGGTGTTAGTTGTCGGTACGACGAGTTGTGATCGAAATGTAAAAGTAGATTGTACATGCTCTATAAAACAAACAAACAAGTTTTAATAATGTTTGAGTTGTTAGACACTCTATTCGCAAAAATTGATACTGCAGCTAAGCTCAAGTGTTAGTTGTCTGTAGGACGCTTTACGATCAAATTGCAAAAGTAAGTTATACTTGCTCAATAAAGTAAACAAATAAGTTTTTTAATATTCGAGTTGTTAGACGGCGATTTTGCAAATACTGTTACCGCAGCAAAGCTCAGGTGTTAGTTGTCGGTACAACAAGTTGCGATCGAAATTTAAAAGTAGATTGTACATGCTGTATAAAACAAACAAACAAGTTTTAATAATGTTTGAGTTGTTAGACACTGATTTTGCCAATAATGATACTCCAGCTAAGCTCAAGTGTTAGTTTTCTGTACGACGAGTTGCGATCGAAATGTAAAAGTAGATTGTACATGCTCTATAAAACAAACAAACAAGTTTTAATAATGTTTGAGTTGTTAGACACTCTATTCGCAAAAATTGATACTGCAGCTAAGCTCAAGTGTTAGTTGTCTGTAGGACGCTTTACGATCAAATTGCAAAAGTAAGTTATACTTGCTCAATAAAGTAAACAAATAAGTTTTTTAATATTCGAGTTGTTAGACGGCGATTTTGCAAATACTGTTACCGCAGCAAAGCTCAGGTGTTAGTTGTCGGTACAACAAGTTGCGATCGAAATTTAAAAGTAGATTGTACATGCTGTATAAAACAAACAAACAAGTTTTAATAATGTTTGAGTTGTTAGACACTGATTTTGATAATAATGATACTGCAGCTAAGCTCAAGTGTTAGTTTTCTGTACGACGAGTTGCGATCGAAATGTAAAAGTAGATTGTACATGCTCTATAAAACAAACAAACAAGTTTTAATAATGTTTGAGTTGTTAGACACTCTATTCGCAAAAATTGATACTGCAGCTAAGCTCAAGTGTTAGTTGTCTGTAGGACGCTTTACGATCAAATTCGCAAAAGTAAGTTATACTTGCTCAATAAAGTAAACAAATAAGTTTTTAATATTCGAGTTGTTAGACGCAGCGATTTTGCAAATACTGTTACCGCAGCAAAGCTCAGGTGTTAGTTGTCAGTACAACAAGTTGCGATCGAAATTTAAAAGTAGATTGTACATGCTGTATAAAACAAACAAACAAGTTTTAATAATGTTTGAGTTGTTAGACACTGATTTTGCCAATAATGATACTGCAGCTAAGCTCAAGTGTTAGTTTTCTGTACGACGAGTTGCGATCGAAATGTAAAAGTAGATTGTACATGCTCTATAAAACAAACAAACAAGTTTTAATAATGTTTGAGTTGTTAGACAATCTATTCGCAAAAATTGATACTGCAGCTAAGCTGAAGTGTTAGTTGTCGGTACGACGAGTTGCGATCGAAATGTAAAAGTAGATTGTACATGCTCTATAAAACAAACAAACAAGTTTTAATAATGTTTGAGTTGTTAGACACTGTATTCGCAAAAATTGATACTGCAGCTAAGCTCAAGTGTTAGTTGTCTGTAGGACGAGTTACGATCATATTGCAAAAGTAAATAATACTTGCTCAATAAACCAAACAAATAAGTTTTATTTCATATTCGAGTTGTTAGACGGCGATTTTGCAAATACTGTTACCGCAGCAAAGCTCAGGTGTTAGTTGTCGGTACGACGAGTTGCGATCGAAATTTAAAAGTAGATTGTACATGCTGTATAAAACAAACAAACAAGTTTTAATAATGTTTGAGTTGTTAGACACTGATTTTGCCAATATTGATACTGCAGCTAAGCTTAAGTGTTAGTTTTCTGTACGACGAGTTGCGATCGAAATGTAAAAGTAGATTGTACATGCTCTATAAAACAAACAAACAAGTTTTAATGATGTTTGAGTTGTTAGACACTGATTTCGCAAAAATTAATACTGCAGCTAAGCTCAAGTGTTAGTTGTCTGTAGGACGCTTTACGATCAAATTGCAAAAGTAAGTTATACTTGCTCAATAAAGTAAACAAATAAGTTTTTTAATATTCGAGTTGTTAGACGGCGATTTTGCAAATACTGTTACCGCAGCAAAGCTCAGGTGTTAGTTGTCGGTACAACAAGTTGCGATCGAAATTTAAAAGTAGATTGTACATGCTGAATAAAACAAACAAACAAGTTTTAATAATGTTTGAGTTGTTAGACACTGATTTTGCCAATAATGATACTGCAGTTAAGCTCAAGTGTTAGTTTTCTGTACGACGAGTTGCGATCGAAATGTAAAAGTAGATTGTACATGCTCTATAAAACAAACAAACAAGTTTTAATAATGTTTGAGTTGTTAGACACTCTATTCGCAAAAATTGATACTGCAGCTAAGCTCAAGTGTTAGTTGTCTGTAGGACGCTTTACGATCAAATTGCAAAAGTAAGTTATACTTGCTCAATAAAGTAAACACATAAGTTTTTTAATATTCGAGTTGTTAGACGGCGATTTTGCAAATACTGTTACCGCAGCAAAGCTCAGGTGTTAGTTGTCGGTACAACAAGTTGCGATCGAAATTTAAAAGTAGATTGTACATGCTGTATAAAACAAACAAACAAGTTTTAATAATGTTTGAGTTGTTAGACACTGATTTTGCCAATAATGATACTGCAGCTAAGCTCAAGTGTTAGTTTTCTGTACGACGAGTTGCGATCGAAATGTAAAAGTAGATTGTACATGCTCTATAAAACAAACAAACAAGTTTTAATAATGTTTGAGTTGTTAGACACTCTATTCGCAAAAATTGATACTGCAGCTACGCTCAAGTGTTAGTTGTCTGTAGGACGCTTTACGATCAAATTGCAAAAGTAAGTTATACTTGCTCAATAAAGTAAACACATAAGTTTTTTAATATTCGAGTTGTTAGACGGCGATTTTGCAAATACTGTTACCGCAGCAAAGCTCAGGTGTTAGTTGTCGGTACAACAAGTTGCGATCGAAATTTAAAAGTAGATTGTACATGCTGTATAAAACAAACAAACAAGTTTTAATAATGTTTGAGTTGTTAGACACTGATTTTGCCAATAATGATACTGCAGCTAAGCTCAAGTGTTAGTTTTCTGTACGACGAGTTGCGATCGAAATGTAAAAGTAGATTGTACATGCTGTATAAAAAAAAACAAACAAGTTTTAATAATGTTTGAGTTTTAGACACTGATTTTGCCAATAATGATACTGCAGCTAAGCTCAAGTGTTAGTTGTCTGTAGGACGAGTTACGATCAAATTGCAAAAGTAAATAATACTTGCTCAATAAACCAAACAAATAAGTTTTATTGGTATTCGAGTTGTTAGACGGCGATTTTGCAAATACTGTTACCGCAGCAAAGCTCAGGTGTTAGTTGTCGGTACGACGAGTTGCGATCGAAATGTAAAAGTAGATTGTACATGCTCTATAAAACAAACAAACAAGTTTTAATGATGTTTGAGTTGTTAGACACTGATTTCGCAAAAATTAATACTGCAGCTAAGCTCAAGTGTTAGTTTTCTGTACGACGAGTTGCGATCGAAATGTAAAAGTAGATTGTACATGCTCTATAAAACAAACAAACAAGTTTTAATAATGTTTGTTTGTTAGACACTCTATTCGCAAAAATTGATACTGCAACTAAGCTCAAGTGTTAGTTGTCTGTAGGACAAGTTACGATCAAATTGCAAAAGTAAATAATACTTGCTCAATAAACCAAACAAATAAGTTTTATTGATATTCGAGTTGTTAGACGGCGATTTTGCAAATACTGTTACCGCAGCAAAGCCCAGGTGTTAGTTGTCGGTACGACGAGTTGCGATCGAAATGTAAAAGTAGATTGTACATGCTGTATAAAACAAACAAACAAGTTTTAATAATGTTTGAGTTGTTAGACACTGATTTTGCCAATATTGATACTGCAGCTAAGCTTAAGTGTTAGTTTTCTGTACGACGAGTTGCGATCGAAATGTAAAAGTAGATTGTACATGCTCTATAAAACAAACAAACAAGTTTTAATGATGTTTGAGTTGTTAGACACTGATTTCGCAAAAATTAATACTGCAGCTAAGCTCAAGTGTTAGTTGTCTGTAGGACGCTTTACAATCAAATTGCAAAAGTAAGTTATACTTGCTCAATAAAGTAAACAAATAAGTTTTTTAATATTCGAGTTGTTAGACGGCGATTTTGCAAATACTGTTACCGCAGCAAAGCTCAGGTGTTAGTTGTCGGTACAACAAGTTGCGATCGAAATTTAAAAGTAGATTGTACATGCTGTATAAAACAAACAAACAAGTTTTAATAATGTTTGAGTTGTTAGACACTGATTTTGCATATATTGATACTGCAGCTAAGCTTAAGTGTTAGTTTTCTGTACGACGAGTTGCGATCGAAATGTAAAAGTAGATTGTACATGCTCTATAAAACAAACAAACAAGTTTTAATGATGTTTGAGTTGTTAGACACTGATTTCGCAAAAATTAATACTGCAGCTAAGCTCAAGTGTTAGTTGTCTGTAGGACGCTTTACGATCAAATTGCAAAAGTAAGTTATACTTGCTCAATAAAGTAAACACATAAGTTTTATAATATTTGAGTTGTTAGACGGCGATTTTGCAAATACTGTTACCGCAGCAAAGCTCAGGTGTTAGTTGTCGGTACAACAAGTTGCGATCGAAATTTAAAAGTAGATTGTACATGCTGTATAAAACAAACAAACAAGTTTTAATAATGTTTGAGTTGTTAGACACTGATTTTGCCAATAATGATACTGCAGCTAAGCTCAAGTGTTAGTTTTCTGTACGACGAGTTGCGATCGAAATGTAAAAGTAGATTGTACATGCTCTATAAAACAAACAAACAAGTTTTAATAATGTTTGAGTTGTTAGACACTCTATTCGCAAAAATTGATACTGCAGCTAAGCTCAAGTGTTAGTTGTCTGTAGGACGCTTTACGATCAAATTGCAAAAGTAAGTTATACTTGCTCAATAAAGTAAACAAATAAGTTTTTTAATATTCGAGTTGTTAGACGGCGATTTTGCAAATACTGTTACCGCAGCAAAGCTCAGGTGTTAGTTGTCGGTACAACAAGTTGCGATCGAAATTTAAAAGTAGATTGTACATGCTGTATAAAACAAACAAACAAGTTTTAATAATGTTTGAGTTGTTAGACACTGATTTTGCCAATAATGATACTGCAGCTAAGCTCAAGTGTTAGTTTTCTGTACGACGAGTTGCGATCGAAATGTAAAAGTAGATTGTACATGCTCTATAAAACAAACAAACAAGTTTTAATAATGTTTGAGTTGTTAGACACTCTATTCGCAAAAATTGATACTGCAGCTAAGCTCAAGTGTTAGTTGTCTGTAGGACGCTTTACGATCAAATTGCAAAAGTAAGTTATACTTGCTCAATAAAGTAAACAAATAAGTTTTTTTAATATTCGAGTTGTTAGACGCCGATTTTGCAAATACTGATACTGCAGCAAAGCTCAGGTGTTAGTTGTCGGTACAACAAGTTGCGATCGAAATTTAAAAGTAGATTGTACATGCTGTATAAAACAAACAAACAAGTTTTAATAATGTTTGAGTTGTTAGACACTGATTTTGCCAATAATGATACTGCAGCTAAGCTCAAGTGTTAGTTTTCTGTACGACGAGTTGCGATCGAAATGTAAAAGTAGATTGTACATGCTCTATAAAACAAACAAACAAGTTTTAATAATGTTTGAGTTGTTAGACACTCTATTCGCAAAAATTGATACTGCAGCTAAGCTCAAGTGTTAGTTGTCTGTAGGACGCTTTACGATCAAATTGCAAAAGTAAGTTATACTTGCTCAATAAAGTAAACACATAAGTTTTTTAATATTCGAGTTGTTAGACGGCGATTTTGCAAATACTGTTACCGCAGCAAAGCTCAGGTGTTAGTTGTCGGTACAACAAGTTGCGATCGAAATTTAAAAGTAGATTGTACATGCTGTATAAAACAAACAAACAAGTTTTAATAATGTTTGAGTTGTTAGACACTGATTTTGCCAATAATGATACTGCAGCTAAGCTCAAGTGTTAGTTTTCTGTACAACAAGTTGCGATCGAAATTTAAAAGTAGATTGTACATGCTGTATAAAACAAACAAACAAGTTTTAATAATGTTTGAGTTGTTAGACACTGATTTTGCCAATAATGATACTGCAACTAAGCTCAAGTGTTAGTTGTCTGTAGGACGAGTTACGATCAAATTGCAAAAGTAAATAATACTTGCTCAATAAACCAAACAAATAAGTTTTATTGGTATTCGAGTTGTTAGACGGCGATTTTGCAAATACTGTTACTGCAGCAAAGCTCAGGTGTTAGTTGTCGGTACGACGAGTTGCGATCGAAATGTAAAAGTAGATTGTACATGCTCTATAAAACAAACAAACAAGTTTTAATGATGTTTGAGTTGTTAGACACTGATTTCGCAAAAATTAATACTGCAGCTAAGCTCAAGTGTTAGTTTTCTGTACGACGAGTTGCGATCGAAATGTAAAAGTAGATTGTACATGCTCTATAAAACAAACAAACAAGTTTTAATAATGTTTGAGTTGTTAGACACTCTATTCGCAAAAATTGATACTGCAGCTAAGCTGAAGTGTTAGTTGTCTGTAGGACGCTTTACGATCAAATTGCAAAAGTAAGTTATACTTGCTCAATAAAGTAAACAAATCGACGAGTTGCGATCGAAATGTAAAAGTAGATTGTACATGCTCTATAAAACAAACAAACAAGTTTTAATGATGTTTGAGTTGTTAGACACTGATTTCTCAAAAATTAATACTGCAGCTAAGCTCAAGTGTTAGTTGTCGGTACGACGAGTTGCGATCGAAATGTAAAAGTAGATTGTACATGCTCTATAAAACAAACAAACAAGTTTTAATAATGTTTGAGTTGTTAGACACTCTATTCGCAAAAATTGATACTGCAGCTAAGCTCAAGTGTTAGTTGTCTGTAGGACGCTTTACGATCAAATTGCAAAAGTAAGTTATACTTGCTCAATAAAGTAAACAAATAAGTTTTTTTAATATTCGAGTTGTTAGACGGCGATTTTGCAAATACTGTTACCGCAGCAAAGCTCAGGTGTTAGTTGTCGGTACAACAAGTTGCGATCGAAATTTAAAAGTAGATTGTACATGCTGTATAAAACAAACAAACAAGTTTTAATAATGTTTGAGTTGTTAGACACTGATTTTGCCAATAATGATACTGCAGCTAAGCTCAAGTGTTAGTTTTCTGTACGACGAGTTGCGATCGAAATGTAAAAGTAGATTGTACATGCTCTATAAAACAAACAAACAAGTTTTAATGTTTGAGTTGTTAGACACTCTATTCGCAAAAATTGATACTGCAGCTAAGCTCAAGTGTTAGTTGTCTGTAGGACGCTTTACGATCAAATTGCAAAAGTAAGTTATACTTGCTCAATAAAGTAAACAAATAAGTTTTTTAATATTCGAGTTGTTAGACGGCGATTTTGCAAATACTGTTACCGCAGCAAAGCTCAGGTGTTAGTTGTCGGTACAACAAGTTGCGATCGAAATTTAAAAGTAGATTGTACATGCTGTATAAAACAAACAAACAAGTTTTAATAATGTTTGAGTTGTTAGACACTGATTTTGCCAATATTGATACTGCAGCTAAGCTTAAGTGTTAGTTTTCTGTACAACAAGTTGCGATCAAAATTTAAAAGTAGATTGTACATGCTGTATAAAACAAACAAACAAGTTTTAATGATGTTTCAGTTGTTAGACACTGATTTTGCTATAACGATACTGCAACTAAAGCTCAAGTGTTAGTTGTCTGTAGGACGAGTTACGATCAAATTGCAAAAGTAAATAATACTTGCTCAATAAACCAAACAAATAAGTTTTATTGGTATTCGAGTTGTTAGACGGCGATTTTGCAAATACTGTTACTGCAGCAAAGCTCAGGTGTTAGTTGTCGGTACGACGAGTTGCGATCGAAATGTAAAAGTAGATTGTACATGCTCTATAAAACAAACAAACAAGTTTTAATGATGTTTGAGTTGTTAGACACTGATTTTGCAAAAATTAATACTGCAGCTAAGCTCAAGTGTTAGTTTTCTGTACGACGAGTTGCGATCGAAATGTAAAAGTAGATTGTACATGCTCTATAAAACAAACAAACAAGTTTTAATAATGTTTGTTTGTTAGACACTCTATTCGCAAAAATTGATACTGCAACTAAGCTCAAGTGTTAGTTGTCTGTAGGACAAGTTACGATCAAATTGCAAAAGTAAATAATACTTGCTCAATAAACCAAACAAATAAGTTTTATTGATATTCGAGTTGTTAGACGCCGATTTTGCAAATACTGTTACCGCAGCAAAGCTCAGGTGTTAGTTGTCGGTACGACGAGTTGCGATCGAAATTTAAAAGTAGATTGTACATGCTGTATAAAACAAACAAACAAGTTTTAATAATGTTTGAGTTGTTAGACACTGATTTTGCCAATAATGATACTGCAGCTAAGCTCAAGTGTTAGTTGTCTGTAGGACGAGTTACGATCAAATTGCAAAAGTAAATAATACTTGCTCAATAAACCAAACAAATAAGTTTTATTTCATATTCGAGTTGTTAGAAGGCGATTTTGCAAATACTGTTACCGCAGCAAAGCTCAGGTGTTAGTTGTCGGTACGACGAGTTGCGATCGAAATTTAAAAGTAGATTGTACATGCTGTATAAAACAAACAAACAAGTTTTAATAATGTTTGAGTTGTTAGACACTGATTTTGCCAATAATGATACTGCAGCTAAGCTCAAGTGTTAGTTTTCTGTACGACGAGTTGCGATCGAAATGTAAAAGTAGATTGTACATGATCTATAAAACAAACAAACAAGTTTTAATAATGTTTGAGTTGTTAGACACTGTATTCGCAAAAATTGATACTGCAGCTAAGCTCAAGTGTTAGTTGTCTGTAGGACGAGTTACGATCAAATTGCAAAAGTAAATAATACTTGCTCAATAAACCAAACAAATAAGTTTTATTTCATATTCGAGTTGTTAGACGCCGATTTTGCAAATACTGATACTGCAGCAAAGCTCAGGTGTTAGTTGTCGGTACGACGAGTTGCGATCGAAATGTAAAAGTAGATTGTACATGCTCTATAAAACAAACAAACAAGTTTTAATAATGTTTGAGTTGTTAGACACTGTATTCGCAAAAATTGATACTGCAGCTAAGCTCAAGTGTTAGTTGTCTGTAGGACGAGTTACGATCAAATTGCAAAAGTAAATAATACTTGCTCAATAAACCAAACAAATAAGTTTTATTTCATATTGGAGTTGTTAGACGCCGATTTTGCAAATACTGATACTGCAGCAAAGCTCAGGTGTTAGTTGTCGGTACGACGAGTTGCGATCGAAATGTAAAAGTAGATTGTACATGCTCTATAAAACAAACAAACAAGTTTTAATAATGTTTGAGTTGTTAGACACTGTATTCGCAAAAATTTATACTGCAGCTAAGCTCAAGTGTTAGTTGTCTGTAGGACGAGTTACGATCAAATTGCAAAAGTAAATAATACTTGCTCAATAAACCAAACAAATAAGTTTTATTTCATATTCGAGTTGTTAGACGGCGATTTTGCAAATACTGTTACCGCAGCAAAGCTCAGGTGTTAGTTGTCGGTACAACAAGTTGCGATCGAAATTTAAAAGTAGATTGTACATGCTGTATAAAACAAACAAACAAGTTTTAATAATGTTTGAGTTGTTAGACACTCTATTCGCAAAAATTGATACTGCAACTAAGCTCAAGTGTTAGTTGTCTGTAGGACGAGTTACGATCAAATTGCAAAAGTAAATAATACTTGCTCAATAAACCAAACAAATAAGTTTTATTGGTATTTGAGTTGTTAGACACTGATTTTGCCAATAATGATACTGCAGCAAAGCTCAGGTGTTAGTTGTCGGTACGACGAGTTGCGATCGAAATGTAAAAGTAGATTGTACATGCTCTATAAAACAAACAAACAAGTTTTAATAATGTTTGAGTTGTTAGACACTCTATTCGCAAAAATTGATACTGCAGCTAAGCTCAAGTGTTAGTTGTCTGTAGGACGCTTTACGATCAAATTGCAAAAGTAAGTTATACTTGCTCAATAAAGTAAACAAATAAGTTTTTTTAATATTCGAGTTGTTAGACGGCGATTTTGCAAATACTGTTACTGCAGCAAAGCTCAGGTGTTAGTTGTCGGTACGACGAGTTGCGATCGAAATGTAAAAGTAGATTGTACATGCTCTATAAAACAAACAAACAAGTTTTAATGATGTTTGAGTTGTTAGACACTGATTTCGCAAAAATTAATACTGCAGCTAAGCTCAAGTGTTAGTTTTCTGTACGACGAGTTGCGATCGAAATGTAAAAGTAGATTGTACATGCTCTATAAAACAAACAAACAAGTTTTAATAATGTTTGAGTTGTTAGACACTCTATTCGCAAAAATTGATACTGCAGCTAAGCTGAAGTGTTAGTTGTCTGTAGGACGCTTTACGATCAAATTGCAAAAGTAAGTTATACTTGCTCAATAAAGTAAACAAATCGACGAGTTGCGATCGAAATGTAAAAGTAGATTGTACATGCTCTATAAAACAAACAAACAAGTTTTAATGATGTTTGAGTTGTTAGACACTGATTTCGCAAAAATTAATACTGCAGCTAAGCTCAAGTGTTAGTTGTCGGTACGACGAGTTGCGATCGAAATGTAAAAGTAGATTGTACATGCTCTATAAAACAAACAAACAAGTTTTAATAATGTTTGAGTTGTTAGACACTCTATTCGCAAAAATTGATACTGCAGCTAAGCTCAAGTGTTAGTTGTCTGTAGGACGCTTTACGATCAAATTGCAAAAGTAAGTTATACTTGCTCAATAAAGTAAACAAATAAGTTTTTTTAATATTCGAGTTGTTAGACGGCGATTTTGCAAATACTGTTACTGCAGCAAAGCTCAGGTGTTAGTTGTCGGTACGACGAGTTGCGATCGAAATGTAAAAGTAGATTGTACATGCTCTATAAAACAAACAAACAAGTTTTAATGATGTTTGAGTTGTTAGACACTGATTTTGCCAATAATGATACTGCAGCTAAGCTCAAGTGTTAGTTTTCTGTACGACGAGTTGCGATCGAAATGTAAAAGTAGATTGTACATGATCTATAAAACAAACAAACAAGTTTTAATAATGTTTGAGTTGTTAGACACTGTATTCGCAAAAATTGATACTGCAGCTAAGCTCAAGTGTTAGTTGTCTGTAGGACGAGTTACGATCAAATTGCAAAAGTAAATAATACTTGCTCAATAAACCAAACAAATAAGTTTTATTTCATATTCGAGTTGTTAGACGCCGATTTTGCAAATACTGATACTGCAGCAAAGCTCAGGTGTTAGTTGTCGGTACGACGAGTTGCGATCGAAATGTAAAAGTAGATTGTACATGCTCTATAAAACAAACAAACAAGTTTTAATAATGTTTGAGTTGTTAGACACTGTATTCGCAAAAATTGATACTGCAGCTAAGCTCAAGTGTTAGTTGTCTGTAGGACGAGTTACGATCAAATTGCAAAAGTAAATAATACTTGCTCAATAAACCAAACAAATAAGTTTTATTTCATATTCGAGTTGTTAGACGCCGATTTTGCAAATACTGATACTGCAGCAAAGCTCAGGTGTTAGTTGTCGGTACGACGAGTTGCGATCGAAATGTAAAAGTAGATTGTACATGCTCTATAAAACAAACAGACAAGTTTTAATAATGTTTGAGTTGTTAGACACTGTATTCGCAAAAATTTATACTGCAGCTAAGCTCAAGTGTTAGTTGTCTGTAGGACGAGTTACGATCAAATTGCAAAAGTAAATAATACTTGCTCAATAAACCAAACAAATAAGTTTTATTTCATATTCGAGTTGTTAGACGGCGATTTTGCAATTACTGTTACCGCAGCAAAGCTCAGGTGTTAGTTGTCGGTACAACAAGTTGCGATCGAAATTTAAAAGTAGATTGTACATGCTGTATAAAACAAACAAACAAGTTTTAATAATGTTTGAGTTGTTAGACACTCTATTCGCAAAAATTGATACTGCAACTAAGCTCAAGTGTTAGTTGTCTGTAGGACGAGTTACGATCAAATTGCAAAAGTAAATAATACTTGCTCAATAAACCAAACAAATAAGTTTTATTGGTATTCGAGTTGTTAGACACTGATTTTGCCAATAATGATACTGCAGCAAAGCTCAGGTGTTAGTTGTCGGTACGACGAGTTGCGATCGAAATGTAAAAGTAGATTGTACATGCTCTATAAAACAAACAAACAAGTTTTAATAATGTTTGAGTTGTTAGACACTCTATTCGCAAAATTGATACTGCAGCTAAGCTCAAGTGTTAGTTGTCTGTAGGACGCTTTACGATCAAATTGCAAAAGTAAGTTATACTTGCTCAATAAAGTAAACAAATAAGTTTTTTTAATATTCGAGTTGTTAGACGGCGATTTTGCAAATACTGTTACTGCAGCAAAGCTCAGGTGTTAGTTGTCGGTACGACGAGTTGCGATCGAAATGTAAAAGTAGATTGTACATGCTCTATAAAACAAACAAACAAGTTTTAATGATGTTTGAGTTGTTAGACACTGATTTCGCAAAAATTAATACTGCAGCTAAGCTCAAGTGTTAGTTTTCTGTACGACGAGTTGCGATCGAAATGTAAAAGTAGATTGTACATGCTCTATAAAACAAACAAACAAGTTTTAATAATGTTTGAGTTGTTAGACACTCTATTCGCAAAAATTGATACTGCAGCTAAGCTGAAGTGTTAGTTGTCTGTAGGAAGCTTTACGATCAAATTGCAAAAGTAAGTTATACTTGCTCAATAAAGTAAACAAATCGACGAGTTGCGATCGAAATGTAAAAGTAGATTGTACATGCTCTATAAAACAAACAAACAAGTTTTAATGATGTTTGAGTTGTTAGACACTGATTTCTCAAAAATTAATACTGCAGCTAAGCTCAAGTGTTAGTTGTCGGTACGACGAGTTGCGATCGAAATGTAAAAGTAGATTGTACATGCTCTATAAAACAAACAAACAAGTTTTAATAATGTTTGAGTTGTTAGACACTCTATTCGCAAAAATTGATACTGCAGCTAAGCTCAAGTGTTAGTTGTCTGTAGGACGCTTTACGATCAAATTGCAAAAGTAAGTTATACTTGCTCAATAAAGTAAACAAATAAGTTTTTTTAATATTCGAGTTGTTAGACGGCGATTTTGCAAATACTGTTACTGCAGCAAAGCTCAGGTGTTAGTTGTCGGTACGACGAGTTGCGATCGAAATGTAAAAGTAGATTGTACATGCTCTATAAAACAAACAAACAAGTTTTAATGATGTTTGAGTTGTTAGACACTGATTTCGCAAAAATTAATACTGCAGCTAAGCTCAAGTGTTAGTTTTCTGTACGACGAGTTGCGATCGAAATGTAAAAGTAGATTGTACATGCTGTATATAACAAACAAACAAGTTTTAATAATGTTTGAGTTGTTAGACACTGATTTTGCCAATAATGATACTGCAGCTAAGCTCAAGTGTTAGTTTTCTGTACGACGAGTTGCGATCGAAATGTAAAAGTAGATTGTACATGCTCTATAAAACAAACAAACAAGTTTTAATGATGTTTGAGTTGTTAGACACTGATTTCGCAAAAATTAATACTGCAGCTAAGCTCAAGTGTTAGTTGTCTGTAGGACGAGTTACGATCAAATTGCAAAAGTAAATAATACTTGCTCAATAAACCAAACAAATAAGTTTTATTGGTATTCGAGTTGTTAGACACTGATTTTGCCAATAATGATACTGCAGCAAAGCTCAGGTGTTAGTTGTCGGTACGACGAGTTGCGATCGAAATGTAAAAGTAGATTGTACATGCTCTATAAAACAAACAAACAAGTTTTAATAATGTTTGAGTTGTTAGACACTCTATTCGCAAAAATTGATACTGCAACTAAGCTCAAGTGTTAGTTGTCTGTAGGACGAGTTACGATCAAATTGCAAAAGTAAATAATACTTGCTCAATAAACCAAACAAATAAGTTTTATTGATATTCGAGTTGTTAGACGCCGATTTTGCAAATAGTGATACTGCAGCAAAGCTCAGGTGTTAGTTGTCGGTACGACGAGTTGCGATCGAAATGTAAAAGTAGATTGTACATGCTCTATAAAACAAACAAACAAGTTTTAATGATGTTTGAGTTGTTAGACACTGATTTCGCAAAAATTAATACTGCAGCTAAGCTCAAGTGTTAGTTGTCTGTAGGACGACTTACGATCAAATTGCAAAAGTAAATAATACTTGCTCAATAAACCAAACAAATAAGTTTTATTTCATATTCGAGTTGTTAGACGGCGATTTTGCAAATACTGTTACCGCAGCAAAGCTCAGGTGTTAGTTGTCGGTACGACGAGTTGCGATCGAAATGTAAAAGTAGATTGTACATGCTCTATAAAACAAACAAACAAGTTTTAATAATGTTTGAGTTGTTAGACACTGTATTCGCAAAAATTGATACTGCAGCTAAGCTCAAGTGTTAGTTGTCTGTACGACGAGTTGCGATCGAAATGTAAAAGTAGATTGTACATGCTGTATAAAACCAACAAACAAGTTTTAATAATGTTTGAGTTGTTAGACACTGATTTTGCCAATAATGATACTGCAGCTAAGCTCAAGTGTTAGTTTTCTGTACGACGAGTTGCGATCGAAATGTAAAAGTAGATTGTACATGCTCTATAAAACAAACAAACAAGTTTTAATAATGTTTGAGTTGTTAGACACTCTATTCGCAAAAATTGATACTGCAACTAAGCTCAAGTGTTAGTTGTCTGTAGGACGAGTTACGATCAAATTGCAAAAGTAAATAATACTTGCGCAATAAACCAAACAAATAAGTTTTATTGATATTCGAGTTGTTAGACGCCGATTTTGCAAATACTGATACTGCAGCAAAGCTCAGGTGTTAGTTGTCGGTACGACGAGTTGCGATCGAAATGTAAAAGTAGATTGTACATGCTCTATAAAACAAACAAACAAGTTTTAATAATGTTTGAGTTGTTAGACACTGATTTTGCCAATAATGATACGGCAGCTAAGCTCAAGTGTTAGTTGTCTGTAGGACGAGTTACGATCAAATTGCAAAAGTAAATAATACTTGCTCAATAAACCAAACAAATAAGTTTTATTTCATATTCGAGTTGTTAGACGGCGATTTTGCAAATTCTGTTACCGCAGCAAAGCTCAGGTGTTAGTTGTCGGTACGACGAGTTGCGATCGAAATTTAAAAGTAGATTGTACATGCTGTATAAAACAAACAAACAAGTTTTAATAATGTTTGAGTTGTTAGACACTGATTTTGCCAATAATGATACTGCAGCTAAGCTCAAGTGTTAGTTTTCTGTACGACGAGTTGCGATCGAAATGTAAAAGTAGATTGTACATGATCTATAAAACAAACAAACAAGTTTTAATAATGTTTGAGTTGTTAGACACTGTATTCGCAAAAATTGATACTGCAGCTAAGCTCAAGTGTTAGTTGTCTGTAGGACGAGTTACGATCAAATTGCAAAAGTAAATAATACTTGCTCAATAAACCAAACAAATAAGTTTTATTTCATATTCGAGTTGTTAGACGCCGATTTTGCAAATACTGATACTGCAGCAAAGCTCAGGTGTTAGTTGTCGGTACGACGAGTTGCGATCGAAATGTAAAAGTAGATTGTACATGCTCTATAAAACAAACAAACAAGTTTTAATAATGTTTGAGTTGTTAGACACTGTATTCGCAAAAATTGATACTGCAGCTAAGCTCAAGTGTTAGTTGTCTGTAGGACGAGTTACGATCAAATTGCAAAAGTAAATAATACTTGCTCAATAAACCAAACAAATAAGTTTTATTTCATATTCGAGTTGTTAGACGCCGATTTTGCAAATACTGATACTGCAGCAAAGCTCAGGTGTTAGTTGTCGGTACAACAAGTTGCGATCGAAATTTAAAAGTAGATTGTACATGCTGTATAAAACAAACAAACAAGTTTTAATGATGTTTGAGTTGTTAGACACTGATTTCGCAAAAATTAATACTGCAGCTAAGCTCAAGTGTTAGTTGTCTGTAGGACGACTTACGATCAAATTGCAAAAGTAAATAATACTTGCTCAATAAACCAAACAAATAAGTTTTATTTCATATTCGAGTTGTTAGACGGCGATTTTGCAAATACTGTTACCGCAGCAAAGCTCAGGTGTTAGTTGTCGGTACGACGAGTTGCGATCGAAATGTAAAAGTAGATTGTACATGCTCTATAAAACAAACAAACAAGTTTTAATAATGTTTGAGTTGTTAGACACTGTATTCGCAAAAATTGATACTGCAGCTAAGCTCAAGTGTTAGTTTTCTGTACGACGAGTTGCGATCGAAATGTAAAAGTAGATTGTACATGCTGTATAAAACCAACAAACAAGTTTTAATAATGTTTGAGTTGTTAGACACTGATTTTGCCAATAATGATACTGCAGCTAAGCTCAAGTGTTAGTTTTCTGTACGACGAGTTGCGATCGAAATGTAAAAGTAGATTGTACATGCTCTATAAAACAAACAAACAAGTTTTAATAATGTTTGAGTTGTTAGACACTCTATTCGCAAAAATTGATACTGCAACTAAGCTCAAGTGTTAGTTGTCTGTAGGACGAGTTACGATCAAATTGCAAAAGTAAATAATACTTGCGCAATAAACCAAACAAATAAGTTTTATTGATATTCGAGTTGTTAGACGCCGCTTTTGCAAATACTGATACTGCAGCAAAGCTCAGGTGTTAGTTGTCGGTACGACGAGTTGCGATCGAAATGTAAAAGTAGATTGTACATGCTCTATAAAACAAACAAACAAGTTTTAATAATGTTTGAGTTGTTAGACACTGATTTTGCCAATAATGATACGGCAGCTAAGCTCAAGTGTTAGTTGTCTGTAGGACGAGTTACGATCAAATTGCAAAAGTAAATAATACTTGCTCAATAAACCAAACAAATAAGTTTTATTTCATATTCGAGTTGTTAGACGGCGATTTTGCAAATTCTGTTACCGCAGCAAAGCTCAGGTGTTAGTTGTCGGTACGACGAGTTGCGATCGAAATTTAAAAGTAGATTGTACATGCTGTATAAAACAAACAAACAAGTTTTAATAATGTTTGAGTTGTTAGACACTGATTTTGCCAATAATGATACTGCAGCTAAGCTCAAGTGTTAGTTTTCTGTACGACGAGTTGCGATCGAAATGTAAAAGTAGATTGTACATGATCTATAAAACAAACAAACAAGTTTTAATAATGTTTGAGTTGTTAGACACTGTATTCGCAAAAATTGATACTGCAGCTAAGCTCAAGTGTTAGTTGTCTGTAGGACGAGTTACGATCAAATTGCAAAAGTAAATAATACTTGCTCAATAAACCAAACAAATAAGTTTTATTTCATATTCGAGTTGTTAGACGCCGATTTTGCAAATACTGATACTGCAGCAAAGCTCAGGTGTTAGTTGTCGGTACGACGAGTTGCGATCGAAATGTAAAAGTAGATTGTACATGCTCTATAAAACAAACAAACAAGTTTTAATAATGTTTGAGTTGTTAGACACTGTATTCGCAAAAATTGATACTGCAGCTAAGCTCAAGTGTTAGTTGTCTGTAGGACGAGTTACGATCAAATTGCAAAAGTAAATAATACTTGCTCAATAAACCAAACAAATAAGTTTTATTTCATATTCGAGTTGTTAGACGCCGATTTTGCAAATACTGATACTGCAGCAAAGCTCAGGTGTTAGTTGTCGGTACGACGAGTTGCGATCGAAATGTAAAAGTAGATTGTACATGCTCTATAAAACAAACAAACAAGTTTTAATAATGTTTGAGTTGTTAGACACTGTATTCGCAAAATTTTATACTGCAGCTAAGCTCAAGTGTTAGTTGTCTGTAGGACGAGTTACGATCAAATTGCAAAAGTAAATAATACTTGCTCAATAAACCAAACAAATAAGTTTTATTTCATATTCGAGTTGTTAGACGGCGATTTTGCAAATACTGTTACCGCAGCAAAGCTCAGGTGTTAGTTGTCGGTACAACAAGTTGCGATCGAAATTTAAAAGTAGATTGTACATGCTGTATAAAACAAACAAACAAGTTTTAATAATGTTTGAGTTGTTAGACACTCTATTCGCAAAAATTGATACTGCAACTAAGCTCAAGTGTTAGTTGTCTGTAGGACGAGTTACGATCAAATTGCAAAAGTAAATAATACTTGCTCAATAAACCAAACAAATAAGTTTTATTGGTATTCGAGTTGTTAGACACTGATTTTGCCAATAATGATACTGCAGCAAAGCTCAGGTGTTAGTTGTCGGTACGACGAGTTGCGATCGAAATGTAAAAGTAGATTGTACATGCTCTATAAAACAAACAAACAAGTTTTAATAATGTTTGAGTTGTTAGACACTCTATTCGCAAAAATTGATACTGCAGCTAAGCTCAAGTGTTAGTTGTCTGTAGGACGCTTTACGATTAAATATCAAAAGTAAGTTATACTTGCTCAATAAAGTAAACAAATAAGTTTTTTTAATATTCGAGTTGTTAGACGGCGATTTTGCAAATACTGTTACTGCAGCAAAGCTCAGGTGTTAGTTGTCGGTACGACGAGTTGCGATCGAAATGTAAAAGTAGATTGTACATGCTCTATAAAACAAACAAACAAGTTTTAATGATGTTTGAGTTGTTAGACACTGATTTCGCAAAAATTAATACTGCAGCTAAGCTCAAGTGTTAGTTTTCTGTACGACGAGTTGCGATCGAAATGTAAAAGTAGATTGTACATGCTCTATAAAACAAACAAACAAGTTTTAATAATGTTTGAGTTGTTAGACACTCTATTCGCAAAAATTGATACTGCAGCTAAGCTGAAGTGTTAGTTGTCTGTAGGACGCTTTACGATCAAATTGCAAAAGTAAGTTATACTTGCTCAATAAAGTAAACAAATAAGTTTTTTTAATATTCGAGTTGTTAGACGGCGATTTTGCAAATACTGTTACTGCAGCAAAGCTCAGGTGTTAGTTGTCGGTACGACGAGTTGCGATCGAAATGTAAAAGTAGATTGTACATGCTCTATAAAACAAACAAACAAGTTTTAATGATGTTTGAGTTGTTAGACACTGATTTCTCAAAAATTAATACTGCAGCTAAGCTCAAGTGTTAGTTGTCGGTACGACGAGTTGCGATCGAAATGTAAAAGTAGATTGTACATGCTCTATAAAACAAACAAACAAGTTTTAATAATGTTTGAGTTGTTAGACACTGTATTCGCAAAAATTGATACTGCAGCTAAGCTCAAGTGTTAGTTGTCTGTAGGACGAGTTACGATCAAATTGCAAAAGTAAATAATACTTGCTCAATAAACCAAACAAATAAGTTTTATTTCATATTCGAGTTGTTAGACGGCGATTTTGCAAATACTGTTACCGCAGCAAAGCTCAGGTGTTAGTTGTCGGTACGACGAGTTGCGATCGAAATGTAAAAGTAGATTGTACATGCTCTATAAAACAAACAAACAAGTTTTAATGATGTTTGAGTTGTTAGACACTGATTTCGCAAAAATTAATACTGCAGCTAAGCTCAAGTGTTAGTTTTCTGTACGACGAGTTGCGATCGAAATGTAAAAGTAGATTGTACATGCTCTATAAAACAAACAAACAAGTTTTAATAATGTTTGAGTTGTTAGACACTCTATTCGCAAAAATTGATACTGCAACTAAGCTCAAGTGTTAGTTGTCTGTAGGACAAGTTACGATCAAATTGCAAAAGTAAATAATACTTGCTCAATAAACCAAACAAATAAGTTTTATTTTATATTCGAGTTGTTAGACGCCGATTTTGCAAATACTGATACTGCAGCAAAGCTCAGGTGTTAGTTGTCGGTACGACGAGTTGCGATCGAAATGTAAAAGTAGATTGTACATGCTCTATAAAACAAACAAACAAGTTTTAATAATGTTTGAGTTGTTAGACACTGTATTCGCAAAAATTGATGCTGCAGCTAAGCTCAAGTGTTAGTTGTCTGTAGGACGAGTTACGATCAAATTGCAAAAGTAAATAATACTTGCTCAATAAACCAAACAAATAAGTTTTATTTCATATTCGAGTTGTTAGACGCCGATTTTGCAAATACTGATACTGCAGCAAAGCTCAGGTGTTAGTTGTCGGTACGACGAGTTGCGATCGAAATGTAAAAGTAGATTGTACATGCTCTATAAAACAAACAAACAAGTTTTAATAATGTTTGAGTTGTTAGACACTGTATTCGCAAAAATTTATACTGCAGCTAAGCTCAAGTGTTAGTTGTCTGTAGGACGAGTTACGATCAAATTGCAAAAGTAAATAATACTTGCTCAATAAACCAAACAAATAAGTTTTATTTCATATTCGAGTTGTTAGACGGCGATTTTGCAAATACTGTTACCGCAGCAAAGCTCAGGTGTTAGTTGTCGGTACAACAAGTTGCGATCGAAATTTAAAAGTAGATTGTACATGCTGTATAAAACAAACAAACAAGTTTTAATAATGTTTGAGTTGTTAGACACTGATTTTGCCAATAATGATACTGCAGCTAAGCTCAAGTGTTAGTTTTCTGTACGACGAGTTGCGATCGAAATGTAAAAGTAGATTGTACATGCTCTATAAAACAAACAAACAAGTTTTAATAATGTTTGAGTTGTTAGACACTCTATTCGCAAAAATTGATACTGCAACTAAGCTCAAGTGTTAGTTGTCTGTAGGACGAGTTACGATCAAATTGCAAAAGTAAATAATACTTGCTCAATAAACCAAACAAATAAGTTTTATTGGTATTCGAGTTGTTAGACACTGATTTTGCCAATAATGATACTGCAGCAAAGCTCAGGTGTTAGTTGTCGGTACGACGAGTTGCGATCGAAATGTAAAAGTAGATTGTACATGCTCTATAAAACAAACAAACAAGTTTTAATGATGTTTGAGTTGTTAGACACTGATTTCGCAAAAATTAATACTGCAGCTAAGCTCAAGTGTTAGTTTTCTGTACGACGAGTTGCGATCGAAATGTAAAAGTAGATTGTACATGCTCTATAAAACAAACAAACAAGTTTTAATAATGTTTGAGTTGTTAGACACTCTATTCGCAAAAATTGATACTGCAGCTAAGCTCAAGTGTTAGTTGTCTGTAGGACGCTTTACGATCAAATTGCAACAGGAAGTTATACTTGCTCAATAAAGTAAACAAATAAGTTTTTTTAATATTCGAGTTGTTAGACGGCGATTTTGCAAATACTGTTACTGCAGCAAAGCGCAGGTGTTAGTTGTCGGTACGACGAGTTGCGATCGAAATGTAAAAGTAGATTGTACATGCTCTATAAAACAAACAAACAAGTTTTAATGATGTTTGAGTTGTTAGACACTGATTTCGCAAAAATTAATACTGCAGCTAAGCTCAAGTGTTAGTTTTCTGTACGACGAGTTGCGATCGAAATGTAAAAGTAGATTGTACATGCTGTATATAACAAACAAACAAGTTTTAATAATGTTTGAGTTGTTAGACACTGATTTTGCCAATAATGATACTGCAGCTAAGCTCAAGTGTTAGTTTTCTGTACGACGAGTTGCGATCGAAATGTAAAAGTAGATTGTACATGCTCTATAAAACAAACAAACAAGTTTTAATAATGTTTGAGTTGTTAGACACTGTATTCGCAAAATTGATACTGCAGCTAAGCTCAAGTGTTAGTTGTCTGTAGGACGAGTTACGATCAAATTGCAAAAGTAAATAATACTTGCTCAATAAACCAAACAAATAAGTTTTATTTCATATTCGAGTTGTTAGACGCCGATTTTGCAAATACTGATACTGCAGCAAAGCTCAGGTGTTAGTTGTCGGTACGACGAGTTGCGATCGAAATGTAAAAGTAGATTGTACATGCTCTATAAAACAAACAAACAAGTTTTAATAATGTTTGAGTTGTTAGACACTGTATTCGCAAAAATTGATACTGCAGCTAAGCTCAAGTGTTAGTTGTCTGTAGGACGAGTTACGATCAAATTGCAAAAGTAAATAATACTTGCTCAATAAACCAAACAAATAAGTTTTATTTCATATTCGAGTTGTTAGACGGCGATTTTGCAAATACTGTTACCGCAGCAAAGCTCAGGTGTTAGTTGTCGGTACGACGAGTTGCGATCGAAATTTAAAAGTAGATTGTACATGCTGTATAAAACAAACAAACAAGTTTTAATAATGTTTGAGTTGCTAGACACTGATTTTGCCAATATTGATACTGCAGCTAAGCTCAAGTGTTAGTTGTCTGTAGGACGCTTTACGATCAAATTGCAAAAGTAAGTTATACTTGCTCAATAAAGTAAACAAATAAGTTTTTTAATATTCAAGTTGTTAGACGGCGATTTTGCAAATACTGTTACCGCAGCAAAGCTCAGGTGTTAGTTGTCGGTACAACAAGTTGCGATCGAAATTTAAAAGTAGATTGTACATGCTGTATAAAACAAACAAACAAGTTTTAATAATGTTTGAGTTGTTAGACACTGATTTTGCCAATAATGATACTGCAGCTAAGCTCAAGTGTTAGTTTTCTGTACGACGAGTTGCGATCGAAATGTAAAAGTAGATTGTACAAGCTGTATAAAACAAACAAACAAGTTTTAATAATGTTTGAGTTGTTAGACGCTCTATTCGCAAAAATTGATACTGCAACTAAGCTCAAGTGTTAGTTGTCTGTAGGACGAGTTACGATCAAATTGCAAAAGTAAATAATACTTGCTCAATAAACCAAACAAATAAGTTTTATTGATATTCGAGTTGTTAGACACTGATTTTGCCAATAATGATACTGCAGCTAAGCTCAAGTGTTAGTTTTCTGTACGACGAGTTGCGATCGAAATGTAAAAGTAGATTGTACATGCTCTATAAAACAAACAAACAAGTTTTAATAATGTTTGAGTTGTTAGACACTCTATTCGCAAAAATTGATACTGCAGCTAAGCTCAAGTGTTAGTTGTCTGTAGGACGCTTTACGATCAAATTGCAAAAGTAAGTTATACTTGCTCAATAAAGTAAACAAATAAGTTTTTTTAATATTCGAGTTGTTAGACGGCGATTTTGCAAATACTGTTACTGCAGCAAAGCTCATGTGTTAGTTGTCGGTACGACGAGTTGCGATCGAAATGTAAAAGTAGATTGTACATGCTCTATAAAACAAACAAACAAGTTTTAATGATGTTTGAGTTGTTAGACACTGATTTCGCAAAAATTAATACTGCAGCTAAGCTCAAGTGTTAGTTTTCTGTACGACGAGTTGCGATCGAAATGTAAAAGTAGATTGTACATGCTCTATAAAACAAACAAACAAGTTTTAATAATGTTTGAGTTGTTAGACACTCTATTCGCAAAAATTGATACTGCAACTAAGCTCAAGTGTTAGTTGTCTGTAGGACAAGTTACGATCAAATTGCAAAAGTAAATAATACTTGCTCAATAAACCAAACAAATAAGTTTTATTGATATTCGAGTTGTTAGACGCCGATTTTGCAAATACTGATACTGCAGCAAAGCTCAGGTGTTAGTTGTCGGTACGACGAGTTGCGATCGAAATGTAAAAGTAGATTGTACATGCTCTATAAAACAAACAAACAAGTTTTAATGATGTTTGAGTTGTTAGACACTGATTTCGCAAAAATTAATACTGCAGCTAAGCTCAAGTGTTAGTTGTCTGTAGGACGAGTTACGATCAAATTGCAAAAGTAAATAATACTTGCTCAATAAACCAAACAAATAAGTTTTATTGGTATTCGAGTTGTTAGACACTGATTTTGCCAATAATGATACTGCAGCAAAGCTCAGGTGTTAGTTGTCGGTACGTCGAGTTGCGATCGAAATGTAAAAGTAGATTGTACATGCTCTATAAAACAAACAAACAAGTTTTAATAATGTTTGAGTTGTTAGACACTCTATTCGCAAAAATTGATACTGCAACTAAGCTCAAGTGTTAGTTGTCTGTAGGACAAGTTACGATCAAATTGCAAAAGTAAATAATACTTGCTCAATAAACCAAACAAATAAGTTTTATTTCATATTCGAGTTGTTAGACGCCGATTTTGCAAATACTGATACTGCAGCAAAGCTCAGGTGTTAGTTGTCGGTACGACGAGTTACGATCGAAATGTAAAAGTAGATTGTACATGCTCTATAAAACAAACAAACAAGTTTTAATGATGTTTGAGTTGTTAGACACTGATTTCGCAAAAATTAATACTGCAGCTAAGCTCAAGTGTTAGTTTTCTGTACGACGAGTTGCGATCGAAATGTAAAAGTAGATTGTACATGCTGTATAAAACAAACAAACAAGTTTTAATAATGTTTGAGTTGTTAGACACTGATTTTGCCAATAATGATACTGCAGCTAAGCTCAAGTGTTAGTTGTCTGTAGGACGAGTTACGATCAAATTGCAAAAGTAAATAATACTTGCTCAATAAACCAAACAAATAAGTTTTATTTCATATTCGAGTTGTTAGACGGCGATTTTGCAAATACTGTTACCGCAGCAAAGCTCAGGTGTTAGTTGTCGGTACGACGAGTTGCGATCGAAATTTAAAAGTAGATTGTACATGCTGTATAAAACAAACAAACAAGTTTTAATAATGTTTGAGTTGTTAGACACTGATTTTGCCAATAATGATACTGCAGCTAAGCTCAAGTGTTAGTTTTCTGTACGACGAGTTGCGATCGAAATGTAAAAGTAGATTGTACATGATCTATAAAACAAACAAACAAGTTTTAATAATGTTTGAGTTGTTAGACACTGTATTCGCAAAAATTGATACTGCAGCTAAGCTCAAGTGTTAGTTGTCTGTAGGACGAGTTACGATCAAATTGCAAAAGTGAGTTATACTTGCTCAATAAAGTAAACAAATAAGTTTTTTTTATCCTCGCTTCAAAGGCATAAAACCAAGTAGGTAGGAAAAGGACTTTGTCAATCGTAAAGGAACTAAGAGAGGCAGAGTTAGTCAAGTAGCTACGGCAAAAAAGAAACTAAAAGGTTATTTAAATAAAAATATAATGAAACAAATGACTCTAAAATAAATTTCATTCTGTTTATAATTTAAAAACTAAATACCTAATTTGCCGTAGCATAGGGCCATAGGGGACAGGTGGGAACAGTGAGACATTTTATAATTTTTGTATTTGGAATAACGCAAGGTTGGCGACACTGAAGAATATCTAAGTTGGCAGTGTTGAAAATTACACTAATGTCACAGCTAATGTGACAAATGACTGTCAGAATGTCAGAATCAAACGTATCACTTTTGGTATCACTTGAAAATTCGGTTTGTTCGTACCTATGTGTCAACAGTATATTTCGTTGTGTGCAAAGAAGCAATTTTTGCAGAGATTCAGAAAGGTTTATATTTCTCTTGTTGTGTATAACGGATAAAATAGCATTTAAGGTAAGTAAAGGTGTCACCATCACCATTTAAGCATATTGTTTTTAGATTTAGCAGATTTTTGCAAATTGGCAATTTATTAGAAGTCTGGGAACACTGAGACGAATCAGAGGAGGAAACAATCAGACGGTGTCTCACTGTTCCCTACTCTTATTTGTTCATTCATACACAAGTTGTGAATTTATTTTATGACGAAATGTTTACATTTCGGCTCACTCTAGTTTTTTTTCTTTACAGGATGGTTCGTCATAACGAAACAGATAAGATCGTTGGTAGGTTTGATGAAAATGTCATGCGGGAAGCAGTAAATTTAATCATAAATGATCAGAAAACAATTAGAGCAGCTGCGAGAGAGAAAAATCTTAGCTTTCAAACCTTAAGCAGATATGTGAAAACGTTTAAAGAGAACCCATCCTGCCGAATGGCTCCGAATTATAAAGTTAACAAGATTTTTTCTAATGAGCTTGAGAAGGCTTTAGTAGATTATATTTTCCAATGCTCCAAGATGTTTTATGGGTTGACGATAAAAGACTGTCGCAAACTTGCATATGATCTGGCTAAGGCAAATAACTTGAGAATTCCACAGAACTGGGAAGAATCGCAAAAGGCATATGTTGACTGGTACAAGGGGTTCCGAAAAAGACATCCCAACCTATCTTTAAGAACTCCCGAAGGATGCAGCCTAGCTAGGGCAATAGGGTTTAATAAGGTGAACGTCGACATGTTTTTTGATAAATTAGAAAATGTTGTGAAGCGTCATCTAAATTTTTCAAGCGAGCTAAGGACATATAACCTAGATGAAACGGGAACCCTTACTGTACAGAACAGTGCAGCCAAAGCACTGGCAAAAAAGGGTACGAAGCAAGTATCGAAAATTCAAAGCAGCGAGAGAGGCACGTTAGTCACTACTTGTATTGTAAATGCTTCTGGACATGCAATTCCTCCAGCGATGGTTTTCCCTCGCGTTCATTTCAAAAGCCATATGATAACAGGAGCCCCGCCTGGAACTTTAGGTTTGGCTACAAAAACTGGGTGGATGAACACTGAATGCTTCATTGAAGTATTACAACACTTCATAAAACACACCGCTAGTTCAAGTGATAATCCATCACTGCTAATAATGGATAATCACGAGAACCACATATTCATCGAGGGGATCTATTT
This sequence comes from Aquatica leii, assembly GCA_035610365.1. Classification (NCBI taxonomy): domain Eukaryota; kingdom Metazoa; phylum Arthropoda; class Insecta; order Coleoptera; family Lampyridae; genus Aquatica; species Aquatica leii. The sequence goes on from CM069438.1 coordinate 61,114,499, forward strand.
GTGCAAGCGTTCTGGTGTAACTATTTTAACTGTGCCGCCCCACTGCCATAAGTGAGCATGGGAATGACTGCATTGTCGAAAATATTTGCAAGATGTTTTTTGTGAAGGTGCAAGATGCTCTTACACTTGTCAACCACGAAAGTGCAATGTTTTACAAAACTCAGTTTGTCGTCAAGCAAAAGTCCGAGGTACTTAAATTCGAAGACCCTACTGACTGGAGGATCTCGTTTTAGTATAGAGCCAATAAAAAAATTTTTATGCGGTTTCGCTTACAAAGGTCTACTGTATTGAGGATACTAACTGCAATTCAAGAGCACCTAGAATATACTGTCAATGTGTAATTACCTTTTTTATAATGTAAGTACAGTCGCACCTCCATTCAATGAACTCCTATTTAATGATTTTTTCTATTTAGTGATGTTTTCTTTAGGATATTGACCTTCGGGTTAAAATGCGTGTAAAAACACCTCTAAAATATGATGTTTAAATTCTATATTATGATCTTTTTCAATGAAAATGTTACCCAACTACTTAGAGTTTTCTTGGAACCACGTACAATTTACTTTATCTTTACAATACCGCATTGTTAAACGGATAAGCGGATTATAAGACTTCTTAATTTACAATACAGAAAGGCTACTAAAAATTCTGTACATTTGTAAATGACATAAATGCATGAATTGTTTAGAGGATTATAGGATTTCTTTCGAGTTTTGAAATGCATTGTCATGTTATTGAACACGTTTCATTTGCAATTTTTTCGTTTCAAGTTGTTTAAGTGTAAAGTTGGTTAAAAATGACAAAACGAAAGTGTTTATAATTAATATGTATTTCTTATGTACGTTTAAATTTGTGTTTTATTTTTTAAGTATAAATTCTATACAATGAAGTTTCTATATAATGATGTTTTTGAAGGAAACTTTGAACATCACTATATAGGAGTTCGACTGTAATTACAATTTTATGTTTTCAATTGCAGAAATGATCCTGTTACGCCTTGAAACCAACTTTTATTAACATTACGCTATTATGCTACCGGCAATATGTTACTTGCTATAGGTGATTTTAGTGGAGTGCATAAGGCCACTGCAAGTAGAGTAATTAAAAAAGTTACGAATGCGATCACGTCCCTAGCAGCAACATTGCAAATATTGAGTTAGAGGAAGTGCAAGGCCAAAGAGACTTTCGTGAACCTTTCATAAGATATTTTTCCGAACTGAATTGACTCAAGATTTTCGTCAAAGCCTTTTTTGCATCAACTAGTGCTTTAACATCAAGGAAACATTTTTTTGCTTGTTCCTTCCAGATAGGCACGGGACAGTTTCGTGGTTCGCTTTATTATGTCTTTAGTGTACATCATAAATTGGCGGTTATCAATAAAAACAGTTTTATTTAACTAATTCTTTATCCCGCGCTGTTCACAATTTGGGTTCGATCTGCTGACTGTTTTTTGAACAGACATATTTTTAGATAATCTGTATTAGCACAATTAATATGAAATATAAAGAGGTTTTTCATATCGCTTACAATAGGTATTCCAACAAATATTCTTAGGAGTCCACTTCTCTTTGTCGTCATGAACAATGAGATGACACATAATAGGAGACAATAAGAAGAGTAGTTTATTCTATGTAGACTGCCGTCTGGTCGCCGAGAACTACGACAACCAATTCGGCATGCGACTAGTAGTTAAGTCGGAAATCTATAAACATTTATTACAGAAACATCGAAAAGTACTACCAGAAACAAGTGAAAGGAAGATGCTTTACAGAGCTATTGGAGAGACTGCTAAATTGCAAATAGAAATAGTGCCTAGTAAACACAAGCGTTTTGTTTACGTGAAAATACAACGTAATGTACACTTTGTTAGGATAAATTTAACCTAATTTTAACGTGATATTTAGTTGTGATATAACATTATATTAACGCACACTTTATGTCTATTTATCACATCATATATATTGCGTTAAATACACGTTAATTTTAGCATTAATATTGTTTTACAGCTCGAACTATAAACATTTAACAAAAGGTCGATGTGATGTAATATAATGCATAGTTCTTAATGTAACATTTAACAAACATGTACATAGTGCATTCTTTTATCGATTCAATCAATAGCACTTAGTTCACTACACAAATTTTTAAGTTATAGTTTGATTATAGCTTAAAATTTTACATTAACATACTTACAAAACATTAAAATAAAATATTAATAAACACAAGAACTTACAGTACTATATTATTATAACAAAATAATACATTAATTGTAAAAAAATCGACTAACTGACGCTAGTTGTTTCGCTTTTATAAAAACGTGAAAATTCGATTAAAAACAAACGCAATATTAACGTGATGAAGATAAAGCATCGTGGATAATAAACCAGAATCAACACGTTTGGTTATTTTCAACCTTCAATAAACGTAAATATTCGTTTAGATTTGTCGTTTAGATCAAATGTTAATTATACCATACCAGCAAAAATATGATGTGTATCTGTAATAGTAACGTTTCAAACAGTATACACAAAATAACACAACTACATTATATACATGTGGCAATGTGTCCAAAAAGTTCTCACAAGCAGATACACAAAGTTTAAACGTCCGCCTCACAATGTGCGCACAAGCAAGTTCTTACGTATGAACATTGTTAACACAGTGTCAATGTTATATGCTACAATGTAGACACAACATGGCTACTTTACGCTTTGATTATGCTTTCCAGAAGTACTTGTGTAACATTGTATAAATGTAGACATATAAGTCAAATATTATGTAAACACAATAACGTACTGCCTACATGTACACAATGAAAATAAGTCTTCATATTAATAATGTAGACACAATGTGTTCACAAAAGCCAGAAATGCACTGAAATGTATTTTAAGTCGTTACAACACGTTAATTAAATAGGCCAATGAATGAAGAAGAGAGGATTCAATGTTCACAAAAGATCGGTATCTGATTCGAGCTTGATAAGGATCACTGTTTGTTGGATCTAAAAGTGACTCAGGCATTAGGGATGGTTGAAGAGCAAAGAATTTTTGTGAGGAAATCTTAGAAACCAACATTAAAGACTCTCTAAGAAACTTGGCCATGAGCTAAATTTTGCATTTTTCACTGTCAGTTTGTACCGGTGAACCGCGGTCTTTTACGAGTTTAGTCATCGAGTTTTTAGCTCTGCCGGGGTTTTTGTGTTTGCTTTCTTATGTAACGTACGACTCGCTTTAGCCCATTTAACTTTGAACTCTACCACGGACACCAGGTCTAGAATTCAAGCGAACTCGGTTTAACTTACTTTGTCTAGATTCGAGGATTAGCTTGGTCAACTCAACTCAGCGCTCCACATAGAAAATGAGTAGGAAGGCGCTGACAGCTGTGTTCAGCTTGACAGGGTCTGTATGTTTGACATCCGAGGATACGCTTAGGGAGGTTGGAACCGGTTGAGGACTTTCGACGGTTAAATCAAACCGTATAAGTCTGTGGTCGCTTTAATCACCTCAAAGATAACTTTCTCAATTAGAAATTTTTCGAGCTAACGCTTGCATGCACGAACATCAACGTTTGAAGAACCTTAATGACTAGCAAAGGTGTCAGGATAGTTAGGTTCGTTTACTTAGATGTTTTAGATGAACGCGAACATCCAATATACGTTAACGACAGCTAAGGTGTTTCCAACTGTGATCAGTGATACAGCAGTACAGTTATTAACCGAGCGCATAGAAGTATATCCGGTGATCCTGTTGAAGGACAAGGCCGCCGCAGCGAGCCTATACCTCAACGGTATAGGTACACGTACGGCTTTTGGGTTAGTAAAATGTTTGTCATTGTTGGAACCGAAGCCAATAACTTCCAAGGTTGCAGCACAACGCTGAAAGATTACCTGAGTTTCGATATCACAATCTCATAGTGACAGAAATTTTAGTAAAAATCATTTATTTGGACAAGTATCTTGTATAATATCCGAACTGGTTTAGAGGCACACTCGAGAAACGAAAAACGGGACGCATGTACAAACATCAATTCTGATAAATTCATCTTTGTGATTAATTTTAGAATAATCGATTGTTAATAGTATCTTTAATCAGCAGATAATAAGTGTTTTTATAACAGATTTATGTTTTAGGAAAGGATCGTTCAAACCAAGAGATATTGTGCCTTCGTTGGAAGAACATCTTTTTACAGTCAACTGAAATATTTCTTCAAGATCAATCAGGCTCGATAAACGTGTAGGGAAAGACTCGAATGTTTTTTTGAAATAAAATTCAATCATGAACAACCAAGTTATCAAATATTCTTTATTTTTAATTGCAATTTGAATCGTACATGTTTAACTTTTTTAATTTTCAGTGATTATTATAGTGTATAACAATTGAAAAATTCATAATAATCATGTTATATCAAATCCAAGTGAATGACATGTTGAATGTATTTGCTCATTGAGCTTTATTACTGTATTAAAATAAATGTAATTATTTGGTTATTTTGACGGATCCTTTACCTATTAGAGATATATATAGTAGAAAAGTTTATATTTCGTCTGTAGAGGTTGTTACGGTAATTTTCATTACGTACGCCTTTGGTGTTACGGCTGAAATCTTCGTTAGGTGCGCCTATGGATCTTCGACGTGAAATTCGATTCGAGTTTTGACACGCGCTAACTATGCTTTGCGCATTAGATGTCATTTGGATAGAAAGTCGTGACATGTGAAATATGTAAATGGCCTGTAACTAGTATAGATTAATATATCCGTTACCATCGGGGAAATAATGGAAAACCATTTATAATTATTTAATTTCCTAGTTTCGTTACGACGTTACGGGGTAAGCTAAAGCCATCTTTTAATATAAACTCGTTTGTAACTCGTTTTCCTTTTGACAGCCATTTTGCGTACCTTCCTGTTCTAAATGTTAGATTCTCGATAAATGAATATCGTAACTATTATTAACTAAGGCATCACGTTGCCGGACTCGAGCGCTAGCAGAAGGCAGTTTCACGCCGTGCATTTTGGGGTCTTCGAAGGCGTTCTGGGCCAACTTATACTTCACGTGGATGACACGACGTTAATCATATTAATAATCACCTATTTTCGATTCTCACTACATACAGTAATCGATACTCGTTTTATTTACTTTTGAGATATATTTCATGAATTATTTAATATAAAATTGTTTTTAGCTAAACGATCTTTGTGAGTTGGGGAGTGTGACACGATTCGTATTAACCTTTTATTGCAGGCCACTGAAGAAGAAAAACGTTTTTCTTCCGGCAAGTGGGTACTGGAGTTCGGTGAGTGCTTTGAATTTACTTTACATATCGTGGTCACGTGCAATTACTCACGAACTGTGGGATTTCAATTTAACGTTAATAACTAAGTATAACGCGTAGCTACCATTAGGGTATTTAACTTCAATGAAATAAATGTTTCGCATATTGTATGTAGTAGAAAAAATATATACCTCGGTTGTTTATAATTATGTGTGGTGGGTTGCCGATGTTGTAGGCATCGAAATCTTACTTTTTCTTATTTCTATAATTCACTAAATTGAATATTCCGAACGCAAACGTTAATACCGTTATAATTATTTAATGTAACTTTTTCTAGTCTTTAATAACTCCAACTGTGGGGTGTAATGACTGTTACGTAATACCAATTCAACTGTGATAATTGTTATTGATAGACTGAGGGCGATTAAAGTTGTTAATTCTTTTTGTGTGCTTATTTTTTTTCTCCTACGAACCAGTTAGAGCTACTCGAACAGCTGAGTAGAGGAATTACGAACTTAACATAGTGTTACAAGGTTTATACCGTACTGTCCTGAGCAAGACAGAGAATTACTTTGGGAAGCTCTGGCGCCCTGAAACATCTTTTATACCTATATATATATTTTTTTGAACCTACCCCCTCTTCGACTATTGAGAGTTTGGCCGTGCAAGGTTCGTAATACCGAAAAACTTGTAACAAATTGGCGAGCCCAACTGTTTGGGGCCTTGATTATCTCATATCGAATTTCTCATTTCTCTACATTGCTTTTAGCTATTCTTTAATTGTGATTAGCGTAGGATTAACTTATACTGTTGAATTTCCCTCGACTTAGTGTGTAGCAAATTGGCTACCTGACTTTTCGATTCTTTTTCTTTCGAATTTCTCATTCGGTATAATTCTTTCTGCTGTTTAGATTTTTTTCTCTAATTAGTATAGGATCACTAGCAGGAATAGGTAGTTTATATTGTTGACTTGCTATCGATTTAGTGTGTGCGATCATAAGTTCTTCTAGCTTTATTGATTCTTTTCTTAGTCCTACGTGGGTTCGATTTTACTTTGCTTTCTTTACTTAGTTATTGCTACTCGACTGGACGTCTGAGTTACTTCATTAACTTTTACTTTCTCTGTATTTTTCTTTAGTGCTGCAGTTTGATTGTAGATTAGCACTTTGCTTACGTTTCTTTTAATCGGACCTTCGCTTTGATTTTTTGATTGACTTCGACTACGTCGATTAATTTGTTTTCTTATTGGATTACATAGTTGGTAGTAATACGGCTTGTACTTACTGTTATTTTGAATTGTGGCCAGACCCGTGGTGGCACATTTCTGTTGTAATTGACAGCTTTGGTTAGTTTATTGTTTACTTGTTATTGTTTTAGCTATGTATTCTTCAGACGAAGAACCGCCATTTCTTTCTTCTTCGGACTCTGATTCCGAAACGAACTTGGGTAATTGGAATGTTACTTTTTCGGGTGAAGATCCTTCTGTACTTATAGAATTTCTTATTCGTATTGACGAGTTGTGTTTGTCTCGTGGTGTTTCACAACATCAACTTTTTCTTTCAGCTTTTGAAGTTTTATCTGGCAAAGCCCTTCTTGTTTTTAGGACGAATCGAAGTTTGTTACGTTCGTGGGATGATGTTGTTGCCTTGTTGAAATCTGAGTTTTTACCTTTAGATTATGATGAGCGCTTGATGGAAACTATTCGCAGTCGTACGATGGAAGCTAACGAAACCATCGGTACTTACGTTACCAATATGCGATATCTCTTCCTTCAGTTAGCAGAACCAGTCTCAGAGCAAATGCAGCTTAAGGTTATTCGTCGAAATCTAACGCCGTTCTATCAACTTCCTTTAGCGTTGATTGAGATTACGTCTATTGCTCAATTAATATCTTTAGGCAAGCGTTTGGAGTCTAACATCAATTCTCGCGATTCTTTCCACTTCTCTACAACAGAGATTGGTGACAAAGTTCAAGAGTCATCTGTAGTCTTTGCTAATAAGATTTCTACTTCCGTCTCTTCTGCTACTTGCTCTCTTACTACTTCTCCTCCCAATACTTGTGTTCGTTGTCGTTCTCAAGGTGATAAGCCTTTACGTACTGTTCGTTCTCTTCTTTCTCTTCCTCCTAATTTCTTTTCAGTTTCTAGGATTATTAGGCCTACTACTGATTCTTGGTATTTAGGTATGATATCTAAAGTTACTGCTGCTCCTCGTCGTTTCTCTCGTTGGTGTGTTGTGAAAAATCTTTTATGTAAACGTGTACGCATTTCCTCTTCTGATCCTTGCGTTTGGAAGTTAGTTGTACCTTCGGACCAGCGCAAGCAACTTATTCAAGATCACCACTTTACCTCTAATTGTGATCACCTCAGTGTTAGGAGCACTTTGGAAGCTCTTCGGTGTCATTTTTACTGGCCTCATATGAGACCTAAGGTTGCTGAGTTTATACGTTATTGTTCTTGTTCGAATTCGCGACGAAGCAAGCCTATTAGGTCACGTCACGTTTTGCCAGCAACGACGAAGCTTTCCAACACTAGCTTAACGACAAGGTCTACGCGTCTACATAAGGATCGTACTATTTCTCCGGGTGTAAAGGCCGTTTCTCTTGCTTTTGCATCTTCTTCTTCAGTCGATTCTAATTATTCTTTGTTGTCTCCTTCTTCTAATCGTTCTCTTCGCTTTCATCGGCGTCGCAAGCGTCGTAAGTGCTAGTTCGTTTTTTGGGCTTCTGACTTTCGACCTTTGCTATTCTTTTGGTTCTTTTCTTTCGGTTTTGGTGGTTCGAGTCTTTGGATACGTCGTCGGTATCTTGTTGGTTGTAGCTTGGTGCTACCCAATTGTTCTTCTCATATTGCTGTCACCGATTTTCTTTTCTTTGCTTAAGTTTCTAGTACTTTTGTTTTGGTTTCTTTCTTCTCCATCTTACTTCAGGACAGACTACCTTTCCGTCTGTATATATTTATATCCGCTTAGTCGGCCTTTTTGGATTGGTACGTCATCTATAGAATTCTCTCTTTTACTGTTGGATTTGGTTTTTCTTTTCTTGACTTTTCTATTCCGCTCGTCGGCATTAAAGTCTTGGAGTATACTTTCCAATTTGGGGACAGCAATTGGTACGCTTTCGTTCTATGACTAACTGATATCTTTTCTTTTCTCTTCTTCTATATTTAGGGCGGTTGGTTGGGCACCGTAGGGTGGTCTCTCTTTTCATTCTTTTACGGGGTGAAGAATGAATCAGGCATTAAGATCCAGCCTTATCTTTCTCCGTCTTTCTATATCTCTTATCTTTTCTGCTTTTCATTTTTTTCTTCTTGGGGCCTATCTATCTTTTCTTTGTGCCAACCATTATTCTTTGTTTTGATTCTCTTTATGGTTCGCCTCTTGGGCGGTTGGTTGGGCATTGATGGGTTGGTCACTCCCTTTCGTTTCTTCTACGGAGAGAAGAACGAATCAGACATCTACATCTTGTCTTATCTTTCTCCGTCTGTTTCTTTTCTTCCTTTCTTGTTTTTCTTCTTATTTTTTTCCTTCTTCTTGATTTGTTGATCACCTACATGCCACATCTCTTTCTTTTTTCTTCTTCCTCCTAAAGGTTTACCCTTAGGGCGGTTGGTTGGGCACCGTAGGGTGGTCTCTCTTTTCATTCTTTTACGGGTGAAGAATGAATCAGGCATTAAGATCAAGCCTTATCTTTCTCCGTCTTTCTCTACCTCTTATCTTTTCTACTTTTCATTTTTTTTCTTCTTGGGCCTATCTATCTTTTCGATGTACCAACTATTATTTTTTCTTGGATTCTCTTTGGGGTTCGCCTCTTTGGGCGGTTGGTTGGGCATTGAAGGGTTGGTCACTCCCTTTCGTTCCTTCTACGGAGAGAAGAACGAATCAGACACTTACATCTTGTCTTATCTTTCTCCGTCTGTTTCTTTTCTTCCTTTCTCGTTTTCTTACTTTTTATTTTTTCTTCTTGGGCTTAGGGACTTTCTATGTGACATCAATTCTTTTTTTTTCTTTGTGATCTTCTTATGGTTCACCTCTTGGGTGGTTAGTTGAACATAGAAATACCTAGTCTTATCTTTCTTGTCTTTTTTTTTTATCTTGGCTTGTTGCTTGAACACTTTCTTTTTTTTTCTTTTTAGTTACTTCTTTCTTTAGTGTTCACTGCAGCTGTGTTTCTTTTTTTCTTTTCTTTCTCAGTTACTTTTCTTGCTGTATTGGATTTAGTGGGTTTTTGTTTTGTTGTTTTTGGATTGAAGCTTGGGATAGACTGCAACGTCGCTTCTTGTACTCTGTACTTCCGCTTAGTCGGCATTTTTGATGTTGTTAGTCACCGTTAGGATATTTCTCTCCTTTGGGTTTCTTTTGCTCTTGGAATATTCTAATCCGTTCTTTGGCATTTAAGTTCCAGGTGACATTCCAACACAACAGGCACTGACTCACGACGTTCAATTGGCAAGTGAAGCTTTCTCTTCTTTATTGGTTCTTACTTCTTTTTCTTTCTTTCTTTTGGTTTTGTTTTGGGTTTCGCGGTTTGGATTTCTTTTGGGATTGGCACTCATTTAGTGTTTAGCTTTTTGGTAACTTTGTTGGTGTGACTCTGGGATTACTGATTTTCTTCTCTGCCTTTTTGGTAGTACGACTTATGTCGACTTTTAATCAGAATCTTTTCTTTTGCTTGAGATCTCTTCATTGGTTTTCTTTGCTTGGATCTTTGGGATCTGTTTGGTTTTTTTGGTGGAAGAATCTCAGATCGTCTGTTGACGACTTGTTGAGCACAACTGCATTAGTTTTTCTTTTTGGACTTTCTTCTAAATCCGCGTATCCCATTTCAACATTTAGATACTTTTTTTCTTTTTACTTCTTTAGCTTAATTAGCTTTGGGGACTTATATTTGGGGTTGGATTCGTATTCTTTCTTTCCTATCATTCTTCTTTTTCCCTCGGTTTGTTTGGTATTGTTGATCAGTAAGGTCTATGGGACTGCGTTGCTTTCTGGCTTTTTAGCGTAACGACTGTTGTCGACTTCCAACGAGTACCTGTGCTGATACTTCTATTCTGTTAGTTGAGTTTCTGATTCTTCGAAGTATCATTCCGCTTCATGCGACTTTTGGACACATCTGGTTAGTGATGCTTAGTAAACCGAGAAAACCTCTTTCATCTACGTTTCTTCTGGGGTTGGGCGTTATTGTGTTTCGGGGTTGGTTTTGGATTTTAGGGTTCTGTCCTTGGCGTATGCCTAAATTTCTGTCTTCATTTTAGCTTTGTTTTTGTTATTCTCGCTCCACGCTTTTATCTGGCTGGGGGGGAATCTGTTACGGTAATTTTCATTACGTACGCCTTTGGTGTTACGGCTGAAATCTTCGTTAGGTGCGCCTATGGATCTTCGACGTGAAATTCGATTCGAGTTTTGACACGCGCTAACTATGCTTTGCGCATTAGATGTCATTTGGATAGAAAGTCGTGACATGTGAAATATGTAAATGGCCTGTAACTAGTATAGATTAATATATCCGTTACCATCGGGGAAATAATGGAAAACCATTTATAATTATTTAATTTCCTAGTTTCGTTACGACGTTACGGGGTAAGCTAAAGCCATCTTTTTAATATAAACTCGTTTGTAACTCGTTTTCCTTTTGACAGCCATTTTGCGTACCTTCCTGTTCTAAATGTTAGATTCTCGATAAATGAATATCGTAACTATTATTAACTAAGGCATCACGTTGCCGGACTCGAGCGCTAGCAGAAGGCAGTTTCACGCCGTGCATTTTGGGGTCTTCGAAGGCGTTCTGGGCCAACTTATACTTCACGTGGATGACACGACGTTAATCATATTAATAATCACCTATTTTCGATTCTCACTACATACAGTAATCGATACTCGTTTTATTTACTTTTGAGATATATTTCATGAATTATTTAATATAAAATTGTTTTTAGCTAAACGATCTTTGTGAGTTGGGGAGTGTGACACGATTCGTATTAACCTTTTATTGCAGGCCACTGAAGAAGAAAACCGTTTTTCTTCCGGCAAGTGGGTACTGGAGTTCGGTGAGTGCTTTGAATTTACTTTACATATCGTGGTCACGTGCAATTACTCACGAACTGTGGGATTTCAATTTAACGTTAATAACTAAGTATAACGCGTAGCTACCATTAGGGTATTTAACTTCAATGAAATAAATGTTTCGCATATTGTATGTAGTAGAAAAATATATACCTCGGTTGTTTATAATTATGTGTGGTGGGTTGCCGATGTTGTAGGCATCGAAATCTTACTTTTTCTTATTTCTATAATTCACTAAATTGAATATTCCGAACGCAAACGTTAATACCGTTATAATTATTTAATGTAACTTTTTCTAGTCTTTAATAACTCCAACTGTGGGGTGTAATGACTGTTACGTAATACCAATTCAACTGTGATAATTGTTATTGATAGACTGAGGGCGATTAAAGTTGTTAATTCTTTTTTGTGTGCTTATTTTTTTTCTCCTACGAACCAGTTAGAGCTACTCGAACAGCTGAGTAGAGGAATTACGAACTTAACATAGTGTTACAAGGTTTATACCGTACTGTCCTGAGCAAGACAGAGAATTACTTTGGGAAGCTCTGGCGCCCTGCAACATCTTTTCTATATTTAGTGTGGACCTCCCCTCTCTTCGACTATTGAGAGTTTGGCCGTGCAAGGTTCGTAATACCGAAAAACTTGTAACAAGGTGTTGGTATCTACTCTGCGACTGTCTGTGCGATCGCTGGAATTCGGTGAATCTGTGGTGAAAAAGTCGCAGTCTTCGTGCTGACCAAGAACATGGGTCCAGTTTGAAGAAGTATCAGAAAATCTTATTGTATTTGTACCAGCAACGTCACTTTCGTTTCCAGTCTTACTTAAAGAAGTTGACGGAATTGAATTGGCAATGCTTACAATCTCATTTTGTAGCTGTGCTTTTGTCGCAATACTGGCGTAATCAAGCGACTCGAAGTTTGAAAAATCACTGTCCATGTCGTATATTTCATCTTCAGACTGTCCTAAAGGGAAGCTCGAGAAGGACTGTGGTGAATCATTGTACGATATTATGCGTTCAGTTAATCCAGTAGCTGCCGAACCAGACATACTGCGGTTAGGATTGGGTGGTTGGTTCATCAACCGTTCGCAAATTGGATCCAATGTACTATCAGTGTCGTAGTCGTCTGATCTTCGGCATTGATATAAGAGTTCGACGGAAGCATGAGATCTATTAACTAAAGAATTTTCAGATTGTATTTTAGATGGACCCAACGCGTAACTATGAACGCTTTCCAGTTCGAGGTGTTGGTTATCGATTATCCAATCGACGACTTTACTGTTAGGCGGCACGGCATCGCCTACAAAATCTGTCATGGTTAATGTACGACATTCGACGTTAATCGACTTGAAATTCTTTGGCACAGTTACTGTTGATGACGTATCTGATACACTGGATATATCTTCTAACTTCAACGAAGTATACGTATGTCTTTTCAAGTCGAATTGCTCTTCAGATCTGTTTAGTGCAGGTTGAACTGTCCGAATTGGAACATGGTTTTCGATCGATATGTTTGTAGTTGCTATACTTCTACGTAAGTCATAAATCTGATTGCGATTTTCTCGTCGTTTCCAAGCCAACAATTGTTTCGATTTGGTGGTATAGGTTGACATGCGTTCGGAATCTGTATCATCGGAAGCAATATACGCAGGGGACGGATAACAACAACCCGTAAAATCAATGGTATAAGTAGAACATGAATCACTGGTTATTTCACAACGACCTAGAATATCTTTAACAACATCGAATGCAGGAGTTACCTCTGTGGGTGCTACGATTTGCTGTAACGGTCTTTGGGTAATTATTGAGACGTCGTCGATGATAGGTCGTAACATACGAATTTCTTCGATCAAATCTTCTCGATATTGGGGATAATTCTGAAAAGAAATATGATAAAATTATTTCTGTTGAGAAACGTCTCAGAAAATTTGGAAACTTAAACATCCAAGGTAATTTACGTATTACGATGAGATATCGAACAAATATAAAATCAGTTATAGGTTCTCATACATACAATTGCAGGTACTGGATGGTTTGAAGTGATGCGTGCTCGGTCATATGTATTAATAATAGGACTGAATAAAAGTCTATCCAGATTGTCGACAGGAAAATGGTAATTATCAAAAGTCTTTGTAGATAACCATACCAGTTGTCGCATAAAAAACGATTGTAATGATGTAGTACTAACTGCAGAAGAAACTATTAATACAAATTAGACGTAATCGATTACTTACATAATAGGAAATGTTTAAAGGGAAATTAGTTCCCGACACACGTACAGTAGATGGGATGCTGATTCTCTTTCGGACTTGTAAGCATCTATCACATCTCAATGCAATGTGTAGATCTGGAAAACAAGATACACATTTTCATTCACGCGCTTTAATAAATGCATGAACTTGTTACAAATAGGAACCTTACCAGCAAAATCGTTTATTTGCATTATTCATTAAACTTGGAACATTTGTATTTTATTGTTTGGTATTTTTAAGACTGTCGATGTCAGTTGCTGCAATTTTCAAATTTGATATTCAAAATGGTTGGCGCACTTTAGTAGTTGGAGCGCCAACTAACGTCAAATGTACACACTAAATTGGAATTATCGAAATTATTTCTTTTAGGTTTTCTTTTCAGCGGACTGTAAGATGCAAATTTAAGATTGGGTTTTTTTTTTAAATGTATATTTTAATCGATGCAAATAATAACAATGCAGGTGATAATAAAAATGCACCTCACAAAAAGGTAATTAAGGGCGTACAATTAATCAAAATCACAATTGCTAATAAGTGATTAACTAAATGTCAGGTAATAGTAAACATAACGATAATTGATCACATTACCTTTTAAGTCATTTCATGATAAGTAATTGGTCATAAAACCAAACATGGTTTGGAGATGGAGTGACGTGGCTGAACTGAATTCTCACCTTCTGCAAACTTAAACAAGAAAGTACATTTGAGCATCCCGTTATCAATTCATTTACTACAATTAATTATTTGCTTTTGATAATAATGATCAATAAATAGATATCACACATGTCTAAAATTCAAATGGAGCGATAATCAAATCATGCTGGATTATTACTGTAATCAAATATTAGAATCAGACCGCTTAGGTTCCTGACAACGCCACCCAATGTCAGCTCCAAGTGTTCAATGGGTGTACGACTACATTCCACCCACTCAGAGTGCTTCCGTCCGGGACCGTTATAACAAGCCAAATGCTCCGGTCCAAAAAACGGGCCTAGGATGTGCAATAGGTGTACGACTACATTCCACCCGCCTAGAGATCCCCAAATGAGCGCAATGCTCCGGTTCCAAATGAACCATGATCGAACCGCGTTACCAAATAAAATAAATATCAGACCCCAGGTAGTGCAATGGGTGTACGACTACATTCCACCCGCCTAGAATCTCTGCAGAACCCTTTCGGTTTTAGTAACAAACGAATTCGACCATGTCGACACACACCAGCAAAACGTCAAACGGCCTTATCGACACAATTTAAACATTTAATTAAGCAAATCAACTATCAACTATTAAATTTAGATTCATAGACAATATTCAAAACATAATTGACAACAACCAACATTTATTGACATCGCACTCCATTGTCTAATTAATGTAAACATTGAACGAATTGCGCAAGACGTCACCAATGCAACTTTTAAATTCATAATTATCATTTAATATTCAATAAAAGCATTTATAACTGTCTATTAAAATATTGAGTCTCAAATTCATAAATTTAATTAAAACGGCTCAATAAAACTTCATAAATAGAAACAGTAAATGATGCTCACATTCAAAAGAATGAATATTAAGTTAATAGATAATAGGAGAGCTCATTAAAAAACTCGTAATTAAAAATAGCATAATGATAGTAATAAAAATATAAGCAGTAAACTACAGGATAATAGAAGCTCAGTGAAACTCACCTTTAATTATCCACGATAAAACAAACACACTTCACTCTACGAAAGTTACAACGCAATTAAGAATTAGATCTTTGGCAAAACTAAACATTCCTAATGGTAATAAATTAGGGTCGGTAGTGTGACAGGGTCCAGCAAAACCAAATGCGGCTGCAATTTGATACTCTGGGAAGAAAAGTAAACGAAATTGCTGCATTTTAAAAATTTTATTACAAGACACTGAATATTTCTTTTTTAAATGTAATTTCGGATTTAATTAGTTACTGTTTAATATTTTTTTAATTGATTTTTTCTAATTTTTAAATTACATACTTAAGATGGTTGGCGCACTTACAAGCGCGCCATCTAAAGAAATTGCGAGACTAGTGTATTTTGATGTGCCGAGATGGCGCCACATTTAGACATCTCAAGGCTCCTAAGCATAACATTTTTTGAGGCCCCTACATTATGGTACTTACTATGTACCTATATATACGAATTATATGTTAAATTTACGACAAATATAATATGGCCGCTATTTATTTGAAATACGGCATACACAGAAACGAAACAAATATACATTTCGCGGTTCCATTATAGGTGGAGAAGGAGGAAGATGTGGACCCACCAAACCACCCGAACTTGCTTGGTACAAGTTCGCCACGAAACTATAGGTAAGAATAGGAAATGTTTCATTTTTAAAGGAACGTCTGGTTAGACTTAGTCGGATGGGCTAGGTATTGGAACGTACTTTGGGAGCACGCGGTTCAGCGAAGCACCTGCCTTACGGCTTATCCTCGCTTCAAAGGCATAAAACCAAGTAGTGTAGGAGGTATTTTAAACAAACTTTTAAACGTTGCTAAATTTATTTTTAAAATAACTGTAGGATGACCAAAGACATCAAAAACTTAAAAATATTCACAAAATCACAAAAAAGGTCTAACTACAACTACCCATAAATTCGTAATGGTTATTATACAAATGGCGGTCTTTTTTGTGCATAACGCGCCAGAAACTTCAGAACTACCAACCGCTATACCAACTTAAAATAAGGCGGCAGTTTCAAATAAAAAAATGCACTGCCTACAGTTCGGCTATCCTGACGAATTGATCGCCTCTGATCAATTAATTACAAAAACTTATTATTCTAACTTAACGCTAAATACAATAATTACATTACAATACATAATAAACTATAAAACAATCAATTTAAATGGATTTATCATTAACCCACGGTTTCATATTACTATAATCTAATATGTTTTTATAGGGTATTTGACTATGCTGAAAACCTGGGATATCCTCAATTACGTAACGACCATTGGGCAAAATCTGAGTAACAATATATGGACCCTTATATTTTGGTATTAGCTTTTTGTTAACGCCCGGCGTCACATCAACATTAGTAATTACAACATAGTCGCCTACGACATAACTATGAGGCGTTTTATGCCTTCTGTCAAAGTAGTGCTTGTTACGAATTTGTTCTATGTTTATATTGTTTGCAGCGATATCTCTAACGTGACCAATATCTTGATTGCTTTCTGCATTTTGGGCATCTAATAATTCACGAAGACAATCTACAACTTTTCCCTTCTGAACTTGACCAAACAACAAAATAGAAGGAACTTGTTTAGTACTCCTACAGCAGGTGTTATTGTGAGCAAATTCGACATCCGGAAGAGCAATGTCCCACTGTTTTAAGGACGGTGTTAACTTACTCAACATTGCCGTTATATCCCTATTAACGCGTTCGATTTGCCCGTTAGCACGAGGTGCACGCACGGCGATTTTAACATGAACAATACCTAGATCACTTAAAAACTTTTCAAATTCATCCGCTGTAAATGCGGATCCTCTATCAGACACTATTCTATCGGGTCGGCTATAATTTTGAATATATGTTTTCAAATGTTTAATAACTTCACTAGCGTTAGTAGTACGACAAGGGTATAACTTTAAAAACTTGGAAAAACCATCCATTATTTCAAAAACATACTTGTACCCTAAACGCGTTTTCTCAAGTGGACCGTAATGGTCTATATGTAATGTGTTCCAAGGAACGTTACCTTTCGGTATTGGAATCAAAATACCTTCCTTTTTACCAACGGGGGAAGAATAAGCAATACACTTTAAGCAATTATGAATATGCTCTTTCACTCTGTCACGCAAATTGGGAAACCAATACGTTCTCGTGATTAGTTCGACTACTTTGTCGGTGCCTATATGACCAATGTCATCATGGCATGTTCGAATTATATTACTTTCTAAACTTTTAGGGACGAAAAATAAAAGCTTGTCATGATACTTTCGATAAACTAAACCGTCACGAAGTTCAAATTTCGAATTTTCTGACTCGGTTAAATCGCTCATTAACTTCTGAATATCGGGATCTCTACATTGCATATAGCTAAGGTGCTGTTCCAAACTGTTCTCTGTGACTAAGAAAGCTTCGAAACAACGGCTCAGAGCATCCGCATGACGCATTCTATCTCCCTTTCGATGTTCAACAGAATAATCGAAATTATGTAGAATTAAAGTCCACCGTAAAATACGCGGACTAATATCCTTTTTCTTAAATGTTAAAGCTAGGCTATTACAATCAGTAATTATTTTAAAATGTATTCCTTGTAAATATATCTTAAATCGCTCTAAAGAATAAACAATCGCTAAGGTTTCAAGTTCGAAACTATGGTATTTGGATTCGGTGGTGGTTGCGCGTTTACTAAAATAAAACACTGGATGAAAGTGACTGTCCTGCTGACGTTGCATTAAAATTGAGGCAAACCCTTGCGAACTGGCATCACAATGGAGTTGAGTTTCTAAATGAGGGGAGTAAATTGCTAAAACTGGGGCTGAAACCAAAGCATTTTGAAGTTGTTCCATCCTATCTAGCTGTTCCTTAGCGAAGTGAAATTTAATTTTTTTATTTTCTTGTTTTAATAGATCGTGCAAAGGTTTAGCTATATTCGCAAAATTATAAATAAACCGCCGAAAATATGACGCTAATCCTATAAAGCTATGAAGAGTTTTAAAACTTGTTGGAATCGGGAAATCTAATACTGCCTGAACGTTGCGCATGCTTGGTCGAATGCCAGTTTTATCTATTGTGTAACCCAAATAATCTATTTGTCTGTACATAAATTTACATTTATCTAATCTTAAGTCTAATAGATTGTTTATTAAAATCGTATAAACTTCTTTTAATATTTCTAGGTTTTCTTCAAAGGTTTTGGTGGCTATTAAAATATCATCAATGTAAATGTTTATCTTTCCCTCATTAATTAATTTTCGAAATGCGGCGTTTATAAATCTCATAAACATTGGTGGTGAATTTTTGAGACCAAAAGGCATTTTAAGGTATTCGAATTGCCCTAAAGGTGTAACAAAACTAGTCAATGGTATTGATGTTTCGTCCATTACAACATGATGGAAAGCATCTTTAAGGTCTAAACTTGTATAATATTCTTTATCTTTTAAACTGTCAATGTGATCGTCTATGAGTGGTAGCGGAAAATTATCGCGTAATGTAAATGAATTTAATTGTCGGTAATCAACGCACAGCCTAGTCTGACCATTTTCCTTTTTTACCAAAACTATTGGAGAACTATACTGAGATTGACTTTTACGTATTATACCACGATTCAACAAATCTTTTAGAATACCATCAACCTCATTTTTATCAAAATATGAAAGTCTTCGCGGATGAAAATAAAATGGATGATCATTGTTTACAGAAATTTTCATCTTCATCTTAGTAACAGGTTCCAATGGTCGTATAGGTTTAATATAATTTTGAACTAAATCTCGTTCAATTGCGTTTTTAACCTTAACATCTAAACTTGGGTCGATGTCCACATTGATAGCTACCCTCTTTTCAACATAATTGTCAATATTTACTTGCAAAACTTCGTTGTTTAAAAATTCAGAAGAGTTGGCTGCTTCAATCTGAACATTGCCCTTATCAAAAGATACCTTGATTAGTGGATTACACAAAACATCTCTGCCTAACAAACATGCTTAATTCATAGAGCTTTTCGGGATTATGTAAAATACTACATCTAAATTAACATTATTAATCTTAATAGAATTCTTGTACGAGCCAAACACATTAATCTTACTGTTATTCATTCCAACCAACTCTGGCATATTACCAATAGGTTCGTACAAGCTTTCCGTCAATAAATCAGAACATATAAATGACACGGGACTACCTGAATCTAAAATTGCTGCTATAGTTGTTGACTCTGTCTTATCAGGATACAAAGAAATAGCGATGTCGATCATTAAAGCTGGTGCCAGTGGCTGTGGGTTCACACAATGCGTTGTGGAGTCCGCAGCACCAACAATGGCTTCTTTTCTTCGAGGACAATCCCTTCGTAGATGTTGACTAGAACCACACTCAAAACACGAGCCCCAATCTCGTTTTGGCCTTCTACAATCAACAGATTTATGACCTAAACTATTACAATTAAAGCAATGCAGGTTGGAACTGGAAGTTGAGCCATCATAGGGATAACTTACTTTTGCAATTTGATCGTAACTCTTCCTACAGACAAGTAACACTTGAGCTTAGCTGCAGTATCAATTTTTGCGAAATCAGTGTCTAACAACACAAACATCATTAAAACTTGTTTGTTTGTTTTATAGAGCATGTACAATCTACTTTTACATTTCGATCGCAACTCGTCGTGCCGACAACTAACACCTGAGCTTTGCTGCAGTATCAGTATTTGCAAAATCGGCGTCTAACAACTCGAATATCAATAAAACTTATTTGTTTGGTTTATTGAGCAAGTATTATTTACTTTTGCAATTTGATCGTAACTCGTCCTACAGACAACTAACACTTGAGCTTAGCTGCAGTATCAATATTTGCAAAATCAGTGTCTAACAACTCAAACATTATTAAATCTTGTTTGTTTGTTTTATAGAGCATGTACAATCTTTTTTTACATTTCGATCGCAACTCGTCGTGCCGACAACTAACACCTGAGCTTTGCTGCAGTATCAGTATTTGCAAAATCGGCGTCTAACAACTCGAATATCAATAAAACTTATTTGTTTGGTTTATTGAGCAAGTATTATTTACTTTTGCAATTTGATCGTAACTCGTCCTACAGACAACTAACACTTGAGCTTAGCTGCAGTATCAATTTTTGCGAAATCAGTGTCTAACAACTCAAACATCATTAAAACTTGTTTGTTTGGTTGATAGAGCATGTACAATCTACTTTTACATTTCGATCGCAACTCGTCGTGCCGACAACTAACACCTGAGCTTTGCTGCAGTATCAGTATTTGCAAAATCGGCGTCTAACAACTCGAATATCAATAAAACTTATTTGTTTGCTTTATTGGGCAAGTATAACTTACTTTTGCAATTTGATCGTAACTCGTCCTACAGACAACTAACACTTGAGCTTAGCTGCAGTATCAATATTTGCAAAATCAGTGTCTAACAACTCAAACATTATTAAATCTTGTTTGTTTGTTTTATAGAGCATGTATAATCTATTTTTAAATTTCGATCGCAACTCGTCGTGCCGACAACTAACACCTGAGCTTTGCTGCAGTATCAGTATTTGCAAAATCGGCGTCTAACAACTCGAATATCAATAAAACTTATTTGTTTGGTTTATTGAGCAAGTATTATTTACTTTTGCAATTTGATCGTAACTCGTCCTACAGACAACTAACACTTGAGCTTAGCTGCAGTATCAATTTTTGCGAAATCAGTGTCTAACAACTCAAACATCATTAAAACTTGTTTGTTTGTTTGTTTTATAGAGCATGTACAATCTACTTTTACATTTCGATCGCAACTCGTCGTGCCGACAACTAACACCTGAGCTTTGCTGCAGTATCAGCATTTGCAAAATCGGCGTCTAACAACTCGAATATCAATAAAACTTATTTGTTTGGTTTATTGGGCACGAATAACTTACTTTTGCAATTTGATCGTAACTCTTCCTACAGACAAGTAACACTTGAGCTTAGCTGTAGTATCAATATTTGCAAAATCAGTCTCTAACAACTCAAACATTATTAAAACTTGTTTGTTTGTTTTATAGAGCATGTACAATCTACTTTTAAATTTCGAACGCAATTTGTCGTACCGACAATTAACAAATGAGCCTTGCTGCAGTATCATTATTTGCAAAATCTGCGTCTAACAACTAGAATATCAATAAAACTTATTTGTTTGGTTTATTGAGCAAGTATTATTTATTTTTGCAATTTGATCGTAACTCGTCCTACAGACAACTAACACTTGAGCTTAGCTGCAGTATCAATTTTTGCGAAATCAGTGTCTAACAACTCGAATATCAATAAAACTTATTTGTTTGCTTTATTGGGCAAGTATAACTTACTTTTGCAATTTGATCGTAACTCGTCCTACAGACAACTAACACTTGAGCTTAGCTGCAGTATCAATATTTGCAAAATCAGTGTCTAACAACTCAAACATTATTAAATCTTGTTTGTTTGTTTTATAGAGCATGTACAATCTACTTTGCATTTCGATCGCAACTTGTCGTGCCGACAACTAACACCTGAGCTTTGCTGCAGTATCAGTATTTGCAAAATCGGCGTCTAACAACTCGAATATCAATAAAACTTATTTGTTTGGTTTATTGAGCAAGTATTATTTACTTTTGCAATTTGATCGTAACTCGTCCTACAGACAACTAACACTTGAGCTTAGCTGCAGTATCAATTTTTGCGAAATCAGTGTCTAACAACTCAAACATTATTAAAACTTGTTTGTTTGTTTTATAGAGCATGTACAATCTACTTTTACATTTCGATCGCAACTCGTCGTGCCGACAACTAACACCTGAGCTTTGCTGCAGTATCAGTATTTGCAAAATCGGCGTCTAACAACTCGAATATCAATAAAACTTATTTGTTTGGTTTATTGAGCAAGTATTATTTACTTTTGCAATTTGATCGTAACTCGTCCTACAGACAACTAACACTTGAGCTTAGCTGCAGTATCAATTTTTGCGAAATCAGTGTCTAACAACTCAAACATCATTAAAACTTGTTTGTTTGTTTGTTTTATAGAGCATGTACAATCTACTTTTACATTTCGATCGCAACTCGTCGTGCCGACAACTAACACCTGAGCTTTGCTGCAGTATCAGTATTTGCAAAATCGGCGTCTAACAACTCGAATATCAATAAAACTTATTTGTTTGGTTTATTGAGCAAGTAATATTTGCTTTTGCAATTTTATCGTAACTCGTCCTAGAGACAACTAACACTTGAGCTTAGCTGCAGTATCAATTTTTGCAAAATCAGTGTCTAACAACTCAAACATTATTAAAACTTGTTTGTTTGTTTTATAGAGCATGTACAATCTACTTTTACATTTCGATCGCAACTCGTCGTACCGACAATTAACAAATAAGCCTTGCTGCAGTATCAGTATTTGCAAAATCGGCGTCTAACAACTCGAATATCAATAAAACTTATTTGTTTGCTTTATTGGACAAGTATAACTTACTTTTGCAATTTGATCGTAACTCGTCCTACAGACAACTAACACTTGAGCTTAGCTGCAGTATCAATATTTGCAAAATCGGCGTCTAACAACTCGAACATTTATAAAACTTATTTGTTTGTTTTATTGGGCAAGTATAACTTACTTTTGCAATTTGATCGTAACTCGTCCTACAGACAACTAATACTTGAGCTTAGCTGCAGTATCAATTTTTGCGAAATTAGTGTCTAACAACTCAAACATTATTAAAACTTGTTTGTTTGTTTGATTTATAGAGCATGTACAATCTACTTTTACATTTCGATCGCAACTCGTCGTACCGACAATTAACTAATGAGCCTTGCTGCAGTATCAGTATTTGCAAAATCGGCGTCTAACAACACGAATATCAATAAAACTTATTTGTTTGGTTTATTGAGCAAGTACTATTTACTTTTGCAATTTGATCGTAACTCGTCCTACAGACAACTAACACTTGAGCTTAGCTGCAGTATCAATTTTTGCGAAATCAGTGTCTAACAACTCAAACATTATTAAAACTTGTTTGTTTGTTTTATAGAGCATGTACAATCTACTTTTACATTTCGATCGCAACTCGTCGTACCGACAACTAACACCTGAGCTTTGCTGCAGTATCAGTATTTGCAAAATCGGCGTCTAACAACTCGAATATCAATAAAACTTATTTGTTTGGTTTATTGAGCAAGTATTATTTACTTTTGCAATTTGATCGTAACTCGTCCTACAGACAACTAACACTTGAGCTTAGCTGCAGTATCAATTTTTGCGAAATCAGTGTCTAACAACTCAAACATCATTAAAACTTGTTTGTTTGTTTTATAGAGCATGTACAATCTACTTTTACATTTCGATCGCAACTCGTCGTGCCGACAACTAACACCTGAGCTTTGCTGCAGTATCAGTATTTGCAAAATCGGCGTCTAACAACTCGAATATCAATAAAACTTATTTGTTTGCTTTATTGGGCAAGTATAACTTACTTTTGCAATTTGATCGTAACTCGTCCTACAGACAACTAACACTTGAGCTTAGCTGCAGTATCAATATTTGCAAAATCAGTGTCTAACAACTCAAACATCATTAAAACTTGTTTGTTTGTTTTATAGAGCATGTACAATCTACTTTTACATTTCGATCGCAACTCGTCGTGCCGACAACTAACACCTGAGCTTTGCTGCAGTATCAGTATTTGCAAAATCGGCGTCTAACAACTCGAATATCAATAAAACTTATTTGTTTGCTTTATTGGGCAAGTATAACTTACTTTTGCAATTTGATCGTAACTCGTCCTACAGACAACTAACACTTGAGCTTAGCTGCAGTATCAATATTTGCAAAATCAGTGTCTAACAACTCAAACATTATTAAATCTTGTTTGTTTGTTTTATAGAGCATGTATAATCTATTTTTAAATTTCGATCGCAACTCGTCGTGCCGACAACTAACACCTGAGCTTTGCTGCAGTATCAGTATTTGCAAAATCGGCGTCTAACAACTCGAATATCAATAAAACTTATTTGTTTGGTTTATTGAGCAAGTATTATTTACTTTTGCAATTTGATCGTAACTCGTCCTACAGACAACTAACACTTGAGCTTAGCTGCAGTATCAATTTTTGCGAAATCAGTGTCTAACAACTCAAACATCATTAAAACTTGTTTGTTTGTTTTATAGAGCATGTACAATCTACTTTTACATTTCGATCGCAACTCGTCGTGCCGACAACTAACACCTGAGCTTTGCTGCAGTATCAGTATTTGCAAAATCGGCGTCTAACAACTCGAATATCAATAAAACTTATTTGTTTGGTTTATTGGGCACGAATAACTTACTTTTGCAATTTGATCGTAACTCTTCCTACAGACAACTAACACTTGAGCTTAGCTGCAGTATCAATATTTGCAAAATCAGTCTCTAACAACTCAAACATTATTAAAACTTGTTTGTTTGTTTTATAGAGCATGTACAATCTACTTTTACATTTCGATCGCAACTCGTCGTACCGACAATTAACAAATGAGCTTTGCTGCAGTATCAGTATTTGCAAAATCGGCGTCTAACAACTCGAATATCAATAAAACTTATTTGTTTGCTTTATTGGGCAAGTATAACTTACTTTTGCAATTTGATCGTAACTCGTCCTACAGACAACTAACACTTGAGCTTAGCTGCAGTATCAATTTTTGCGAAATCAGTGTCTAACAACTCGAATATCAATAAAACTTATTTGTTTGGTTTATTGGGCAAGTATAACTTACTTTTGCAATTTGATCGTAACTCGTCCTACAGACAACTAACACTTGAGCTTAGCTGCAGTATCAATTTTTGCGAAATCAGTGTCTAACAACTCAAACATCATTAAAACATGTTTGTTTGTTTGTTTTATAGAGCATGTACAATCTACTTTTACATTTCGATCGCAACTCGTCGTGCCGACAACTAACACCTGAGCTTTGCTGCAGTATCAGTATTTGCAAAATCGGCGTCTAACAACTCGAATATCAATAAAACTTATTTGTTTGGTTTATTGAGCAAGTATTATTTACTTTTGCAATTTGATCGTAACTCGTCCTACAGACAACTAACACTTGAGCTTAGCTGCAGTATCAATATTTGCAAAATCAGTGTCTAACAACTCAAACATTATTAAAACTTGTTTGTTTGTTTTATAGAGCATGTACAATCTACTTTTACATTTCGATCGCAACTCGTCGTACCGACAACTAACACCTGAGCTTTGCTGCAGTATCAGTATTTGCAAAATCGGCGTCTAACAACTCGAATATCAATAAAACTTATTTGTTTGGTTTATTGAGCAAGTATTATTTACTTTTGCAATTTGATCGTAACTCGTCCTACAGACAACTAACACTTGAGCTTAGCTGCAGTATCAATTTTTGCGAAATCAGTGTCTAACAACTCAAACATCATTAAAACTTGTTTGTTTGTTTTATAGAGCATGTACAATCTACTTTTACATTTCGATCGCAACTCGTCGTGCCGACAACTAACACCTGAGCTTTGCTGCAGTATCAGTATTTGCAAAATCGGCGTCTAACAACTCGAATATCAATAAAACTTATTTGTTTGCTTTATTGGGCAAGTATAACTTACTTTTGCAATTTGATCGTAACTCGTCCTACAGACAACTAACACTTGAGCTTAGCTGCAGTATCAATATTTGCAAAATCAGTGTCTAACAACTCAAACATTATTAAAACTTGTTTGTTTGTTTTATAGAGCATGTACAATCTACTTTTACATTTCGATCGCAACTCGTCGTGCCGACAACTAACACCTGAGCTTTGCTGCAGTATCAGTATTTGCAAAATCGGCGTCTAACAACTCGAATATCAATAAAACTTATTTGTTTGCTTTATTGGGCAAGTATAACTTACTTTTGCAATTTGATCGTAACTCGTCCTACAGACAACTAACACTTGAGCTTAGCTGCAGTATCAATATTTGCAAAATCAGTGTCTAACAACTCAAACATTATTAAAACTTGTTTGTTTGTTTTATAGAGCATGTACAATCTACTTTTACATTTCGATCGCAACTCGTCGTGCCGACAACTAACACCTGAGCTTTGCTGCAGTATCAGTATTTGCAAAATCGGCGTCTAACAACTCGAATATCAATAAAACTTATTTGTTTGGTTTATTGAGCAAGTATTATTTACTTTTGCAATTTGATCGTAACTCGTCCTACAGACAACTAACACTTGAGCTTAGCTGCAGTATCAATTTTTGCGAAATCAGTGTCTAACAACTCAAACATCATTAAAACTTGTTTGTTTGTTTGTTTTATAGAGCATGTACAATCTACTTTTACATTTCGATCGCAACTCGTCGTGCCGACAACTAACACCTGAGCTTTGCTGCAGTATCAGTATTTGCAAAATCGGCGTCTAACAACTCGAATATCAATAAAACTTATTTGTTTGGTTTATTGAGCAAGTATTACTTACTTTTGCAATTTGATCGTAACTCGTCCTACAGACAACTAACACTTGAGCTTAGCTGCAGTATCAATATTTGCAAAATCAGTGTCTAACAACTCAAACATTATTAAAACTTGTTTGTTTGTTTTATAGAGCATGTACAATCTACTTTTACATTTCGATCGCAACTCGTCGTACCGACAACTAACACCTGAGCTTTGCTGCAGTATCAGTATTTGCAAAATCGGCGTCTAACAACTCGAATATCAATAAAACTTATTTGTTTGGTTTATTGAGCAAGTATTATTTACTTTTGCAATTTGATCGTAACTCGTCCTACAGACAACTAACACTTGAGCTTAGCTGCAGTATCAATTTTTGCGAAATCAGTGTCTAACAACTCGAATATCAATAAAACTTATTTGTTTGGTTTATTGAGCAAGTATTATTTACTTTTGCAATTTGATCGTAACTCGTCCTACAGACAACTAACACTTGAGCTTAGCTGCAGTATCAATATTTGCAAAATCAGTGTCTAACAACTCAAACATCATTAAAACTTGTTTGTTTGTTTTATAGAGCATGTACAATCTACTTTTACATTTCGATCGCAACTCGTCGTGCCGACAACTAACACCTGAGCTTTGCTGCAGTATCAGTATTTGCAAAATCGGCGTCTAACAACTCGAATATCAATAAAACTTATTTGTTTGGTTTATTGAGCAAGTATTATTTACTTTTGCAATTTGATCGTAACTCGTCCTACAGACAACTAACACTTGAGCTTAGCTGCAGTATCAATTTTTGCGAAATCAGTGTCTAACAACTCAAACATCATTAAAACTTGTTTGTTTGTTTTATAGAGCATGTACAATCTACTTTTACATTTCGATCGCAACTCGTCGTGCCGACAACTAACACCTGAGCTTTGCTGCAGTATCAGTATTTGCAAAATCGGCGTCTAACAACTCGAATATCAATAAAACTTATTTGTTTGCTTTATTGGGCAAGTATAACTTACTTTTGCAATTTGATCGTAACTCGTCCTACAGACAACTAACACTTGAGCTTAGCTGCAGTATCAATATTTGCAAAATCAGTGTCTAACAACTCAAACATTATTAAATCTTGTTTGTTTGTTTTATAGAGCATGTATAATCTATTTTTAAATTTCGATCGCAACTCGTACCGACAACTAACACCTGAGCTTTGCTGCAGTATCAGTATTTGCAAAATCGGCGTCTAACAACTCGAATATCAATAAAAC
Source organism: Aquatica leii (assembly GCA_035610365.1). Lineage (NCBI taxonomy): Eukaryota > Metazoa > Arthropoda > Insecta > Coleoptera > Lampyridae > Aquatica > Aquatica leii. The sequence continues at coordinate 61,142,482 of CM069438.1, forward strand.
TTATTTGTTTGGTTTATTGAGCAAGTATTATTTACTTTTGCAATTTGATCGTAACTCGTCCTACAGACAACTAACACTTGAGCTTAGCTGCAGTATCAATTTTTGCGAAATCAGTGTCTAACAACTCAAACATCATTAAAACTTGTTTGTTTGTTTTATAGAGCATGTACAATCTACTTTTACATTTCGATCGCAACTCGTCGTGCCGACAACTAACACCTGAGCTTTGCTGCAGTATCAGCATTTGCAAAATCGGCGTCTAACAACTCGAATATCAATAAAACTTATTTGTTTGGTTTATTGGGCACGAATAACTTACTTTTGCAATTTGATCGTAACTCTTCCTACAGACAAGTAACACTTGAGCTTAGCTGTAGTATCAATATTTGCAAAATCAGTCTCTAACAACTCAAACATTATTAAAACTTGTTTGTTTGTTTTATAGAGCATGTACAATCTACTTTTACATTTCGATCGCAACTCGTCGTACCGACAACTAACACCTGAGCTTTGCTGCAGTATCAGTATTTGCAAAATCGGCGTCTAACAACTCGAATATCAATAAAACTTATTTGTTTGGTTTATTGAGCAAGTATTATTTACTTTTGCAATTTGATCGTAACTCGTCCTACAGACAACTAACACTTGAGCTTAGCTGCAGTATCAATTTTTGCGAAATCAGTGTCTAACAACTCGAATATCAATAAAACTTATTTGTTTGCTTTATTGGGCAAGTATAACTTACTTTTGCAATTTGATCGTAACTCGTCCTACAGACAACTAACACTTGAGCTTAGCTGCAGTATCAATATTTGCAAAATCAGTGTCTAACAACTCAAACATTATTAAAACTTGTTTGTTTGTTTTATAGAGCATGTACAATCTACTTTTACATTTCGATCGCAACTCGTCGTGCCGACAACTAACACCTGAGCTTTGCTGCAGTATCAGTATTTGCAAAATCGGCGTCTAACAACTCGAATATCAATAAAACTTATTTGTTTGGTTTATTGAGCAAGTATTATTTACTTTTGCAATTTGATCGTAACTCGTCCTACAGACAACTAACACTTGAGCTTAGCTGCAGTATCAATTTTTGCGAAATCAGTGTCTAACAACTCAAACATCATTAAAACTTGTTTGTTTGTTTTATAGAGCATGTACAATCTACTTTTACATTTCGATCGCAACTCGTCGTGCCGACAACTAACACCTGAGCTTTGCTGCAGTATCAGTATTTGCAAAATCGGCGTCTAACAACTCGAATATCAATAAAACTTATTTGTTTGCTTTATTGGGCAAGTATAACTTACTTTTGCAATTTGATCGTAACTCGTCCTACAGACAACTAACACTTGAGCTTAGCTGCAGTATCAATTTTTGCGAAATCAGTGTCTAACAACTCAAACATTATTAAAACTTGTTTGTTTGTTTTATAGAGCATGTACAATCTACTTTTACATTTCGATCGCAACTCGTCGTGCCGACAACTAACACCTGAGCTTTGCTGCAGTATCAGTATTTGCAAAATCGGCGTCTAACAACTCGAATATCAATAAAACTTATTTGTTTGCTTTATTGGGCAAGTATAACTTACTTTTGCAATTTGATCGTAACTCGTCCTACAGACAACTAACACTTGAGCTTAGCTGCAGTATCAATATTTGCAAAATCAGTGTCTAACAACTCAAACATTATTAAATCTTGTTTGTTTGTTTTATAGAGCATGTATAATCTATTTTTAAATTTCGATCGCAACTCGTCGTGCCGACAACTAACACCTGAGCTTTGCTGCAGTATCAGTATTTGCAAAATCGGCGTCTAACAACTCGAATATCAATAAAACTTATTTGTTTGGTTTATTGAGCAAGTATTATTTACTTTTGCAATTTGATCGTAACTCGTCCTACAGACAACTAACACTTGAGCTTAGCTGCAGTATCAATTTTTGCGAAATCAGTGTCTAACAACTCAAACATCATTAAAACTTGTTTGTTTGTTTTATAGAGCATGTACAATCTACTTTTACATTTCGATCGCAACTCGTCGTGCCGACAACTAACACCTGAGCTTTGCTGCAGTATCAGTATTTGCAAAATCGGCGTCTAACAACTCGAATATCAATAAAACTTATTTGTTTGCTTTATTGGGCAAGTATAACTTACTTTTGCAATTTGATCGTAACTCGTCCTACAGACAACTAACACTTGAGCTTAGCTGCAGTATCAATATTTGCAAAATCAGTGTCTAACAACTCAAACATTATTAAAACTTGTTTGTTTGTTTTATAGAGCATGTACAATCTACTTTTACATTTCGATCGCAACTCGTCGTGCCGACAACTAACACCTGAGCTTTGCTGCAGTATCAGTATTTGCAAAATCGGCGTCTAACAACTCGAATATCAATAAAACTTATTTGTTTGGTTTATTGAGCAAGTATTATTTACTTTTGCAATTTGATCGTAACTCGTCCTACAGACAACTAACACTTGAGCTTAGCTGCAGTATCAATTTTTGCGAAATCAGTGTCTAACAACTCAAACATCATTAAAACTTGTTTGTTTGTTTTATAGAGCATGTACAATCTACTTTTACATTTCGATCGCAACTCGTCGTGCCGACAACTAACACCTGAGCTTTGCTGCAGTATCAGTATTTGCAAAATCGGCGTCTAACAACTCGAATATCAATAAAACTTATTTGTTTGCTTTATTGGGCAAGTATAACTTACTTTTGCAATTTGATCGTAACTCGTCCTACAGACAACTAACACTTGAGCTTAGCTGCAGTATCAATATTTGCAAAATCAGTGTCTAACAACTCAAACATTATTAAATCTTGTTTGTTTGTTTTATAGAGCATGTATAATCTATTTTTAAATTTCGATCGCAACTCGTCGTGCCGACAACTAACACCTGAGCTTTGCTGCAGTATCAGTATTTGCAAAATCGGCGTCTAACAACTCGAATATCAATAAAACTTATTTGTTTGGTTTATTGAGCAAGTATTATTTACTTTTGCAATTTGATCGTAACTCGTCCTACAGACAACTAACACTTGAGCTTAGCTGCAGTATCAATTTTTGCGAAATCAGTGTCTAACAACTCAAACATCATTAAAACTTGTTTGTTTGTTTTATAGAGCATGTACAATCTACTTTTACATTTCGATCGCAACTCGTCGTGCCGACAACTAACACCTGAGCTTTGCTGCAGTATCAGTATTTGCAAAATCGGCGTCTAACAACTCGAATATCAATAAAACTTATTTGTTTGGTTTATTGAGCAAGTATTACTTACTTTTGCAATTTGATCGTAACTCGTCCTACAGACAACTAACACTTGAGCTTAGCTGCAGTATCAATTTTTACGAAATCAGTGTCTAACAACTCAAACATTATTAAAACTTGTTTGTTTGTTTTATAGAGCATGTACAATCTACTTTTACATTTCGATCGCAACTCGTCGTACCGACAACTAACACCTGAGCTTTGCTGCAGTATCAGTATTTGCAAAATCGGCGTCTAACAACTCGAATATCAATAAAACTTATTTGTTTGGTTTATTGAGCAAGTATTATTTACTTTTGCAATTTGATCGTAACTCGTCCTACAGACAACTAACACTTGAGCTTAGCTGCAGTATCAATTTTTGCGAAATCGGCGTCTAACAACTCGAATATCAATAAAACTTATTTGTTTGCTTTATTGGGCAAGTATAACTTACTTTTGCAATTTGATCGTAACTCGTCCTACAGACAACTAACACTTGAGCTTAGCTGCAGTATCAATATTTGCAAAATCAGTGTCTAACAACTCAAACATTATTAAAACTTGTTTGTTTGTTTTATAGAGCATGTACAATCTACTTTTACATTTCGATCGCAACTCGTCGTGCCGACAACTAACACCTGAGCTTTGCTGCAGTATCAGTATTTGCAAAATCGGCGTCTAACAACTCGAATATCAATAAAACTTATTTGTTTGGTTTATTGAGCAAGTATTATTTACTTTTGCAATTTGATCGTAACTCGTCCTACAGACAACTAACACTTGAGCTTAGCTGCAGTATCAATTTTTGCGAAATCAGTGTCTAACAACTCAAACATCATTAAAACTTGTTTGTTTGTTTTATAGAGCATGTACAATCTACTTTTACATTTCGATCGCAACTCGTCGTGCCGACAACTAACACCTGAGCTTTGCTGCAGTATCAGTATTTGCAAAATCGGCGTCTAACAACTCGAATATCAATAAAACTTATTTGTTTGCTTTATTGGGCAAGTATAACTTACTTTTGCAATTTGATCGTAACTCGTCCTACAGACAACTAACACTTGAGCTTAGCTGCAGTATCAATATTTGCAAAATCAGTGTCTAACAACTCAAACATTATTAAAACTTGTTTGTTTGTTTTATAGAGCATGTACAATCTACTTTTACATTTCGATCGCAACTCGTCGTGCCGACAACTAACACCTGAGCTTTGCTGCAGTATCAGTATTTGCAAAATCGGCGTCTAACAACTCGAATATCAATAAAACTTATTTGTTTGGTTTATTGAGCAAGTATTATTTACTTTTGCAATTTGATCGTAACTCGTCCTACAGACAACTAACACTTGAGCTTAGCTGCAGTATCAATTTTTGCGAAATCAGTGTCTAACAACTCAAACATCATTAAAACTTGTTTGTTTGTTTTATAGAGCATGTACAATCTACTTTTACATTTCGATCGCAACTCGTCGTGCCGACAACTAACACCTGAGCTTTGCTGCAGTATCAGTATTTGCAAAATCGGCGTCTAACAACTCGAATATCAATAAAACTTATTTGTTTGCTTTATTGAGCAAGTATAACTTACTTTTGCAATTTGATCGTAACTCTTCCTACAGACAAGTAACACTTGAACTTAGCTGTAGTATCAATATTTGCAAAATCAGAATCTAACAACTCAAACATTATTAAAACTTGTTTGTTTGTTTTATAGAGCATGTACAATCTACTTTTACATTTCGATCGCAACTCGTCGTGCCGACAACTAACACCTGAGCTTTGCTGCAGTATCAGTATTTGCAAAATCGGCGTCTAACAACTCGAATATCAATAAAACTTATTTGTTTGGTTTATTGAGCAAGTATTATTTACTTTTGCAATTTGATCGTAACTCGTCCTACAGACAACTAACACTTGAGCTTAGCTGCAGTATCAATTTTTGCGAAATCAGTGTCTAACAACTCAAACATCATTAAAACTTGTTTGTTTGTTTTATAGAGCATGTACAATCTACTTTTACATTTCGATCGCAACTCGTCGTGCCGACAACTAACACCTGAGCTTTGCTGCAGTATCAGTATTTGCAAAATCGGCGTCTAACAACTCGAATATCAATAAAACTTATTTGTTTGCTTTATTGGGCAAGTATAACTTACTTTTGCAATTTGATCGTAACTCGTCCTACAGACAACTAACACTTGAGCTTAGCTGCAGTATCAATATTTGCAAAATCAGTGTCTAACAACTCAAACATTATTAAATCTTGTTTGTTTGTTTTATAGAGCATGTACAATCTATTTTTCAATTTCGATCGCAACTCGTCGTGCCGACAACTAACACCTGAGCTTTGCTGCAGTATCAGTATTTGCAAAATCGGCGTCTAACAACTCGAATATCAATAAAACTTATTTGTTTGGTTTATTGAGCAAGTATTATTTACTTTTGCAATTTGATCGTAACTCGTCCTACAGACAACTAACACTTGAGCTTAGCTGCAGTATCAATTTTTGCGAAATCAGTGTCTAACAACTCAAACATCATTAAAACTTGTTTGTTTGTTTTATAGAGCATGTACAATCTACTTTTACATTTCGATCGCAACTCGTCGTGCCGACAACTAACACCTGAGCTTTGCTGCAGTATCAGTATTTGCAAAATCGGCGTCTAACAACTCGAATATCAATAAAACTTATTTGTTTGCTTTATTGGGCAAGTATAACTTACTTTTGCAATTTGATCGTAACTCGTCCTACAGACAACTAACACTTGAGCTTAGCTGCAGTATCAATTTTTGCGAAATCAGTGTCTAACAACTCAAACATCATTAAAACTTGTTTGTTTGTTTTATAGAGCATGTACAATCTACTTTTACATTTCGATCGCAACTCGTCGTGCCGACAACTAACACCTGAGCTTTGCTGCAGTATCAGTATTTGCAAAATCGGCGTCTAACAACTCGAATATCAATAAAACTTATTTGTTTGCTTTATTGGGCAAGTATAACTTACTTTTGCAATTTGATCGTAACTCGTCCTACAGACAACTAACACTTGAGCTTAGCTGCAGTATCAATATTTGCAAAATCAGTGTCTAACAACTCAAACATTATTAAATCTTGTTTGTTTGTTTTATAGAGCATGTACAATCTACTTTTACATTTCGATCGCAACTCGTCGTGCCGACAACTAACACCTGAGCTTTGCTGCAGTATCAGTATTTGCAAAATCGGCGTCTAACAACTCGAATATCAATAAAACTTATTTGTTTGGTTTATTGAGCAAGTATTATTTACTTTTGCAATTTGATCGTAACTCGTCCTACAGACAACTAACACTTGAGCTTAGCTGCAGTATCAATTTTTGCGAAATCAGTGTCTAACAACTCAAACATCATTAAAACTTGTTTGTTTGTTTTATAGAGCATGTACAATCTACTTTTACATTTCGATCGCAACTCGTCGTGCCGACAACTAACACCTGAGCTTTGCTGCAGTATCAGTATTTGCAAAATCGGCGTCTAACAACTCGAATATCAATAAAACTTATTTGTTTGCTTTATTGGGCAAGTATAACTTACTTTTGCAATTTGATCGTAACTCGTCCTACAGACAACTAACACTTGAGCTTAGCTGCAGTATCAATATTTGCAAAATCAGTGTCTAACAACTCAAACATTATTAAAACTTGTTTGTTTGTTTTATAGAGCATGTACAATCTACTTTTACATTTCGATCGCAACTCGTCGTGCCGACAACTAACACCTGAGCTTTGCTGCAGTATCAGTATTTGCAAAATCGGCGTCTAACAACTCGAATATCAATAAAACTTATTTGTTTGGTTTATTGAGCAAGTATTATTTACTTTTGCAATTTGATCGTAACTCGTCCTACAGACAACTAACACTTGAGCTTAGCTGCAGTATCAATTTTTGCGAAATCAGTGTCTAACAACTCAAACATCATTAAAACTTGTTTGTTTGTTTTATAGAGCATGTACAATCTACTTTTACATTTCGATCGCAACTCGTCGTGCCGACAACTAACACCTGAGCTTTGCTGCAGTATCAGTATTTGCAAAATCGGCGTCTAACAACTCGAATATCAATAAAACTTATTTGTTTGCTTTATTGGGCAAGTATAACTTACTTTTGCAATTTGATCGTAACTCGTCCTACAGACAACTAACACTTGAGCTTAGCTGCAGTATCAATATTTGCAAAATCAGTGTCTAACAACTCAAACATTATTAAATCTTGTTTGTTTGTTTTATAGAGCATGTATAATCTATTTTTAAATTTCGATCGCAACTCGTCGTGCCGACAACTAACACCTGAGCTTTGCTGCAGTATCAGTATTTGCAAAATCGGCGTCTAACAACTCGAATATCAATAAAACTTATTTGTTTGGTTTATTGAGCAAGTATTATTTACTTTTGCAATTTGATCGTAACTCGTCCTACAGACAACTAACACTTGAGCTTAGCTGCAGTATCAATTTTTGCGAAATCAGTGTCTAACAACACAAACATCATTAAAACTTGTTTGTTTGTTTTATAGAGCATGTACAATCTACTTTTACATTTCGATCGCAACTCGTCGTGCCGACAACTAACACCTGAGCTTTGCTGCAGTATCAGTATTTGCAAAATCGGCGTCTAACAACTCGAATATCAATAAAACTTATTTGTTTGGTTTATTGGGCAAGTATAACTTACTTTTGCAATTTGATCGTAACTCTTCCTACAGACAAGTAACACTTGAGCTTAGCTGTAGTATCAATATTTGCAAAATCAGTTTCTAACAACTCAAACATTATTAAAACTTGTTTGTTTGTTTTATAGAGCATGTACAATCTACTTTTACATTTCGATCGCAACTCGTCGTGCCGACAACTAACACCTGAGCTTTGCTGCAGTATCAGTATTTGCAAAATCGGCGTCTAACAACTCGAATATCAATAAAACTTATTTGTTTGGTTTATTGAGCAAGTATAACTTACTTTTGCAATTTGATCGTAACTCGTCCTACAGACAACTAACACTTGAGCTTAGCTGCAGTATCAACTTTTGAAATCAGTGTCTAACTGTTTTGTTTTATAGAGCATGTAGATCGCAACTCACAACTAACACCTGAGCTTTGCTGCAGTATCAGTATTTGCAAAATCGGCGTCTAACAACTCGAATATCAATAAAACTTATTTGTTTGCTTTATTGGGCAAGTATAACTTACTTTTGCAATTTGATCGTAACTCGTCCTACAGACAACTAACACTTGAGCTTAGCTGCAGTATCAATATTGGCAAAATCAGTGTCTAACAACTCAAACATTATTAAACCTTGTTTGTTTGTTTTATACAGCATGTACAATCTAATTTTACATTTCGATCGCAACTCGTCGTGCCGACAACTAACACCTGAGCTTTGCTGCAGTATCAGTATTTGCAAAATCGGCGTCTAACAACTCGAATATCAATAAAACTTATTTGTTTGGTTTATTGAGCAAGTATTATTTACTTTTGCAATTTGATCGTAACTCGTCCTACAGACAACTAACACTTGAGCTTAGCTGCAGTATCAATTTTTGCGAAATCAGTGTCTAACAACTCAAACATCATTAAAACTTGTTTGTTTGTTTTATAGAGCATGTACAATCTACTTTTACATTTCGATCGCAACTCGTCGTGCCGACAACTAACACCTGAGCTTTGCTGCAGTATCAGTATTTGCAAAATCGGCGTCTAACAACTCGAATATCAATAAAACTTATTTGTTTGGTTTATTGAGCAAGTATTATTTACTTTTGCAATTTGATCGTAACTCGTCCTACAGACAACTAACACTTGAGCTTAGCTGCAGTATCAATATTTGCAAAATCAGTCTCTAACAACTCAAACATTATTAAAACTTGTTTGTTTGTTTTATAGAGCATGTACAATCTACTTTTACATTTCGATCGCAACTCGTCGTACCGACAACTAACACCTGAGCTTTGCTGCAGTATCAGTATTTGCAAAATCGGCGTCTAACAACTCGAATATCAATAAAACTTATTTGTTTGGTTTATTGAGCAAGTATTATTTACTTTTGCAATTTGATCGTAACTCGTCCTACAGACAACTAACACTTGAGCTTAGCTGCAGTATCAATTTTTGCGAAATCAGTGTCTAACAACTCAAACATCATTAAAACTTGTTTGTTTGTTTTATAGAGCATGTACAATCTACTTTTACATTTCGATCGCAACTCGTCGTGCCGACAACTAACACCTGAGCTTTGCTGCAGTATCAGTATTTGCAAAATCGGCGTCTAACAACTCGAATATCAATAAAACTTATTTGTTTGCTTTATTGAGCAAGTATAACTTACTTTTGCAATTTGATCGTAACTCTTCCTACAGACAACTAACACTTGAGCTTAGCTGCAGTATCAATATTTGCAAAATCAGTGTCTAACAACTCAAACATTATTAAAACTTGTTTGTTTGTTTTATAGAGCATGTACAATCTACTTTTACATTTCGATCGCAACTCGTCGTACCGACAACTAACACCTGAGCTTTGCTGCAGTATCAGTATTTGCAAAATCGGCGTCTAACAACTCGAATATCAATAAAACTTATTTGTTTGGTTTATTGGGCAAGTATTATTTACTTTTGCAATTTGATCGTAACTCGTCCTACAGACAACTAACACTTGAGCTTAGCTGCAGTATCAATTTCGTTGTTTTATAGAGCATGTACAATCGATCGCAACTCGACAACTAACACCTGAGCTTTGCTGCAGTATCAGTATTTGCAAAATCGGCGTCTAACAACTCGAATATCAATAAAACTTATTTGTTTGCTTTATTGGGCAAGTATAACTTACTTTTGCAATTTGATCGTAACTCGTCCTACAGACAACTAACACTTGAGCTTAGCTGCAGTATCAATATTTGCAAAATCAGTGTCTAACAACTCAAACATTATTAAAACTTGTTTGTTTGTTTTATAGAGCATGTATAATCTATTTTTAAATTTCGATCGCAACTCGTCGTGCCGACAACTAACACCTGAGCTTTGCTGCAGTATCAGTATTTGCAAAATCGGCGTCTAACAACTCGAATATCAATAAAACTTATTTGTTTGGTTTATTGAGCAAGTATTATTTACTTTTGCAATTTGATCGTAACTCGTCCTACAGACAACTAACACTTGAGCTTAGCTGCAGTATCAATTTTTGCGAAATCAGTGTCTAACAACTCAAACATCATTAAAACTTGTTTGTTTGTTTTATAGAGCATGTACAATCTACTTTTACATTTCGATCGCAACTCGTCGTGCCGACAACTAACACCTGAGCTTTGCTGCAGTATCAGTATTTGCAAAATCGGCGTCTAACAACTCGAATATCAATAAAACTTATTTGTTTGCTTTATTGGGCAAGTATAACTTACTTTTGCAATTTGATCGTAACTCGTCCTACAGACAACTAACACTTGAGCTTAGCTGCAGTATCAATTTTTGCGAAATCAGTGTCTAACAACTCAAACATTATTAAAACTTGTTTGTTTGTTTTATAGAGCATGTACAATCTACTTTTACATTTCGATCGCAACTCGTCGTGCCGACAACTAACACCTGAGCTTTGCTGCAGTATCAGTATTTGCAAAATCGGCGTCTAACAACTCGAATATCAATAAAACTTATTTGTTTGCTTTATTGGGCAAGTATAACTTACTTTTGCAATTTGATCGTAACTCGTCCTACAGACAACTAACACTTGAGCTTAGCTGCAGTATCAATATTTGCAAAATCAGTGTCTAACAACTCAAACATTATTAAATCTTGTTTGTTTGTTTTATAGAGCATGTAAAATCTATTTTTAAATTTCGATCGCAACTCGTCGTGCCGACAACTAACACCTGAGCTTTGCTGCAGTATCAGTATTTGCAAAATCGGCGTCTAACAACTCGAATATCAATAAAACTTATTTGTTTGGTTTATTGAGCAAGTATTATTTACTTTTGCAATTTGATCGTAACTCGTCCTACAGACAACTAACACTTGAGCTTAGCTGCAGTATCAATTTTTGCGAAATCAGTGTCTAACAACTCAAACATCATTAAAACTTGTTTGTTTGTTTGTTTTATAGAGCATGTACAATCTACTTTTACATTTCGATCGCAACTCGTCGTGCCGACAACTAACACCTGAGCTTTGCTGCAGTATCAGTATTTGCAAAATCGGCGTCTAACAACTCGAATATCAATAAAACTTATTTGTTTGGTTTATTGAGCAAGTATTATTTACTTTTGCAATTTGATCGTAACTCGTCCTACAGACAACTAACACTTGAGCTTAGCTGCAGTATCAATATTTGCAAAATCAGTCTCTAACAACTCAAACATTATTAAAACTTGTTTGTTTGTTTTATAGAGCATGTACAATCTACTTTTACATTTCGATCGCAACTCGTCGTACCGACAACTAACACCTGAGCTTTGCTGCAGTATCAGTATTTGCAAAATCGGCGTCTAACAACTCGAATATCAATAAAACTTATTTGTTTGCTTTATTGAGCAAGTATTATTTACTTTTGCAATTTGATCGTAACTCGTCCTACAGACAACTAACACTTGAGCTTAGCTGCAGTATCAATTTTTGCGAAATCAGTGTCTAACAACTCAAACATCATTAAAACTTGTTTGTTTGTTTTATAGAGCATGTACAATCTACTTTTACATTTCGATCGCAACTCGTCGTGCCGACAACTAACACCTGAGCTTTGCTGCAGTATCAGTATTTGCAAAATCGGCGTCTAACAACTCGAATATCAATAAAACTTATTTGTTTGGTTTATTGAGCAAGTATAACTTACTTTTGCAATTTGATCGTAACTCGTCCTACAGACAACTAACACTTGAGCTTAGCTGCAGTATCAATATTTGCGAAATCAGTGTCTAACAACTCAAACATTATTAAAACTTGTTTGTTTGTTTTATAGAGCATGTACAATCTACTTTTACATTTCGATCGCAACTCGTCGTACCGACAACTAACACCTGAGCTTTGCTGCAGTATCAGTATTTGCAAAATCGGCGTCTAACAACTCGAATATCAATAAAACTTATTTGTTTGGTTTATTGAGCAAGTATTATTTACTGTTGCAATTTGATCGTAACTCGTCCTACAGACAACTAACACTTGAGCTTAGCTGCAGTATCAATTTTTGCGAAATCAGTGTCTAACAACTCGAATATCAATAAAACTTATTTGTTTGCTTTATTGGGCAAGTATAACTTACTTTTGCAATTTGATCGTAACTCGTCCTACAGACAACTAACACTTGAGCTTAGCTGCAGTATCAATATTTGCAAAATCAGTGTCTAACAACTCAAACATTATTAAAACTTGTTTGTTTGTTTTATAGAGCATGTACAATCTACTTTTACATTTCGATCGCAACTCGTCGTGCCGACAACTAACACCTGAGCTTTGCTGCAGTATCAGTATTTGCAAAATCGGCGTCTAACAACTCGAATATCAATAAAACTTATTTGTTTGGTTTATTGAGCAAGTATTATTTACTTTTGCAATTTGATCGTAACTCGTCCTACAGACAACTAACACTTGAGCTTAGCTGCAGTATCAATTTTTGCGAAATCAGTGTCTAACAACTCAAACATCATTAAAACTTGTTTGTTTGTTTTATAGAGCATGTACAATCTACTTTTACATTTCGATCGCAACTCGTCGTGCCGACAACTAACACCTGAGCTTTGCTGCAGTATCAGTATTTGCAAAATCGGCGTCTAACAACTCGAATATCAATAAAACTTATTTGTTTGCTTTATTGGGCAAGTATAACTTACTTTTGCAATTTGATCGTAACTCGTCCTACAGACAACTAACACTTGAGCTTAGCTGCAGTATCAAGAGTTGCGAAATCAGTGTCTAACAACTCAAACATTATTAAAACTTGTTTGTTTGTTTTATAGAGCATGTACAATCTACTTTTACATTTCGATCGCAACTCGTCGTGCCGACAACTAACACCTGAGCTTTGCTGCAGTATCAGTATTTGCAAAATCGGCGTCTAACAACTCGAATATCAATAAAACTTATTTGTTTGCTTTATTGGGCAAGTATAACTTACTTTTGCAATTTGATCGTAACTCGTCCTACAGACAACTAACACTTGAGCTTAGCTGCAGTATCAATATTTGCAAAATCAGTGTCTAACAACTCAAACATTATTAAATCTTGTTTGTTTGTTTTATAGAGCATGTATAATCTATTTTTAAATTTCGATCGCAATTCGTCGTGCCTACAACTAACACCTGAGCTTTGCTGCAGTATCAGTATTTGCAAAATCGGCGTCTAACAACTCGAATATCAATAAAACTTATTTGTTTGGTTTATTGAGCAAGTATTATTTACTTTTGCAATTTGATCGTAACTCGTCCTACAGACAACTAACACTTGAGCTTAGCTGCAGTATCAATTTTTGCGAAATCAGTGTCTAACAACTCAAACATCATTAAAACTTGTTTGTTTGTTTGTTTTATAGAGCATGTACAATCTACTTTTACATTTCGATCGCAACTCGTCGTGCCGACAACTAACACCTGAGCTTTGCTGCAGTATCAGTATTTGCAAAATCGGCGTCTAACAACTCGAATATCAATAAAACTTATTTGTTTGGTTTATTGAGCAAGTATTATTTACTTTTGCAATTTGATCGTAACTCGTCCTACAGACAACTAACACTTGAGCTTAGCTGCAGTATCAATATTTGCAAAATCAGTGTCTAACAACTCAAACATTATTAAAACTTGTTTGTTTGTTTTATAGAGCATGTACAATCTACTTTTACATTTCGATCGCAACTCGTCGTACCGACAACTAACACCTGAGCTTTGCTGCAGTATCAGTATTTGCAAAATCGGCGTCTAACAACTCGAATATCAATAAAACTTATTTGTTTGGTTTATTGAGCAAGTATTATTTACTTTTGCAATTTGATCGTAACTCGTCCTACAGACAACTAACACTTGAGCTTAGCTGCAGTATCAATTTTTGCGAAATCAGTGTCTAACAACTCAAACATCATTAAAACTTGTTTGTTTGTTTTATAGAGCATGTACAATCTACTTTTACATTTCGATCGCAACTCGTCGTGCCGACAACTAACACCTGAGCTTTGCTGCAGTATCAGTATTTGCAAAATCGGCGTCTAACAACTCGAATATCAATAAAACTTATTTGTTTGGTTTATTGAGCAAGTATAACTTACTTTTGCAATTTGATCGTAACTCGTCCTACAGACAACTAACACTTGAACTTAGCTGCAGTATCAATATTTGCAAAATCAGTGTCTAACAACTCAAACATTATTAAAACTTGTTTGTTTGTTTTATAGAGCATGTACAATCTACTTTTACATTTCGATCGCAACTCGTCGTACCGACAACTAACACCTGAGCTTTGCTGCAGTATCAGTATTTGCAAAATCGGCGTCTAACAACTCGAATATCAATAAAACTTATTTGTTTGGTTTATTGAGCAAGTATTATTTACTTTTGCAATTTGATCGTAACTCGTCCTACAGACAACTAACACTTGAGCTTAGCTGCAGTATTAATTTTTGCGAAATCAGTGTCTAACAACTCGAATATCAATAAAACTTATTTGTTTGGTTTATTGAGCAAGTATTATTTACTTTTGCAATTTGATCGTAACTCGTCCTACAGACAACTAACACTTGAGCTTAGCTGCAGTATCAATATTTGCAAAATCAGTGTCTAACAACTCAAACATTATTAAAACTTGTTTGTTTGTTTTATAGAGCATGTACAATCTACTTTTACATTTCGATCGCAACTCGTCGTACCGACAACTAACACCTGAGCTTTGCTGCAGTATCAGTATTTGCAAAATCGGCGTCTAACAACTCGAATATCAATAAAACTTATTTGTTTGGTTTATTGAGCAAGTATTATTTACTTTTGCAATTTGATCGTAACTCGTCCTACAGACAACTAACACTTGAGCTTAGCTGCAGTATCAATTTTTGCGAAATCAGTGTCTAACAACTCAAACATCATTAAAACTTGTTTGTTTGTTTTATAGAGCATGTACAATCTACTTTTACATTTCGATCGCAACTCGTCGTGCCGACAACTAACACCTGAGCTTTGCTGCAGTATCAGTATTTGCAAAATCGGCGTCTAACAACTCGAATATCAATAAAACTTATTTGTTTGCTTTATTGGGCAAGTATAACTTACTTTTGCAATTTGATCGTAACTCGTCCTACAGACAACTAACACTTGAGCTTAGCTGCAGTATCAATATTTGCAAAATCAGTGTCTAACAACTCAAACATTATTATTAAAACTTGTTTGTTTGTTTTATAGAGCATGTACAATCTACTTTTACATTTCGATCGCAACTCGTCGTACCGACAACTAACACCTGAGCTTTGCTGCAGTATCAGTATTTGCAAAATCGGCGTCTAACAACTCGAATATCAATAAAACTTATTTGTTTGGTTTATTGAGCAAGTATTATTTACTTTTGCAATTTGATCGTAACTCGTCCTACAGACAACTAACACTTGAGCTTAGCTGCAGTCTCAATTTTGCGAAATCAGTGTCTAACAACTCAAATATCAATAAAACTTATTTGTTTGCTTTATTGAGCAAGTATAACTTACTTTTGCAATTTGATCGTAACTCGTCCTACAGACAACTAACACTTGAGCTTAGCTGCAGTATCAATTTTTGCGAAATCAGTGTCTAACAACTCAAACATCATTAAAACTTGTTTGTTTGTTTTATAGAGCATGTACAATCTACTTTTACATTTCGATCGCAACTCGTCGTGCCGACAACTAACACCTGAGCTTTGCTGCAGTATCAGTATTTGCAAAATCGGCGTCTAACAACTCGAATATCAATAAAACTTATTTGTTTGCTTTATTGAGCAAGTATAACTTACTTTTGCAATTTGATCGTAACTCGTCCTACAGACAACTAACACTTGAGCTTAGCTGCAGTATCAATATTTGCAAAATCAGTGTCTAACAACTCAAACATTATTAAAACTTGTTTGTTTGTTTTATAGAGCATGTACAATCTACTTTTACATTTCGATCGCAACTCGTCGTACCGACAACTAACACCTGAGCTTTGCTGCAGTATCAGTATTTGCAAAATCGGCGTCTAACAACTCGAATATCAATAAAACTTATTTGTTTGGTTTATTGAGCAAGTATTATTTACTTTTGCAATTTGATCGTAACTCGTCCTACAGACAACTAACACTTGAGCTTAGCTGCAGTATCAATTTTTGCGAAATCAGTGTCTAACAACTCGAATATCAATAAAACTTATTTGTTTGCTTTATTGGGCAAGTATAACTTACTTTTGCAATTTGATCGTAACTCGTATTACAGACAACTAACACTTGAGCTTAGCTGCAGTATCAATATTTGCAAAATCAGTGTCTAACAACTCAAACATTATTAAATCTTGTTTGTTTGTTTTATAGAGCATGTATAATCTATTTTTAAATTTCGATCGCAACTCGTCGTGCCGACAACTAACACCTGAGCTTTGCTGCAGTATCAGTATTTGCAAAATCGGCGTCTAACAACTCGAATATCAATAAAACTTATTTGTTTGGTTTATTGAGCAAGTATTATTTACTTTTGCAATTTGATCGTAACTCGTCCTACAGACAACTAACACTTGAGCTTAGCTGTAGTATCAATATTTGCAAAATCAGTCTCTAACAACTCAAACATTATTAAAACTTGTTTGTTTGTTTTATAGAGCATGTACAATCTACTTTTAAATTTCGAACGCAATTTGTCGTACCGACAATTAACAAATGAGCCTTGCTGCAGTATCATTATTTGCAAAATCTGCGTCTAACAACTAGAATATCAATAAAACTTATTTGTTTGCTTTATTGGGCAAGCATAACTTACTTTTGCAATTTGATCGTAACTCGTCCTACAGACAACTAACACTTGAGCTTAGCTGCAGTATCAATTTTTGCGAAATCAGTGTCTAACAACTCAAACATCATTAAAACTTGTTTGTTTTATTGGGCAAGCATAACTTACTTTTGCAATTTGATCGTAACTCGTCCTACAGACAACTAACACTTGAGCTTAGCTGCAGTATCAATTTTTGCGAAATCAGTGTCTAACAACTCAAACATCATTAAAACTTGTTTGTTTGTTTTATAGAGCATGTACAATCTACTTTTACATTTCGATCGCAACTCGTCGTGCCGACAACTAACACCTGAGCTTTGCTGCAGTATCAGTATTTGCAAAATCGGCGTCTAACAACTCGAATATCAATAAAACTTATTTGTTTGGTTTATTGAGCAAGTATTATTTACTTTTGCAATTTGATCGTAACTCGTCCTACAGACAACTAACACTTGAGCTTAGCTGCAGTATCAATATTTGCGAAAACAGTGTCTAACAACTCAAACATTATTAAAACTTGTTTGTTTGTTTTATAGAGCATGTACAATCTACTTTTACATTTCGATCGCAACTCGTCGTACCGACAACTAACACCTGAGCTTTGCTGCAGTATCAGTATTTGCAAAATCGGCGTCTAACAACTCGAATATCAATAAAACTTATTTGTTTGCTTTATTGGGCAAGTATAACTTACTTTTGCAATTTGATCGTAACTCGTCCTACAGACAACTAACACTTGAGCTTAGCTGCAGTATCAATATTTGCAAAATCAGTGTCTAACAACTCAAACATTATTAAAACTTGTTTGTTTGTTTTATAGAGCATGTACAATCTACTTTTACATTTCGATCGCAACTCGTCGTACCGACAACTAACACCTGAGCTTTGCTGCAGTATCAGTATTTGCAAAATCGGCGTCTAACAACTCGAATATCAATAAAACTTATTTGTTTGGTTTATTGAGCAAGTATTATTTACTTTTGCAATTTGATCGTAACTCGTCCTACAGACAACTAACACTTGAGCTTAGCTGCAGTATCAATTTTTGCGAAATCAGTGTCTAACAACTCGAATATCAATAAAACTTATTTGTTTGCTTTATTGGGCAAGTATAACTTACTTTTGCAATTTGATCGTAACTCGTCCTACAGACAACTAACACTTGAGCTTAGCTGCAGTATCAATATTTGCAAAATCAGTGTCTAACAACTCAAACATTATTAAAACTTGTTTGTTTGTTTTATAGAGCATGTACAATCTATTTTTACATTTCGATCGCAACTCGTCGTGCCGACAACTAACACCTGAGCTTTGCTGCAGTATCAGTATTTGCAAAATCGGCGTCTAACAACTCGAATATCAATAAAACTTATTTGTTTGGTTTATTGAGCAAGTATTATTTACTTTTGCAATTTGATCGTAACTCGTCCTACAGACAACTAACACTTGAGCTTAGCTGCAGTATCAATTTTTGCGAAATCAGTGTCTAACAACTCAAACATCATTAAAACTTGTTTGTTTGTTTTATAGAGCATGTACAATCTACTTTTACATTTCGATCGCAACTCGTCGTGCCGACAACTAACACCTGAGCTTTGCTGCAGTATCAGTATTTGCAAAATCGGCGTCTAACAACTCGAATATCAATAAAACTTATTTGTTTGCTTTATTGAGCAAGTATAACTTACTTTTGCAATTTGATCGTAACTCGTCCTACAGACAACTAACACTTGAGCTTAGCTGCAGTATCAATATTTGCAAAATCAGTGTCTAACAACTCAAACATTATTAAAACTTGTTTGTTTGTTTTATAGAGCATGTACAATCTACTTTTACATTTCGATCGCAACTCGTCGTACCGACAACTAACACCTGAGCTTTGCTGCAGTATCAGTATTTGCAAAATCGGCGTCTAACAACTCGAATATCAATAAAACTTATTTGTTTGGTTTATTGAGCAAGTATTATTTACTTTTGCAATTTGATCGTAACTCGTCCTACAGACAACTAACACTTGAGCTTAGCTGCAGTATCAATTTTGCGAAATCAGTGTCTAACAACTCGAACATCTATAAAACTTATTTGTTTGTTTTATTGAGCAAGTATAACTTACTTTTGCAATTTGATCGTAACTCGTCCTACAGACAACTAACACTTGAGCTTAGCTGCAGTATCAATATTTGCAAAATCAGTCTCTAACAACTCAAACATCATTAAAACTTGTTTGTTTGTTTTATAGAGCATGTACAATCTACTTTTACATTTCGATCGCAACTCGTCGTGCCGACAACTAACACCTGAGCTTTGCTGCAGTATCAGTATTTGCAAAATCGGCGTCTAACAACTCGAATATCAATAAAACTTATTTGTTTGCTTTATTGGGCAAGTATAACTTACTTTTGCAATTTGATCGTAACTCGTCCTACAGACAACTAACACTTGAGCTTAGCTGCAGTATCAATATTTGCAAAATCAGTGTCTAACAACTCAAACATTATTAAAACTTGTTTGTTTGTTTTATAGAGCATGTACAATCTACTTTTACATTTCGATCGCAACTCGTCGTGCCGACAACTAACACCTGAGCTTTGCTGCAGTATCAGTATTTGCAAAATCGGCGTCTAACAACTCGAATATCAATAAAACTTATTTGTTTGGTTTATTGAGCAAGTATTATTTACTTTTGCAATTTGATCGTAACTCGTCCTACAGACAACTAACACTTGAGCTTAGCTGCAGTATCAATTTTTGCGAAATCGGCGTCTAACAACTCGAATATCAATAAAACTTATTTGTTTGCTTTATTGGGCAAGTATAACTTACTTTTGCAATTTGATCGTAACTCGTATTACAGACAACTAACACTTGAGCTTAGCTGCAGTATCAATATTTGCAAAATCAGTGTCTAACAACTCAAACATTATTAAATCTTGTTTGTTTGTTTTATAGAGCATGTATAATCTACTTTTACATTTCGATCGCAACTCGTCGTGCCGACAACTAACACCTGAGCTTTGCTGCAGTATCAGTATTTGCAAAATCGGCGTCTAACAACTCGAATATCAATAAAACTTATTTGTTTGGTTTATTGAGCAAGTATTATTTACTTTTGCAATTTGATCGTAACTCGTCCTACAGACAACTAACACTTGAGCTTAGCTGCAGTATCAATATTTGCAAAATCAGTGTCTAACAACTCAAACATTATTAAAACTTGTTTGTTTGTTTTATAGAGCATGTACAATCTACTTTTACATTTCGATCGCAACTCGTCGTACCGACAACTAACACCTGAGCTTTGCTGCAGTATCAGTATTTGCAAAATCGGCGTCTAACAACTCGAATATCAATAAAACTTATTTGTTTGCTTTATTGGGCAAGTATAACTTACTTTTGCAATTTGATCGTAACTCGTCCTACAGACAACTAACACTTGAGCTTAGCTGCAGTATCAATTTTTGCGAAATCAGTGTCTAACAACTCGAATATCAATAAAACTTATTTGTTTGGTTTATTGAGCAAGTATAACTTACTTTTGCAATTTGATCGTAACTCGTCCTACAGACAACTAACACTTGAGCTTAGCTGCAGTATCAATTTTTGCGAAATCAGTGTCTAACAACTCAAACATCATTAAAACTTGTTTGTTTGTTTTATAGAGCATGTACAATCTACTTTTACATTTCGATCGCAACTCGTCGTACCGACAACTAACACCTGAGCTTTGCTGCAGTATCAGTATTTGCAAAATCGGCGTCTAACAACTCGAATATCAATAAAACTTATTTGTTTGGTTTATTGAGCAAGTATTATTTACTTTTGCAATTTGATCGTAACTCGTCCTACAGACAACTAACACTTGAGCTTAGCTGCAGTATCAATTTTTGCGAAAACAGTGTCTAACAACTCAAACATCATTAAAACTTGTTTGTTTGTTTTATAGAGCATGTACAATCTACTTTTACATTTCGATCGCAACTCGTCGTACCGACAACTAACACCTGAGCTTTGCTGCAGTATCAGTATTTGCAAAATCGGCGTCTAACAACTCGAATATCAATAAAACTTATTTGTTTGGTTTATTGAGCAAGTATTATTTACTTTTGCAATTTGATCGTAACTCGTCCTACAGACAACTAACACTTGAGCTTAGCTGCAGTATCAATATTTGCGAAATCAGTGTCTAACAACTCAAACATTATTAAAACTTGTTTGTTTGTTTTATAGAGCATGTACAATCTACTTTTACATTTCGATCGCAACTCGTCGTACCGACAACTAACACCTGAGCTTTGCTGCAGTATCAGTATTTGCAAAATCGGCGTCTAACAACTCGAATATCAATAAAACTTATTTGTTTGGTTTATTGAGCAAGTATTATTTACTTTTGCAATTTGATCGTAACTCGTCCTACAGACAACTAACACTTGAGCTTAGCTGCAGTATCAATTTTTGCGAAATCAGTGTCTAACAACTCAAACATCATTAAAACTTGTTTGTTTGTTTTATAGAGCATGTACAATCTACTTTTACATTTCGATCGCAACTCGTCGTACCGACAACTAACACCTGAGCTTTGCTGCAGTATCAGTATTTGCAAAATCGGCGTCTAACAACTCGAATATCAATAAAACTTATTTGTTTACTTTATTGAGCAAGTATAACTCACTTTTGCAATTTGATCGAAACTCGTCCTACAGACAACTAACACTTGAGCTTAGCTGCAGTATCAATTTTTGCAAAATTTGTCTCTAACAACTCAAACATTATTAAAACTTGTTTGTTTGTTTTATAGAGCATGTACAATCTACTTTTACATTTCGATCGCAACTCGTCGTACCGACAACTAACACCTGAGCTTTGCTGCAGTATCAGTATTTGCAAAATCGGCGTCTAACAACTCGAATATCAATAAAACTTATTTGTTTGGTTTATTGAGCAAGTATTTATTACTTTTGCAATTTGATCGTAACTCGTCCTACAGACAACTAACACTTGAGCTTAGCTGCAGTATCAATTTTTGCGAAATCAGTGTCTAACAACTCAAACATCATTAAAACTTGTTTGTTTGTTTTATAGAGCATGTACAATCTACTTTTACATTTCGATCGCAACTCGTACCGACAACTAACACCTGAGCTTTGCTGCAGTATCAGTATTTGCAAAATCGGCGTCTAACAACTCGAATATCAATAAAACTTATTTGTTTGCTTTATTGGGCAAGTATAACTTACTTTTGCAATTTGATCGTAACTCGTCCTACAGACAACTAACACTTGAGCTTAGCTGCAGTATCAATATTTGCAAAATCAGTGTCTAACAACTCAAACATTATTAAATCTTGTTTGTTTGTTTTATAGAGCATGTATAATCTATTTTTAAATTTCGATCGCAACTCGTACCGACAACTAACACCTGAGCTTTGCTGCAGTATCAGTATTTGCAAAATCGGCGTCTAACAACTCGAATATCAATAAAACTTATTTGTTTGGTTTATTGAGCAAGTATTATTTACTTTTGCAATTTGATCGTAACTCGTCCTACAGACAACTAACACTTGAGCTTAGCTGCAGTATCAATTTTTGCGAAATCAGTGTCTAACAACTCAAACATCATTAAAACTTGTTTGTTTGTTTTATAGAGCATGTACAATCTACTTTTACATTTCGATCGCAACTCGTCGTGCCGACAACTAACACCTGAGCTTTGCTGCAGTATCAGTATTTGCAAAATCGGCGTCTAACAACTCGAATATCAATAAAACTTATTTGTTTGCTTTATTGGGCAAGTATAACTTACTTTTGCAATTTGATCGTAACTCGTCCTACAGACAACTAACACTTGAGCTTAGCTGCAGTATCAATTTTTGCGAAATCAGTGTCTAACAACTCAAACATTATTAAAACTTGTTTGTTTGTTTTATAGAGCATGTACAATCTACTTTTACATTTCGATCGCAACTCGTCGTGCCGACAACTAACACCTGAGCTTTGCTGCAGTATCAGTATTTGCAAAATCGGCGTCTAACAACTCGAATATCAATAAAACTTATTTGTTTGCTTTATTGGGCAAGTATAACTTACTTTTGCAATTTGATCGTAACTCGTCCTACAGACAACTAACACTTGAGCTTAGCTGCAGTATCAATATTTGCAAAATCAGTGTCTAACAACTCAAACATTATTAAAACTTGTTTGTTTGTTTTATAGAGCATGTACAATCTACTTTTACATTTCGATCGCAACTCGTCGTACCGACAACTAACACCTGAGCTTTGCTGCAGTATCAGTATTTGCAAAATCGGCGTCTAACAACTCGAATATCAATAAAACTTATTTGTTTGGTTTATTGAGCAAGTATTATTTACTTTTGCAATTTGATCGTAACTCGTCCTACAGACAACTAACACTTGAGCTTAGCTGCAGTATCAATTTTTGCGAAATCAGTGTCTAACAACTCAAACATCATTAAAACTTGTTTGTTTGTTTTATAGAGCATGTACAATCTACTTTTACATTTCGATCGCAACTCGTCGTACCGACAACTAACACCTGAGCTTTGCTGCAGTATCAGTATTTGCAAAATCGGCGTCTAACAACTCGAATATCAATAAAACTTATTTGTTTGGTTTATTGAGCAAGTATTATTTACTTTTGCAATTTGATCGTAACTCGTCCTACAGACAACTAACACTTGAGCTTTGCTGCAGTATCAGTATTTGCAAAATCGGCGTCTAACAACTCAAACATTATTAAAACTTGTTTGTTTGTTTTATAGAGCATGTACAATCTACTTTTACATTTCGATCGCAACTCGTCGTACCGACAACTAACACCTGAGCTTTGCTGCAGTATCAGTATTTGCAAAATCGGCGTCTAACAACTCGAATATCAATAAAACTTATTTGTTTGGTTTATTGAGCAAGTATTATTTACTTTTGCAATTTGATCG
Organism: Aquatica leii; assembly: GCA_035610365.1. Lineage (NCBI taxonomy): Eukaryota > Metazoa > Arthropoda > Insecta > Coleoptera > Lampyridae > Aquatica > Aquatica leii. Next base: position 61,166,692 of record CM069438.1, read on the forward strand.
TAACTCGTCCTACAGACAACTAACACTTGAGCTTAGCTGCAGTATCAATTTTTGCGAAATCAGTGTCTAACAACTCAAACATCATTAAAACTTGTTTGTTTGTTTTATAGAGCATGTACAATCTACTTTTACATTTCGATCGCAACTCGTCGTGCCGACAACTAACACCTGAGCTTTGCTGCAGTATCAGTATTTGCAAAATCGGCGTCTAACAACTCGAATATCAATAAAACTTATTTGTTTGCTTTATTGAGCAAGTATAACTTACTTTTGCAATTTGATCGTAACTCGTCCTACAGACAACTAACACTTGAGCTTAGCTGCAGTATCAATATTTGCAAAATCAGTGTCTAACAACTCAAACATTATTAAAACTTGTTTGTTTGTTTTATAGAGCATGTACAATCTACTTTTACATTTCGATCGCAACTCGTCGTACCGACAACTAACACCTGAGCTTTGCTGCAGTATCAGTATTTGCAAAATCGGCGTCTAACAACTCGAATATCAATAAAACTTATTTGTTTGGTTTATTGAGCAAGTATTATTTACTTTTGCAATTTGATCGTAACTCGTCCTACAGACAACTAACACTTGAGCTTAGCTGCAGTATTAATTTTTGCGAAATCAGTGTCTAACAACTCGAATATCAATAAAACTTATTTGTTTGGTTTATTGAGCAAGTATTATTTACTTTTGCAATTTGATCGTAACTCGTCCTACAGACAACTAACACTTGAGCTTAGCTGTAGTATCAATATTTGCAAAATCAGTTTCTAACAACTCAAACATTATTAAAACTTGTTTGTTTGTTTTATAGAGCATGTACAATCTACTTTTACATTTCGATCGCAACTCGTCGTGCCGACAACTAACACCTGAGCTTTGCTGCAGTATCAGTATTTGCAAAATCGGCGTCTAACAACTCGAATATCAATAAAACTTATTTGTTTGGTTTATTGAGCAAGTATTATTTACTTTTGCAATTTGATCGTAACTCGTCCTACAGACAACTAACACTTGAGCTTAGCTGCAGTATCAATTTTTGCGAAATCAGTGTCTAACAACTCAAACATCATTAAAACTTGTTTGTTTGTTTTATAGAGCATGTACAATCTACTTTTACATTTCGATCGCAACTCGTCGTGCCGACAACTAACACCTGAGCTTTGCTGCAGTATCAGTATTTGCAAAATCGGCGTCTAACAACTCGAATATCAATAAAACTTATTTGTTTGCTTTATTGAGCAAGTATAACTTACTTTTGCAATTTGATCGTAACTCGTCCTACAGACAACTAACACTTGAGCTTAGCTGCAGTATCAATTTTTGCGAAATCAGTGTCTAACAACTCAAACATTATTAAAACTTGTTTGTTTGTTTTATAGAGCATGTACAATCTACTTTTACATTTCGATCGCAACTCGTCGTGCCGACAACTAACACCTGAGCTTTGCTGCAGTATCAGTATTTGCAAAATCGGCGTCTAACAACTCGAATATCAATAAAACTTATTTGTTTGCTTTATTGGGCAAGTATAACTTACTTTTGCAATTTGATCGTAACTCGTCCTACAGACAACTAACACTTGAGCTTAGCTGCAGTATCAATATTTGCAAAATCAGTGTCTAACAACTCAAACATTATTAAATCTTGTTTGTTTGTTTTATAGAGCATGTATAATCTATTTTTAAATTTCGATCGCAACTCGTCGTGCCGACAACTAACACCTGAGCTTTGCTGCAGTATCAGTATTTGCAAAATCGGCGTCTAACAACTCGAATATCAATAAAACTTATTTGTTTGGTTTATTGAGCAAGTATTATTTACTTTTGCAATTTGATCGTAACTCGTCCTACAGACAACTAACACTTGAGCTTAGCTGCAGTATCAATTTTTGCGAAATCAGTGTCTAACAACTCAAACATCATTAAAACTTGTTTGTTTGTTTTATAGAGCATGTACAATCTACTTTTACATTTCGATCGCAACTCGTCGTGCCGACAACTAACACCTGAGCTTTGCTGCAGTATCAGTATTTGCAAAATCGGCGTCTAACAACTCGAATATCAATAAAACTTATTTGTTTGGTTTATTGAGCAAGTATTATTTACTTTTGCAATTTGATCGTAACTCGTCCTACAGACAACTAACACTTGAGCTTAGCTGTAGTATCAGCATTTGCAAAATCGGCGTCTAACAACTCAAACATTATTAAAACTTGTTTGTTTGTTTTATAGAGCATGTACAATCTACTTTTACATTTCGATCGCAACTCGTCGTACCGACAACTAACACCTGAGCTTTGCTGCAGTATCAGTATTTGCAAAATCGGCGTCTAACAACTCGAATATCAATAAAACTTATTTGTTTGCTTTATTGGGCAAGTATAACTTACTTTTGCAATTTGATCGTAACTCGTCCTACAGACAACTAACACTTGAGCTTAGCTGCAGTATCAATTTTTGCGAAATCAGTGTCTAACAACTCAAACATTATTAAAACTTGTTTGTTTGTTTTATAGAGCATGTACAATCTACTTTTACATTTCGATCGCAACTCGTCGTACCGACAACTAACACCTGAGCTTTGCTGCAGTATCAGTATTTGCAAAATCGGCGTCTAACAACTCGAATATCAATAAAACTTATTTGTTTGGTTTATTGAGCAAGTATTATTTACTTTTGCAATTTGATCGTAACTCGTCCTACAGACAACTAACACTTGAGCTTAGCTGCAGTATCAATTTTTGCAAAATCGGCGTCTAACAACTCGAATATCAATAAAACTTATTTGTTTGCTTTATTGGGCAAGTATAACTTACTTTTGCAATTTGATCGTAACTCGTCCTACAGACAACTAACACTTGAGCTTAGCTGCAGTATCAATTTTTGCGAAATCAGTGTCTAACAACTCAAACATCATTAAAACTTGTTTGTTTGTTTTATAGAGCATGTACAATCTACTTTTACATTTCGATCGCAACTCGTCGTGCCGACAACTAACACCTGAGCTTTGCTGCAGTATCAGTATTTGCAAAATCGGCGTCTAACAACTCGAATATCAATAAAACTTATTTGTTTGCTTTATTGGGCAAGTATAACTTACTTTTGCAATTTGATCGTAACTCGTCCTACAGACAACTAACACTTGAGCTTAGCTGCAGTATCAATATTTGCAAAATCAGTGTCTAACAACTCAAACATTATTAAAACTTGTTTGTTTGTTTTATAGAGCATGTACAATCTCTTTTTACATTTCGATCGCAACTCGTCGTACCGACAACTAACACCTGAGCTTTGCTGCAGTATCAGTATTTGCAAAATCGGCGTCTAACAACTCGAATATCAATAAAACTTATTTGTTTGGTTTATTGAGCAAGTATTATTTACTTTTGCAATTTGATCGTAACTCGTCCTACAGACAACTAACACTTGAGCTTAGCTGCAGTATCAATTTTTGCGAAATCAGTGTCTAACAACTCGAATATCAATAAAACTTATTTGTTTGGTTTATTGAGCAAGTATTATTTACTTTTGCAATTTGATCGTAACTCGTCCTACAGACAACTAACACTTGAGCTTAGCTGCAGTATCAATATTTGCAAAATCAGTGTCTAACAACTCAAACATCATTAAAACTTGTTTGTTTGTTTTATAGAGCATGTACAATCTACTTTTGCATTTCGATCGCAACTCGTCGTACCGACAACTAACACCTGAGCTTTGCTGCAGTATCAGTATTTGCAAAATCGGCGTCTAACAACTCGAATATCAATAAAACTTATTTGTTTGGTTTATTGAGCAAGTATTATTTACTTTTGCAATTTGATCGTAACTCGTCCTACAGACAACTAACACTTGAGCTTAGCTGCAGTATCAATTTTTGCGAAATCAGTGTCTAACAACTCAAACATCATTAAAACTTGTTTGTTTGTTTTATAGAGCATGTACAATCTACTTTTACATTTCGATCGCAACTCGTCGTGCCGACAACTAACACCTGAGCTTTGCTGCAGTATCAGTATTTGCAAAATCGGCGTCTAACAACTCGAATATCAATAAAACTTATTTGTTTGCTTTATTGGGCAAGTATAACTTACTTTTGCAATTTGATCGTAACTCGTCCTACAGACAACTAACACTTGAGCTTAGCTGCAGTATCAATATTTGCAAAATCAGTGTCTAACAACTCAAACATTATTAAATCTTGTTTGTTTGTTTTATAGAGCATGTATAATCTATTTTTAAATTTCGATCGCAACTCGTCGTGCCGACAACTAACACCTGAGCTTTGCTGCAGTATCAGTATTTGCAAAATCGGCGTCTAACAACTCGAATATCAATAAAACTTATTTGTTTGGTTTATTGAGCAAGTATTATTTACTTTTGCAATTTGATCGTAACTCGTCCTACAGACAACTAACACTTGAGCTTAGCTGCAGTATCAATTTTTGCGAAATCAGTGTCTAACAACTCAAACATCATTAAAACTTGTTTGTTTGTTTTATAGAGCATGTACAATCTACTTTTACATTTCGATCGCAACTCGTCGTGCCGACAACTAACACCTGAGCTTTGCTGCAGTATCAGTATTTGCAAAATCGGCGTCTAACAACTCGAATATCAATAAAACTTATTTGTTTGGTTTATTGAGCAAGTATTACTAACTTTTGCAATTTGATCGTAACTCGTCTTACAGACAATTAACACTTGAGCTTAGCTGCAGTATCATTATTGGCAAAATCAGTCTCTAACAACTCAAACATTATTAAAACTTGTTTGTTTGTTTTATAGAGCATGTACAATCTACTTTTACATTTCGATCGCAACTCGTCGTACCGACAACTAACACCTGAGCTTTGCTGCAGTATCAGTATTTGCAAAATCGGCGTCTAACAACTCGAATATCAATAAAACTTATTTGTTTGGTTTATTGAGCAAGTATTATTTACTTTTGCAATTTGATCGTAACTCGTCCTACAGACAACTAACACTTGAGCTTAGCTGCAGTATCAATTTTTGCGAAATCAGTGTCTAACAACTCAAACATCATTAAAACTTGTTTGTTTGTTTTATAGAGCATGTACAATCTACTTTTACATTTCGATCGCAACTCGTCGTGCCGACAACTAACACCTGAGCTTTGCTGCAGTATCAGTATTTGCAAAATCGGCGTCTAACAACTCGAATATCAATAAAACTTATTTGTTTGCTTTATTGGGCAAGTATAACTTACTTTTGCAATTTGATCGTAACTCGTCCTACAGACAACTAACACTTGAGCTTAGCTGCAGTATCAATTTTTGCGAAATCAGTGTCTAACAACTCAAACATCATTAAAACTTGTTTGTTTGTTTTATAGAGCATGTACAATCTACTTTTACATTTCGATCGCAACTCGTCGTACCGACAACTAACACCTGAGCTTTGCTGCAGTATCAGTATTTGCAAAATCGGCGTCTAACAACTCGAATATCAATAAAACTTATTTGTTTGGTTTATTGAGCAAGTATTATTTACTTTTGCAATTTGATCGTAACTCGTCCTACAGACAACTAACACTTGAGCTTAGCTGAAGTATCAATTTTTGCAAAATCAGTGTCTAACAACTCAAACATTATTAAAACTTGTTTGTTTGTTTTATAGAGCATGTACAATCTACTTTTACATTTCGATCGCAACTCGTCGTGCCGACAACTAACACCTGAGCTTTGCTGCAGTATCAGTATTTGCAAAATCGGCGTCTAACAACTCGAATATCAATAAAACTTATTTGTTTGCTTTATTGAGCAAGTATAACTTACTTTTGCAATTTGATCGTAACTCGTCCTACAGACAACTAACACTTGAGCTTAGCTGCAGTATCAATATTTGCAAAATCAGTGTCTAACAACTCAAACATTATTAAAACTTGTTTGTTTGTTTTATAGAGCATGTACAATCTACTTTTACATTTCGATCGCAACTCGTCGTACCGACAACTAACACCTGAGCTTTGCTGCAGTATCAGTATTTGCAAAATCGGCGTCTAACAACTCGAATATCAATAAAACTTATTTGTTTGGTTTATTGAGCAAGTATTATTTACTTTTGCAATTTGATCGTAACTCGTCCTACAGACAACTAACACTTGAGCTTAGCTGCAGTATCAATTTTTGCGAAATCAGTGTCTAACAACTCAAACATCATTAAAACTTGTTTGTTTGTTTTATAGAGCATGTACAATCTACTTTTACATTTCGATCGCAACTCGTCGTGCCGACAACTAACACCTGAGCTTTGCTGCAGTATCAGTATTTGCAAAATCGGCGTCTAACAACTCGAATATCAATAAAACTTATTTGTTTGCTTTATTGGGCAAGTATAACTTACTTTTGCAATTTGATCGTAACTCGTCCTACAGACAACTAACACTTGAGCTTAGCTGCAGTATCAATATTTGCAAAATCAGTGTCTAACAACTCAAACATTATTAAATCTTGTTTGTTTGTTTTATAGAGCATGTATAATCTATTTTTAAATTTCGATCGCAATTCGTACCGACAACTAACACCTGAGCTTTGCTGCAGTATCAGTATTTGCAAAATCGGCGTCTAACAACTCGAATATCAATAAAACTTATTTGTTTGGTTTATTGAGCAAGTATTATTTACTTTTGCAATTTGATCGTAACTCGTCCTACAGACAACTAACACTTGAGCTTAGCTGCAGTATCAATTTTTGCGAAATCAGTGTCTAACAACTCAAACATCATTAAAACTTGTTTGTTTGTTTTATAGAGCATGTACAATCTACTTTTACATTTCGATCGCAACTCGTCGTGCCGACAACTAACACCTGAGCTTTGCTGCAGTATCAGTATTTGCAAAATCGGCGTCTAACAACTCGAATATCAATAAAACTTATTTGTTTGCTTTATTGGGCAAGTATAACTTACTTTTGCAATTTGATCGTAACTCGTCCTACAGACAACTAACACTTGAGCTTAGCTGCAGTATCAACGTTTGCGAAATCAGCGTCTAACAACTCAAACATCATTAAAACTTGTTTGTTTGTTTTATAGAGCATGTACAATCTACTTTTACATTTCGATCGCAACTCGTCGTGCCGACAACTAACACCTGAGCTTTGCTGCAGTATCAGTATTTGCAAAATCGGCGTCTAACAACTCGAATATCAATAAAACTTATTTGTTTGCTTTATTGAGCAAGTATAACTTACTTTTGCAATTTGATCGTAACTCGTCCTACAGACAACTAACACTTGAGCTTAGCTGCAGTATCAATATTTGCAAAATCAGTGTCTAACAACTCAAACATTATTAAAACTTGTTTGTTTGTTTTATAGAGCATGTACAATCTACTTTTACATTTCGATCGCAACTCGTCGTGCCGACAACTAACACCTGAGCTTTGCTGCAGTATCAGTATTTGCAAAATCGGCGTCTAACAACTCGAATATCAATAAAACTTATTTGTTTGGTTTATTGAGCAAGTATTATTTACTTTTGCAATTTGATCGTAACTCGTCCTACAGACAACTAACACTTGAGCTTAGCTGCAGTATCAATTTTTGCGAAATCAGTGTCTAACAACTCAAACATCATTAAAACTTGTTTGTTTGTTTTATAGAGCATGTACAATCTACTTTTACATTTCGATCGCAACTCGTCGTGCCGACAACTAACACCTGAGCTTTGCTGCAGTATCAGTATTTGCAAAATCGGCGTCTAACAACTCGAATATCAATAAAACTTATTTGTTTGCTTTATTGGGCAAGTATAACTTACTTTTGCAATTTGATCGTAACTCGTCCTACAGACAACTAACACTTGAGCTTAGCTGCAGTATCAATATTTGCAAAATCAGTGTCTAACAACTCAAACATTATTAAAACTTGTTTGTTTGTTTTATAGAGCATGTACAATCTACTTTTACATTTCGATCGCAACTCGTCGTACCGACAACTAACACCTGAGCTTTGCTGCAGTATCAGTATTTGCAAAATCGGCGTCTAACAACTCGAATATCAATAAAACTTATTTGTTTGGTTTATTGAGCAAGTATTATTTACTTTTGCAATTTGATCGTAACTCGTCCTACAGACAACTAACACTTGAGCTTAGCTGCAGTATCAATTTTTGCGAAATCAGTGTCTAACAACTCGAATATCAATAAAACTTATTTGTTTGCTTTATTGGGCAAGTATAACTTACTTTTGCAATTTGATCGTAACTCGTCCTACAGACAACTAACACTTGAGCTTAGCTGCAGTATCAATATTTGCAAAATCAGTGTCTAACAACTCAAACATCATCATTAAATCTTGTTTGTTTGTTTTATAGAGCATGTACAATCTACTTTTACATTTCGATCGCAACTCGTCGTACCGACAACTAACACCTGAGCTTTGCTGCAGTATCAGTATTTGCAAAATCGGCGTCTAACAACTCGAATATCAATAAAACTTATTTGTTTGGTTTATTGAGCAAGTATTATTTACTTTTGCAATTTGATCGTAACTCGTCCTACAGACAACTAACACTTGAGCTTAGCTGCAGTATCAATTTTTGCGAAATCAGTGTCTAACAACTCAAACATCATTAAAACTTGTTTGTTTGTTTTATAGAGCATGTACAATCTACTTTTACATTTCGATCGCAACTCGTCGTGCCGACAACTAACACCTGAGCTTTGCTGCAGTATCAGTATTTGCAAAATCGGCGTCTAACAACTCGAATATCAATAAAACTTATTTGTTTGCTTTATTGAGCAAGTATAACTTACTTTTGCAATTTGATCGTAACTCTTCCTACAGACAACTAACACTTGAGCTTAGCTGCAGTATCAATATTTGCAAAATCAGTGTCTAACAACTCAAACATTATTAAAACTTGTTTGTTTGTTTTATAGAGCATGTACAATCTACTTTTACATTTCGATCGCAACTCGTCGTGCCGACAACTAACACCTGAGCTTTGCTGCAGTATCAGTATTTGCAAAATCGGCGTCTAACAACTCGAATATCAATAAAACTTATTTGTTTGCTTTATTGGGCAAGTATAACTTACTTTTGCAATTTGATCGTAACTCGTCCTACAGACAACTAACACTTGAGCTTAGCTGCAGTATCAATATTTGCAAAATCAGTGTCTAACAACTCAAACATTATTAAATCTTGTTTGTTTGTTTTATAGAGCATGTATAATCTATTTTTAAATTTCGATCGCAACTCGTCGTACCGACAACTAACACCTGAGCTTTGCTGCAGTATCAGTATTTGCAAAATCGGCGTCTAACAACTCGAATATCAATAAAACTTATTTGTTTGGTTTATTGAGCAAGTATTATTTACTTTTGCAATTTGATCGTAACTCGTCCTACAGACAACTAACACTTGAGCTTAGCTGCAGTATCAATTTTTGCGAAATCAGTGTCTAACAACTCAAACATCATTAAAACTTGTTTGTTTGTTTTATAGAGCATGTACAATCTACTTTTACATTTCGATCGCAACTCGTCGTGCCGACAACTAACACCTGAGCTTTGCTGCAGTATCAGTATTTGCAAAATCGGCGTCTAACAACTCGAATATCAATAAAACTTATTTGTTTGGTTTATTGAGCAAGTATAATTTACTTTTGCAATTTGATCGTAACTCGTCCTACAGACAACTAACACTTGAGCTTAGCTGCAGTATCAATATTTGCAAAATCAGTGTCTAACAACTCAAACATTATTAAAACTTGTTTGTTTGTTTTATAGAGCATGTACAATCTACTTTTACATTTCGATCGCAACTCGTCGTACCGACAACTAACACCTGAGCTTTGCTGCAGTATCAGTATTTGCAAAATCGGCGTCTAACAACTCGAATATCAATAAAACTTATTTGTTTGGTTTATTGAGCAAGTATTATTTACTTTTGCAATTTGATCGTAACTCGTCCTACAGACAACTAACACTTGAGCTTAGCTGCAGTATCAATTTTTGCGAAATCAGTGTCTAACAACTCAAACATCATTAAAACTTGTTTGTTTGTTTTATAGAGCATGTACAATCTACTTTTACATTTCGATCGCAACTCGTCGTGCCGACAACTAACACCTGAGCTTTGCTGCAGTATCAGTATTTGCAAAATCGGCGTCTAACAACTCGAATATCAATAAAACTTATTTGTTTGGTTTATTGAGCAAGTATTATTAACTTTTGCAATTTGATCGTAACTCGTCCTACAGACAACTAACACTTGAGCTTAGCTGCAGTATCATTATTGGCAAAATCAGTGTCTAACTACTCAAACATCATTAAAACTTGTTTGTTTGTTTTATAGAGCATGTACAATCTACTTTTACATTTCGATCGCAACTCGTCGTACCGACAACTAACACCTGAGCTTTGCTGCAGTATCAGTATTTGCAAAATCGGCGTCTAACAACTCGAATATCAATAAAACTTATTTGTTTGGTTTATTGAGCAAGTATAACTTACTTTTGCAATTTGATCGTAAAGCGTCCTACAGACAACTAACACTTGAGCTTAGCTGCAGTATTAATTTTTGCGAAATCAGTGTCTAACAACTCAAACATTATTAAAACTTGTTTGTTTGTTTTATAGAGCATGTACAATCTACTTTTACATTTCGATCGCAACTCGTCGTACCGACAACTAACACCTGAGCTTTGCTGCAGTATCAGTATTTGCAAAATCGGCGTCTAACAACTCGAATATCAATAAAACTTATTTGTTTGGTTTATTGAGCAAGTATTATTTACTTTTGCAATTTGATCGTAACTCGTCCTACAGACAACTAACACTTGAGCTTAGCTGCAGTATCATTATTGGCAAAATCAGTGTCTAACAACTCGAATATCAATAAAACTTATTTGTTTGGTTTATTGAGCAAGTATAACTTACTTTTGCAATTTGATCGTAACTCGTCCTACAGACAACTAACACTTGAGCTTAGCTGCAGTATCAATATTTGCAAAATCAGTGTCTAACAACTCAAACATTATTAAAACTTGTTTGTTTGTTTTATAGAGCATGTACAATCTACTTTTACATTTCGATCGCAACTCGTCGTACCGACAACTAACACCTGAGCTTTGCTGCAGTATCAGTATTTGCAAAATCGGCGTCTAACAACTCGAATATCAATAAAACTTATTTGTTTGGTTTATTGAGCAAGTATTATTTACTTTTGCAATTTGATCGTAACTCGTCCTACAGACAACTAACACTTGAGCTTAGCTGCAGTATCAATTTTTGCGAAATCAGTGTCTAACAACTCAAACATCATTAAAACTTGTTTGTTTGTTTTATAGAGCATGTACAATCTACTTTTACATTTCGATCGCAACTCGTCGTGCCGACAACTAACACCTGAGCTTTGCTGCAGTATCAGTATTTGCAAAATCGGCGTCTAACAACTCGAATATCAATAAAACTTATTTGTTTGGTTTATTGAGCAAGTATTATTTACTTTTGCAATTTGATCGTAACTCGTCCTACAGACAACTAACACTTGAGCTTAGCTGCAGTATCAGTATTTGCAAAATCAGTGTCTAACAACTCAAACATTATTAAAACTTGTTTGTTTGTTTTATAGAGCATGTACAATCTACTTTTACATTTCGATCGCAACTCGTCGTACCGACAACTAACACCTGAGCTTTGCTGCAGTATCAGTATTTGCAAAATCGGCGTCTAACAACTCGAATATCAATAAAACTTATTTGTTTGGTTTATTGAGCAAGTATTATTTACTTTTGCAATTTGATCGTAACTCGTCCTACAGACAACTAACACTTGAGCTTAGCTGCAGTATCAGTATTTGCAAAATCGGCGTCTAACAACTCGAATATCAATAAAACTTATTTGTTTGGTTTATTGAGCAAGTATTATTTACTTTTACAATTTGATCGTAACTCGTCTTACAGACAACTAACACTTGAGCTTAGCTGCAGTATCAATTTTTGCGAAATCAGTGTCTAACAACTCAAACATTATTAAAACTTGTTTGTTTGTTTTATAGAGCATGTACAATCTACTTTTACATTTCGATCGCAACTCGTCGTGCCGACAACTAACACCTGAGCTTTGCTGCAGTATCAGTATTTGCAAAATCGGCGTCTAACAACTCGAATATCAATAAAACTTATTTGTTTGGTTTATTGAGCAAGTATTATTTACTTTTGCAATTTGATCGTAACTCGTCCTACAGACAACTAACACTTGAGCTTAGCTGCAGTATCAATTTTTGCGAAATCAGTGTCTAACAACTCAAACATCATTAAAACTTGTTTGTTTGTTTTATAGAGCATGTACAATCTACTTTTACATTTCGATCGCAACTCGTCGTGCCGACAACTAACACCTGAGCTTTGCTGCAGTATCAGTATTTGCAAAATCGGCGTCTAACAACTCGAATATCAATAAAACTTATTTGTTTGGTTTATTGAGCAAGTATTATTTACTTTTGCAATTTGATCGTAACTCGTCCTACAGACAACTAACACTTGAGCTTAGCTGAAGTATCAATTTTTGCAAAATCAGTGTCTAACAACTCAAACATTATTAAAACTTGTTTGTTTGTTTTATAGAGCATGTACAATCTACTTTTACATTTCGATCGCAACTCGTCGTGCCGACAACTAACACCTGAGCTTTGCTGCAGTATCAGTATTTGCAAAATCGGCGTCTAACAACTCGAATATCAATAAAACTTATTTGTTTGCTTTATTGGGCAAGTATAACTTACTTTTGCAATTTGATCGTAACTCGTCCTACAGACAACTAACACTTGAGCTTAGCTGCAGTATCAATATTTGCAAAATCAGTGTCTAACAACTCAAACATTATTAAAACTTGTTTGTTTGTTTTATAGAGCATGTACAATCTACTTTTACATTTCGATCGCAACTCGTCGTACCGACAACTAACACCTGAGCTTTGCTGCAGTATCAGTATTTGCAAAATCGGCGTCTAACAACTCGAATATCAATAAAACTTATTTGTTTGGTTTATTGAGCAAGTATTATTTACTTTTGCAATTTGATCGTAACTCGTCCTACAGACAACTAACACTTGAGCTTAGCTGCAGTATCAATATTTGCAAAATCAGTGTCTAACAACTCAAACATCATTAAAACTTGTTTGTTTGTTTTATAGAGCATGTACAATCTACTTTTACATTTCGATCGCAACTCGTCGTGCCGACAACTAACACCTGAGCTTTGCTGCAGTATCAGTATTTGCAAAATCGGCGTCTAACAACTCGAATATCAATAAAACTTATTTGTTTGCTTTATTGGGCAAGTATAACTTACTTTTGCAATTTGATCGTAACTCGTCCTACAGACAACTAACACTTGAGCTTAGCTGCAGTATCAATTTTTGCGAAATCAGTGTCTAACAACTCAAACATCATTAAAACTTGTTTGTTTGTTTTATAGAGCATGTACAATCTACTTTTGCATTTCGATCGTAACTCGTCCTACAGACAACTAACACTTGAGCTTAGCTGCAGTATCAATTTTTGCGAATACAGTGTCTAACAACTCAAACATTATTAAAACTTGTTTGTTTGTTTTATAGAGCATGTACAATCTACTTTTACATTTCGATCGCAACTCGTCGTACCGACAACTAACACCTGAGCTTTGCTGCAGTATCAGTATTTGCAAAATCGGCGTCTAACAACTCGAATATCAATAAAACTTATTTGTTTGGTTTATTGAGCAAGTATTATTTACTTTTGCAATTTGATCGTAACTCGTCCTACAGACAACTAACACTTGAGCTTAGCTGCAGTATCAATTTTTGCGAAATCAGTGTCTAACAACTCAAACATCATTAAAACTTGTTTGTTTGTTTTATAGAGCATGTACAATCTACTTTTACATTTCGATCGCAACTCGTCGTGCCGACAACTAACACCTGAGCTTTGCTGCAGTATCAGTATTTGCAAAATCGGCGTCTAACAACTCGAATATCAATAAAACTTATTTGTTTGGTTTATTGAGCAAGTATAACTCACTTTTGCAATTTGATCGTAACTCGTCCTACAGACAACTAACACTTGAGCTTAGCTGAAGTATCAATTTTTGCAAAATCAGTGTCTAACAACTCAAACATTATTAAAACTTGTTTGTTTGTTTTATAGAGCATGTACAATCTACTTTTACATTTCGATCGCAACTCGTCGTGCCGACAACTAACACCTGAGCTTTGCTGCAGTATCAGTATTTGCAAAATCGGCGTCTAACAACTCGAATATCAATAAAACTTATTTGTTTGCTTTATTGGGCAAGTATAACTTACTTTTGCAATTTGATCGTAACTCGTCCTACAGACAACTAACACTTGAGCTTAGCTGCAGTATCAATATTTGCAAAATCAGTGTCTAACAACTCAAACATTATTAAAACTTGTTTGTTTGTTTTATAGAGCATGTACAATCTACTTTTACATTTCGATCGCAACTCGTCGTGCCGACAACTAACACCTGAGCTTTGCTGCAGTATCAGTATTTGCAAAATCGGCGTCTAACAACTCGAATATCAATAAAACTTATTTGTTTGGTTTATTGAGCAAGTATTATTTACTTTTGCAATTTGATCGTAACTCGTCCTACAGACAACTAACACTTGAGCTTAGCTGCAGTATCAATTTTTGCGAAATCAGTGTCTAACAACTCAAACATCATTAAAACTTGTTTGTTTGTTTTATAGAGCATGTACAATCTACTTTTACATTTCGATCGCAACTCGTCGTGCCGACAACTAACACCTGAGCTTTGCTGCAGTATCAGTATTTGCAAAATCGGCGTCTAACAACTCGAATATCAATAAAACTTATTTGTTTGCTTTATTGGGCAAGTATAACTTACTTTTGCAATTTGATCGTAACTCGTCCTACAGACAACTAACACTTGAGCTTAGCTGCAGTATCAATATTTGCAAAATCAGTGTCTAACAACTCAAACATTATTAAAACTTGTTTGTTTGTTTTATAGAGCATGTACAATCTACTTTTACATTTCGATCGCAACTCGTCGTGCCGACAACTAACACCTGAGCTTTGCTGCAGTATCAGTATTTGCAAAATCGGCGTCTAACAACTCGAATATCAATAAAACTTATTTGTTTGCTTTATTGGGCAAGTATAACTTACTTTTGCAATTTGATCGTAACTCGTCCTACAGACAACTAACACTTGAGCTTAGCTGCAGTATCAATATTTGCAAAATCAGTGTCTAACAACTCAAACATTATTAAATCTTGTTTGTTTGTTTTATAGAGCATGTACAATCTATTTTTACATTTCGATCGCAACTCGTCGTACCGACAACTAACACCTGAGCTTTGCTGCAGTATCAGTATTTGCAAAATCGGCGTCTAACAACTCGAATATCAATAAAACTTATTTGTTTGGTTTATTGAGCAAGTATTATTTACTTTTGCAATTTGATCGTAACTCGTCCTACAGACAACTAACACTTGAGCTTAGCTGCAGTATCAATTTTTGCGAAATCAGTGTCTAACAACTCAAACATCATTAAAACTTGTTTGTTTGTTTTATAGAGCATGTACAATCTACTTTTACATTTCGATCGCAACTCGTCGTGCCGACAACTAACACCTGAGCTTTGCTGCAGTATCAGTATTTGCAAAATCGGCGTCTAACAACTCGAATATCAATAAAACTTATTTGTTTGCTTTATTGGGCAAGAATAACTTACTTTTGCAGTTTGATAGTAACTCGTCCTACAGACAACTAACACTTGAGCTTAGCTGCAGTATCATTATTGGCAAAATCAGTGTCTAACAACTCAAACATTATTAAAACTTGTTTGTTTGTTTTATAGAGCATGTACAATCTACTTTTACATTTCGATCGCAACTCGTCGTACCGACAACTAACACCTGAGCTTTGCTGCAGTATCAGTATTTGCAAAATCGGCGTCTAACAACTCGAATATCAATAAAACTTATTTGTTTGGTTTATTGAGCAAGTATTATTTACTTTTGCAATTTGATCGTAACTCGTCCTACAGACAACTAACACTTGAGCTTAGCTGCAGTATCAATTTTTGCAAAATCGGCGTCTAACAACTCGAATATCAATAAAACTTATTTGTTTGCTTTATTGGGCAAGTATAACTTACTTTTGCAATTTGATCGTAACTCGTCCTACAGACAACTAACACTTGAGCTTAGCTGCAGTATCAATATTTGCAAAATCAGTGTCTAACAACTCAAACATCATTAAAACTTGTTTGTTTGTTTTATAGAGCATGTACAATCTACTTTTACATTTCGATCGCAACTCGTCGTGCCGACAACTAACACCTGAGCTTTGCTGCAGTATCAGTATTTGCAAAATCGGCGTCTAACAACTCGAATATCAATAAAACTTATTTGTTTGGTTTATTGAGCAAGTATTATTTACTTTTGCAATTTGATCGTAACTCGTCCTACAGACAACTAACACTTGAGCTTAGCTGCAGTATCAATTTTTGCGAAATCAGTGTCTAACAACTCAAACATCATTAAAACTTGTTTGTTTGTTTTATAGAGCATGTACAATCTACTTTTACATTTCGATCGCAACTCGTCGTGCCGACAACTAACACCTGAGCTTTGCTGCAGTATCAGTATTTGCAAAATCGGCGTCTAACAACTCGAATATCAATAAAACTTATTTGTTTGCTTTATTGAGCAAGTATAACTTACTTTTGCAATTTGATCGTAACTCGTCCTACAGACAACTAACACTTGAGCTTAGCTGCAGTATCAATTTTTGCGAAATCAGTGTCTAACAACTCAAACATCATTAAAACTTGTTTGTTTGTTTTATAGAGCATGTACAATCTACTTTTACATTTCGATCGCAACTCGTCGTGCCGACAACTAACACCTGAGCTTTGCTGCAGTATCAGTATTTGCAAAATCGGCGTCTAACAACTCGAATATCAATAAAACTTATTTGTTTGGTTTATTGAGCAAGTATAAGTTATTTTTGCAATTTGATCGTAACTCGTCCTACAGACAACTAACACTTGAGCTTAGCTGCAGTATCAATATTTGCAAAATCAGTGTCTAACAACTCAAACATTATTAAAACTTGTTTGTTTGTTTTATAGAGCATGTACAATCTACTTTTACATTTCGATCGCAACTCGTCGTGCCGACAACTAACACCTGAGCTTTGCTGCAGTATCAGTATTTGCAAAATCGGCGTCTAACAACTCGAATATCAATAAAACTTATTTGTTTGGTTTATTGAGCAAGTATTATTTACTTTTGCAATTTGATCGTAACTCGTCCTACAGACAACTAACACTTGAGCTTAGCTGCAGTATCAATTTTTGCGAAATCAGTGTCTAACAACTCAAACATCATTAAAACTTGTTTGTTTGTTTTATAGAGCATGTACAATCTACTTTTACATTTCGATCGCAACTCGTCGTGCCGACAACTAACACCTGAGCTTTGCTGCAGTATCAGTATTTGCAAAATCGGCGTCTAACAACTCGAATATCAATAAAACTTATTTGTTTGCTTTATTGGGCAAGTATAACTTACTTTTGCAATTTGATCGTAACTCGTCCTACAGACAACTAACACTTGAGCTTAGCTGCAGTATCAATATTTGCAAAATCAGTGTCTAACAACTCAAACATTATTAAAACTTGTTTGTTTGTTTTATAGAGCATGTACAATCTACTTTTACATTTCGATCGCAACTCGTCGTACCGACAACTAACACCTGAGCTTTGCTGCAGTATCAGTATTTGCAAAATCGGCGTCTAACAACTCGAATATCAATAAAACTTATTTGTTTGGTTTATTGAGCAAGTATTATTTACTTTTGCAATTTGATCGTAACTCGTCCTACAGACAACTAACACTTGAGCTTAGCTGCAGTATCAATTTTTGCGAAATCAGTGTCTAACAACTCAAACATCATTAAAACTTGTTTGTTTGTTTTATAGAGCATGTACAATCTACTTTGCATTTCGATCGCAACTCGTCGTGCCGACAACTAACACCTGAGCTTTGCTGCAGTATCAGTATTTGCAAAATCGGCGTCTAACAACTCGAATATCAATAAAACTTATTTGTTTGGTTTATTGAGCAAGTATTATTTACTTTTGCAATTTGATCGTAACTCGTCCTACAGACAACTAACACTTGAGCTTAGCTGCAGTATCAATATTTGCAAAATCAGTGTCTAACAACTCAAACATTATTAAAACTTGTTTGTTTGTTTTATAGAGCATGTACAATCTACTTTTACATTTCGATCGCAACTCGTCGTACCGACAACTAACACCTGAGCTTTGCTGCAGTATCAGTATTTGCAAAATCGGCGTCTAACAACTCAAACATTATTAAAACTTGTTTGTTTGTTTTATAGAGCATGTACAATCTACTTTTACATTTCGATCGCAACTCGTCGTACCGACAACTAACACCTGAGCTTTGCTGCAGTATCAGTATTTGCAAAATCGGCGTCTAACAACTCGAATATCAATAAAACTTATTTGTTTGCTTTATTGGGCAAGTATAACTTCCTTTTGCAATTTGATCGTAACTCGTCCTACAGACAACTAACACTTGAGCTTAGCTGCAGTATCAATTTTTGCGAAATCAGTGTCTAACAACTCAAACATCATTAAAACTTGTTTGTTTGTTTTATAGAGCATGTACAATCTACTTTTACATTTCGATCGCAACTCGTCGTGCCGACAACTAACACCTGAGCTTTGCTGCAGTATCAGTATTTGCAAAATCGGCGTCTAACAACTCGAATATCAATAAAACTTATTTGTTTGGTTTATTGAGCAAGTATTATTTACTTTTGCAATTTGATCGTAACTCGTCCTACAGACAACTAACACTTGAGCTTAGCTGCAGTATCAATTTTTGCGAAATCAGTGTCTAACAACTCAAACATTATTAAAACTTGTTTGTTTGTTTTATAGAGCATGTACAATCTACTTTTACATTTCGATCGCAACTCGTCGTGCCGACAACTAACACCTGAGCTTTGCTGCAGTATCAGTATTTGCAAAATCGGCGTCTAACAACTCGAATATCAATAAAACTTATTTGTTTGGTTTATTGAGCAAGTATTATTTACTTTTGCAATTTGATCGTAACTCGTCCTACAGACAACTAACACTTGAGCTTAGCTGCAGTATCAATTTTTGCGAAATCAGTGTCTAACAACTCAAACATCATTAAAACTTGTTTGTTTGTTTTATAGAGCATGTACAATCTACTTTTACATTTCGATCGCAACTCGTCGTGCCGACAACTAACACCTGAGCTTTGCTGCAGTATCAGTATTTGCAAAATCGGCGTCTAACAACTCGAATATCAATAAAACTTATTTGTTTGCTTTATTGGGCAAGTATAACTTACTTTTGCAATTTGATCGTAACTCGTCCTACAGACAACTAACACTTGAGCTTAGCTGCAGTATCAACGTTTGCGAAATCAGCGTCTAACAACTCAAACATCATTAAAACTTGTTTGTTTGTTTTATAGAGCATGTACAATCTACTTTTACATTTCGATCGCAACTCGTCGTACCGACAACTAACACCTGAGCTTTGCTGCAGTATCAGTATTTGCAAAATCGGCGTCTAACAACTCGAATATCAATAAAACTTATTTGTTTGGTTTATTGAGCAAGTATTATTTACTTTTGCAATTTGATCGTAACTCGTCCTACAGACAACTAACACTTGAGCTTAGCTGCAGTATCAATTTTTGCGAAATCAGTGTCTAACAACTCAAACATCATTAAAACTTGTTTGTTTGTTTTATAGAGCATGTACAATCTACTTTTACATTTCGATCGCAACTCGTCGTGCCGACAACTAACACCTGAGCTTTGCTGCAGTATCAGTATTTGCAAAATCGGCGTCTAACAACTCGAATATCAATAAAACTTATTTGTTTGGTTTATTGAGCAAGTATAATTTACTTTTGCAATTTGATCGTAACTCGTCCTACAGACAACTAACACTTGAGCTTAGCTGCAGTATCAATATTGGCAAAATCAGTGTCTAACAACTCAAACATTATTAAAACTTGTTTGTTTGTTTTATAGAGCATGTACAATCTACTTTTACATTTCGATCGCAACTCGTCGTGCCGACAACTAACACCTGAGCTTTGCTGCAGTATCAGTATTTGCAAAATCGGCGTCTAACAACTCGAATATCAATAAAACTTATTTGTTTGCTTTATTGGGCAAGTATAACTTACTTTTGCAATTTGATCGTAACTCGTCCTACAGACAACTAACACTTGAGCTTAGCTGCAGTATCAATTTTTGCGAAATCAGTGTCTAACAACTCAAACATCATTAAAACTTGTTTGTTTGTTTTATAGAGCATGTACAATCTACTTTTACATTTCGATCGCAACTCGTCGTGCCGACAACTAACACCTGAGCTTTGCTGCAGTATCAGTATTTGCAAAATCGGCGTCTAACAACTCGAATATCAATAAAACTTATTTGTTTGCTTTATTGGGCAAGTATAACTTACTTTTGCAATTTGATCGTAACTCGTCCTACAGACAACTAACACTTGAGCTTAGCTGCAGTATCAATATTTGCAAAATCAGTGTCTAACAACTCAAACATTATTAAATCTTGTTTGTTTGTTTTATAGAGCATGTATAATCTATTTTTAAATTTCGATCGCAACTCGTTCTACAGACAACTAACACCTGAGCTTTGCTGCAGTATCAGTATTTGCAAAATCGGCGTCTAACAACTCGAATATCAATAAAACTTATTTGTTTGGTTTATTGAGCAAGTATTATTTACTTTTGCAATTTGATCGTAACTCGTCCTACAGACAACTAACACTTGAGCATAGCTGCAGTATCAATTTTGCGAAATCAGTGTCTAACAACTCAAACATCATTAAAACTTGTTTGTTTGTTTTATAGAGCATGTACAATCTACTTTTACATTTCGATCGCAACTCGTCGTGCCGACAACTAACACCTGAGCTTTGCTGCAGTATCAGTATTTGCAAAATCGGCGTCTAACAACTCGAATATCAATAAAACTTATTTGTTTGCTTTATTGGGCAAGTATAACTTACTTTTGCAATTTGATCGTAACTCGTCCTACAGACAACTAACACTTGAGCTTAGCTGCAGTATCAATTTTTGCGAAATCAGTGTCTAACAACTCAAACATCATTAAAACTTGTTTGTTTGTTTTATAGAGCATGTACAATCTACTTTTACATTTCGATCGCAACTCGTCGTGCCGACAACTAACACCTGCGCTTTGCTGCAGTATCAGTATTTGCAAAATCGGCGTCTAACAACTCGAATATCAATAAAACTTATTTGTTTGCTTTATTGGGCACGAATAACTTACTTTTGCAATTTGATCGTAACTCTTCCTACAAACAAGTAACACTTGAGCTTAGCTGTAGTATCAATATTTACAAAATCAGTCTCTAACAACTCAAACATTATTAAAACTTGTTTGTTTGTTTTATAGAGCATGTATAATCTATTTTTAAATTTCGATCGCAACTCGTACCGACAACTAACACCTGAGCTTTGCTGCAGTATCAGTATTTGCAAAATCGGCGTCTAACAACTCGAATATCAATAAAACTTATTTGTTTGGTTTATTGAGCAAGTATTATTTACTTTTGCAATTTGATCGTAACTCGTCCTACAGACAACTAACACTTGAGCTTAGCTGCAGTATCAATTTTTGCGAAATCAGTGTCTAACAACTCAAACATCATTAAAACTTGTTTGTTTGTTTTATAGAGCATGTACAATCTACTTTTACATTTCGATCGCAACTCGTCGTGCCGACAACTAACACCTGAGCTTTGCTGCAGTATCAGTATTTGCAAAATCGGCGTCTAACAACTCGAATATCAATAAAACTTATTTGTTTGGTTTATTGAGCAAGTATTATTTACTTTTGCAATTTGATCGTAACTCGTCCTACAGACAACTAACACTTGAGCTTAGCTGCAGTATCAATATTTGCGAAATCAGTGTCTAACAACTCAAACATTATTAAAACTTGTTTGTTTGTTTTATAGAGCATGTACAATCTACTTTTACATTTCGATCGCAACTCGTCGTACCGACAACTAACACCTGAGCTTTGCTGCAGTATCAGTATTTGCAAAATCGGCGTCTAACAACTCGAATATCAATAAAACTTATTTGTTTGCTTTATTGGGCAAGTATAACTTACTTTTGCAATTTGATCGTAACTCGTCCTACAGACAACTAACACTTGAGCTTAGCTGCAGTATCAATTTTTGCGAAATCAGTGTCTAACAACTCAAACATCATTAAAACTTGTTTGTTTGTTTTATAGAGCATGTACAATCTACTTTTACATTTCGATCGCAACTCGTCGTACCGACAACTAACACCTGAGCTTTGCTGCAGTATCAGTATTTGCAAAATCGGCGTCTAACAACTCGAATATCAATAAAACTTATTTGTTTGCTTTATTGAGCAAGTATAACTTACTTTTGCAATTTGATCGTAACTCGTCCTACAGACAACTAACACTTGAGCTTAGCTGCAGTATCAATTTTTGCGAAATCAGTGTCTAACAACTCAAACATTATTAAAACTTGTTTGTTTGTTTTATAGAGCATGTACAATCTACTTTTACATTTCGATCGCAACTCGTCGTACCGACAACTAACACCTGAGCTTTGCTGCAGTATCAGTATTTGCAAAATCGGCGTCTAACAACTCGAATATCAATAAAACTTATTTGTTTGCTTTATTGAGCAAGTATAACTTACTTTTGCAATTTGATCGTAACTCGTCCTACAGACAACTAACACTTGAGCATAGCTGCAGTATCAATTTTGCGAAATCAGTGTCTAACAACTCAAACATCATTAAAACTTGTTTGTTTGTTTTATAGAGCATGTACAATCTACTTTTACATTTCGATCGCAACTCGTCGTGCCGACAACTAACACCTGAGCTTTGCTGCAGTATCAGTATTTGCAAAATCGGCGTCTAACAACTCGAATATCAATAAAACTTATTTGTTTGGTTTATTGAGCAAGTATTATTTACTTTTGCAATTTGATCGTAACTCGTCCTACAGACAACTAACACTTGAGCTTAGCTGCAGTATCAATTTTTGCGAAATCAGTGTCTAACAACTCAAACATTATTAAAACTTGTTTGTTTGTTTTATAGAGCATGTACAATCTACTTTTACATTTCGATCGCAACTCGTCGTGCCGACAACTAACACCTGAGCTTTGCTGCAGTATCAGTATTTGCAAAATCGGCGTCTAACAACTCGAATATCAATAAAACTTATTTGTTTGGTTTATTGAGCAAGTATTATTTACTTTTGCAATTTGATCGTAACTCGTCCTACAGACAACTAACACTTGAGCTTAGCTGCAGTATCAATTTTTGCGAAATCAGTGTCTAACAACTCAAACATCATTAAAACTTGTTTGTTTGTTTTATAGAGCATGTACAATCTACTTTTACATTTCGATCGCAACTCGTCGTGCCGACAACTAACACCTGAGCTTTGCTGCAGTATCAGTATTTGCAAAATCGGCGTCTAACAACTCGAATATCAATAAAACTTATTTGTTTGGTTTATTGAGCAAGTATTATTTACTTTTGCAATTTGATCGTAACTCGTCCTACAGACAACTAACACTTGAGCTTAGCTGCAGTATCAATTTTTGCGAAATCAGTGTCTAACAACTCAAACATCATTAAAACTTGTTTGTTTGTTTTATAGAGCATGTACAATCTACTTTTACATTTCGATCGCAACTCGTCGTGCCGACAACTAACACCTGAGCTTTGCTGCAGTATCAGTATTTGCAAAATCGGCGTCTAACAACTCGAATATCAATAAAACTTATTTGTTTGCTTTATTGGGCAAGTATAACTTACTTTTGCAATTTGATCGTAACTCGTCCTACAGACAACTAACACTTGAGCTTAGCTGCAGTATCAATATTTGCAAAATCAGTGTCTAACAACTCAAACATTATTAAATCTTGTTTGTTTGTTTTATAGAGCATGTATAATCTATTTTTAAATTTCGATCGCAACTCGTACCGACAACTAACACCTGAGCTTTGCTGCAGTATCAGTATTTGCAAAATCGGCGTCTAACAACTCGAATATCAATAAAACTTATTTGTTTGGTTTATTGAGCAAGTATTATTTACTTTTGCAATTTGATCGTAACTCGTCCTACAGACAACTAACACTTGAGCTTAGCTGCAGTATCAATTTTTGCGAAATCAGTGTCTAACAACTCAAACATCATTAAAACTTGTTTGTTTGTTTTATAGAGCATGTACAATCTACTTTTACATTTCGATCGCAACTCGTCGTGCCGACAACTAACACCTGAGCTTTGCTGCAGTATCAGTATTTGCAAAATCGGCGTCTAACAACTCGAATATCAATAAAACTTATTTGTTTGGTTTATTGAGCAAGTATTATTTACTTTTGCAATTTGATCGTAACTCTTCCTACAGACAAGTAACACTTGAGCTTAGCTGTAGTATCAATATTTGCAAAATCAGTCTCTAACAACTCAAACATTATTAAAACTTGTTTGTTTGTTTTATAGAGCATGTACAATCTACTTTTACATTTCGAACGCAATTCGTCGTACCGACAATTAACAAATGAGCCTTGCTGCAGTATCAGTATTTGCAAAATCGGCGTCTAACAACTCGAATATCAATAAAACTTATTTGTTTGCTTTATTGGGCAAGTATAACTTACTTTTGCAATTTGATCGTAACTCGTCCTACAGACAACTAACACTTGAGCTTAGCTGCAGTATCAATTTTTGCAAAATCAGTGTCTAACAACTCAAACATCATTAAAACTTGTTTGTTTGTTTTATAGAGCATGTACAATCTACTTTTACATTTCGATCGCAACATGCGTGCCGATAACTAACACCTGAGCTTTGCTGCAGTATCAGTATTTGCAAAATCGGCGTCTAACAACTCGAATATCAATAAAACTTATTTGTTTGTTTTATTGGGCAAGTATAACTTACTTTTGCAATTTGATCGTAACTCGTCCTACAGACAACTAACACTTGAGCTTAGCTGCAGTATCAATTTTTGCGAAATCAGTGTCTAACAACTCAAACATCATTAAAACTTGTTTGTTTGTTTTATAGAGCATGTACAATCTACTTTTACATTTCGATCGCAACTCGTCGTGCCGACAACTAACACCTGAGCTTTGCTGCAGTATCAGTATTTGCAAAATCGGCGTCTAACAACTCGAATATCAATAAAACTTATTTGTTTGGTTTATTGAGCAAGTATAACTTACTTTTGCAATTTGATCGTAACTCGTCCTACAGACAACTAACACTTGAGCTTAGCTGCAGTATCAATATTTGCAAAATCAGTGTCTAACAACTCAAACATTATTAAAACTTGTTTGTTTGTTTTATAGAGCATGTACAATCTACTTTTACATTTCGATCGCAACTCGTCGTGCCGACAACTAACACCTGAGCTTTGCTGCAGTATCAGTATTTGCAAAATCGGCGTCTAACAACTCGAATATCAATAAAACTTATTTGTTTGGTTTATTGAGCAAGTATTATTTACTTTTGCAATTTGATCGTAACTCGTCCTACAGACAACTAACACTTGAGCTTAGCTGCAGTATCAATTTTTGCGAAATCAGTGTCTAACAACTCAAACATCATTAAAACTTGTTTGTTTGTTTTATAGAGCATGTACAATCTACTTTTACATTTCGATCGCAACTCGTCGTGCCGACAACTAACACCTGCGCTTTGCTGCAGTATCAGTATTTGCAAAATCGGCGTCTAACAACTCGAATATCAATAAAACTTATTTGTTTGCTTTATTGGGCACGAATAACTTACTTTTGCAATTTGATCGTAACTCTTCCTACAGACAACTAACACTTGAGCTTAGCTGCAGTATCAATTTTTGCGAAATCAGTGTCTAACAACTCAAACATCATTAAAACTTGTTTGTTTGTTTTATAGAGCATGTACAATCTACTTTTACATTTCGATCGCAACTCGTCGTGCCGACAACTAACACCTGAGCTTTGCTGCAGTATCAGTATTTGCAAAATCGGCGTCTAACAACTCGAATATCAATAAAACTTATTTGTTTGCTTTATTGGGCAAGTATAACTTACTTTTGCAATTTGATCGTAACTCGTCCTACAGACAACTAACACTTGAGCTTAGCTGAAGTATCAATTTTTGCAAAATCAGTGTCTAACAACTCAAACATTATTAAAACTTGTTTGTTTGTTTTATAGAGCATGTACAATCTACTTTTACATTTCGATCGCAACTCGTCGTGCCGACAACTAACACCTGAGCTTTGCTGCAGTATCAGTATTTGCAAAATCGGCGTCTAACAACTCGAATATCAATAAAACTTATTTGTTTGGTTTATTGAGCAAGTATTATTTACTTTTGCAATTTGATCGTAACTCGTCCTACAGACAACTAACACTTGAGCTTAGCTGCAGTATCAATTTTTGCGAAATCAGTGTCTAACAACTCAAACATCATTAAAACTTGTTTGTTTGTTTTATAGAGCATGTACAATCTACTTTTACATTTCGATCGCAACTCGTCGTGCCGACAACTAACACCTGAGCTTTGCTGCAGTATCAGTATTTGCAAAATCGGCGTCTAACAACTCGAATATCAATAAAACTTATTTGTTTGCTTTATTGGGCAAGTATAACTTACTTTTGCAATTTGATCGTAACTCGTCCTACAGACAACTAACACTTGAGCTTAGCTGCAGTATCAATATTTGCAAAATCAGTGTCTAACAACTCAAACATTATTAAAACTTGTTTGTTTGTTTTATAGAGCATGTACAATCTACTTTTACATTTCGATCGCAACTCGTCGTGCCGACAACTAACACCTGAGCTTTGCTGCAGTATCAGTATTTGCAAAATCGGCGTCTAACAACTCGAATATCAATAAAACTTATTTGTTTGCTTTATTGAGCAAGTATAACTTACTTTTGCAATTTGATCGTAACTCGTCCTACAGACAACTAACACTTGAGCTTAGCTGCAGTATCAATATTTGCAAAATCAGTGTCTAACAACTCAAACATTATTAAAACTTGTTTGTTTGTTTTATAGAGCATGTACAATCTACTTTTACATTTCGATCGCAACTCGTCGTGCCGACAACTAACA
The DNA here is from genome assembly GCA_035610365.1 of Aquatica leii. NCBI lineage: Eukaryota > Metazoa > Arthropoda > Insecta > Coleoptera > Lampyridae > Aquatica > Aquatica leii. The sequence continues at coordinate 61,193,971 of CM069438.1, forward strand.
CCTGAGCTTTGCTGCAGTATCAGTATTTGCAAAATCGGCGTCTAACAACTCGAATATCAATAAAACTTATTTGTTTGGTTTATTGAGCAAGTATTATTTACTTTTGCAATTTGATCGTAACTCGTCCTACAGACAACTAACACTTGAGCTTAGCTGCAGTATCAATTTTTGCGAAATCAGTGTCTAACAACTCAAACATCATTAAAACTTGTTTGTTTGTTTTATAGAGCATGTACAATCTACTTTTACATTTCGATCGCAACTCGTCGTGCCGACAACTAACACCTGAGCTTTGCTGCAGTATCAGTATTTGCAAAATCGGCGTCTAACAACTCGAATATCAATAAAACTTATTTGTTTGGTTTATTGAGCAAGTAGAACTTACTTTTGCAATTTGATCGTAACTCGTCCTACAGACAACTAACACTTGAGCTTAGCTGCAGTATCAATATTTGCAAAATCAGTCTCTAACAACTCAAACATCATTAAAACTTGTTTGTTTGTTTTATAGAGCATGTACAATCTACTTTTACATTTCGATCGCAACTCGTCGTGCCGACAACTAACACCTGAGCTTTGCTGCAGTATCAGTATTTGCAAAATCGGCGTCTAACAACTCGAATATCAATAAAACTTATTTGTTTGGTTTATTGGGCAAGTATAACTTACTTTTGCAATTTGATCGTAACTCTTCCTACAGACAAGTAACACTTGAGCTTAGCTGCAGTATCAATTTTTGCGAAATCAGTGTCTAGCAACACAAACATCATTAAAACTTGTTTGTTTGTTTTATAGAGCATGTACAATCTACTTTTGCAATTTGATCGTAACTCTTCCTACAGACAACTAACACTTGAGCTTAGCTGCAGTATCAATATTTGCAAAATCAGTGTCTAACAACTCAAACATTATTAAATCTTGTTTGTTTGTTTTATAGAGCATGTATAATCTACTTTTACATTTCGATCGCAACTCGTCGTGCCGACAACTAACACCTGAGCTTTGCTGCAGTATCAGTATTTGCAAAATCGGCGTCTAACAACTCGAATATCAATAAAACTTATTTGTTTGGTTTATTGAGCAAGTATTATTTACTTTTGCAATTTGATCGTAACTCGTCCTACAGACAACTAACACTTGAGCTTAGCTGCAGTATCAATTTTTGCGAAATCAGTGTCTAACAACTCAAACATCATTAAAACTTGTTTGTTTGTTTTATAGAGCATGTACAATCTACTTTTACATTTCGATCGCAACTCGTCGTGCCGACAACTAACACCTGAGCTTTGCTGCAGTATCAGTATTTGCAAAATCGGCGTCTAACAACTCGAATATCAATAAAACTTATTTGTTTGGTTTATTGAGCAAGTATTATTTACTTTTGCAATTTGATCGTAACTCGTCCTACAGACAAGTAACACTTGAGCTTAGCTGTAGAATCAATATTTGCAAAATCAGTCTCTAACAACTCAAACTTTATTAAAACTTGTTTGTTTGTTTTATAGAGCATGTACAATCTACTTTGCATTTCGATCGCAACTTGTCGTGCCGACAACTAACACCTGAGCTTTGCGGCAGTATCAGTATTTGCAAAATCGGCGTTTAACAACTCGAATATCAATAAAACTTATTTGTTTGCTTTATTGGGCAAGTATAACTTACTTTTGCAATTTGATCGTAACTCGTCCTACAGACAACTAACACTTGAGCTTAGCTGCAGTATCAATTTTTGCGAAATCAGTGTCTAACAACTCAAACATTATTAAATCTTGTTTGTTTGTTTTATAGAGCATGTACACTCTCCTTCTACATTCCGATCGCAACCCGTCGTGCCGGCAACTAACACCTGAGCTTTGCTGCAGTATCAGTATTTGCAAAATCGGCGTCTAACAACTCGAATATCAATAAAACTTATTTGTTTGGTTTATTGAGCAAGTATAACTTACTTTTGCAATTTGATCGTAACTCGTCCTACAGACAACTAACACTTGAGCTTAGCTGCAGTATCAATTTTTGCGAAATCAGTGTCTAACAACTCAAACATCATTAAAACTTGTTTGTTTGTTTTATAGAGCATGTACAATCTACTTTTACATTTCGATCGCAACTCGTCGTGCCGACAACTAACACCTGAGCTTTGCTGCAGTATCAGTATTTGCAAAATCGGCGTCTAACAACTCGAATATCAATAAAACTTATTTGTTTGGTTTATTGAGCAAGTATTATTTACTTTTGCAATTTGATCGTAACTCGTCCTACAGACAACTAACACTTGAGCTTAGCTGCAGTATCAATATTTGCAAAATCAGTGTCTAACAACTCAAACATTATTAAAACTTGTTTGTTTGTTTTATAGAGCATGTACAATCTACTTTTACATTTCGATCGCAACTCGTCGTGCCGACAACTAACACCTGAGCTTTGCTGCAGTATCAGTATTTGCAAAATCGGCGTCTAACAACTCGAATATCAATAAAACTTATTTGTTTGGTTTATTGAGCAAGTATTATTTACTTTGCAATTTGATCGTAACTCGTCCTACAGACAACTAACACTTGAGCTTAGCTGCAGTATCAATTTTTGCGAAATCAGTGTCTAACAACTCAAACATCATTAAAACTTGTTTGTTTGTTTTATAGAGCATGTACAATCTACTTTTTACATTTCGATCGCAACTCGTCGTGCCGACAACTAACACCTGAGCTTTGCTGCAGTATCAGTATTTGCAAAATCGGCGTCTAACAACTCGAATATCAATAAAACTTATTTGTTTGCTTTATTGAGCAAGTATAACTTACTTTTGCAATTTGATCGTAACTCGTCCTACAGACAACTAACACTTGAGCTTAGCTGCAGTATCAATTTTTGCGAAATCAGTGTCTAACAACTCAAACATCATTAAAACTTGTTTGTTTGTTTTATAGAGCATGTACAATCTACTTTTACATTTCGATCGCAACTCGTCGTGCCGACAACTAACACCTGAGCTTTGCTGCAGTATCAGTATTTGCAAAATCGGCGTCTAACAACTCGAATATCAATAAAACTTATTTGTTTGGTTTATTGAGCAAGTATTATTTACTTTTGCAATTTGATCGTAACTCGTCCTACAGACAACTAACACTTGAGCTTAGCTGCAGTATCAATATTTGCAAAATCAGTGTCTAACAACTCAAACATTATTAAAACTTGTTTGTTTGTTTTATAGAGCATGTACAATCTACTTTTACATTTCGATCGCAACTCGTCGTGCCGACAACTAACACCTGAGCTTTGCTGCAGTATCAGTATTTGCAAAATCGGCGTCTAACAACTCGAATATCAATAAAACTTATTTGTTTGGTTTATTGAGCAAGTATAACTTACTTTTGCAATTTGATCGTAACTCGTCCTACAGACAACTAACACTTGAGCTTAGCTGCAGTATCAATTTTTGCGAAATCAGTGTCTAACAACTCAAACATCATTAAAACTTGTTTGTTTGTTTTATAGAGCATGTACAATCTACTTTCACATTTCGATCGCAACTCGTCGTGCCGACAACTAACACCTGAGCTTTGCTGCAGTATCAGTATTTGCAAAATCGGCGTCTAACAACTCGAATATCAATAAAACTTATTTGTTTGCTTTATTGGGCAAGTATAACTTACTTTTGCAATTTGATCGTAACTCGTCCTACAGACAACTAACACTTGAGCTTAGCTGCAGTATCAATATTTGCAAAATCAGTGTCTAACAACTCAAACATTATTAAATCTTGTTTGTTTGTTTTATAGAGCATGTACAATCTACTTTTACATTTCGATCGCAACTCGTCGTACCGACAACTAACACCTGAGCTTTGCTGCAGTATCAGTATTTGCAAAATCGGCGTCTAACAACTCGAATATCAATAAAACTTATTTGTTTGGTTTATTGAGCAAGTATTATTTACTTTTGCAATTTGATCGTAACTCGTCCTACAGACAACTAACACTTGAGCTTAGCTGCAGTATCAATTTTTGCGAAATCAGTGTCTAACAACTCAAACATCATTAAAACTTGTTTGTTTGTTTTATAGAGCATGTACAATCTACTTTTACATTTCGATCGCAACTCGTCGTGCCGACAACTAACACCTGAGCTTTGCTGCAGTATCAGTATTTGCAAAATCGGCGTCTAACAACTCGAATATCAATAAAACTTATTTGTTTGGTTTATTGGGCAAGTATAACTTACTTTTGCAATTTGATCGTAACTCGTCCTACAGACAACTAACACTTGAGCTTAGCTGTAGTATCAATATTTGCAAAATCAGTCTCTAACAACTCAAACATTATTAAAACTTGTTTGTTTGTTTTATAGAGCATGTACAATCTACTTTTACATTTCGATCGCAACTCGTCGTGCCGACAACTAACACCTGAGCTTTGCTGCAGTATCAGTATTTGCAAAATCGGCGTCTAACAACTCGAATATCAATAAAACTTATTTGTTTGCTTTATTGGGCAAGTATAACTTACTTTTGCAATTTGATCGTAACTCGTCCTACAGACAACTAACACTTGAGCTTAGCTGCAGTATCAATATTTGCAAAATCAGTGTCTAACAACTCAAACATTATTAAATCTTGTTTGTTTGTTTTATAGAGCATGTATAATCTATTTTTACATTTCGATCGCAACTCGTCGTGCCGACAACTAACACCTGAGCTTTGCTGCAGTATCAGTATTTGCAAAATCGGCGTCTAACAACTCGAATATCAATAAAACTTATTTGTTTGGTTTATTGAGCAAGTATTATTTACTTTTGCAATTTGATCGTAACTCGTCCTACAGACAACTAACACTTGAGCTTAGCTGCAGTATCAATTTTTGCGAAATCAGTGTCTAACAACTCAAACATCATTAAAACTTGTTTGTTTGTTTTATAGAGCATGTACAATCTACTTTTACATTTCGATCGCAACTCGTCGTACCGACAACTAACACCTGAGCTTTGCTGCAGTATCAGTATTTGCAAAATCGGCGTCTAACAACTCGAATATCAATAAAACTTATTTGTTTGCTTTATTGGGCAAGTATAACTTACTTTTGCAATTTGATCGTAACTCGTCCTACAGACAACTAACACTTGAGCTTAGCTGCAGTATCAATATTTGCAAAATCAGTGTCTAACAACTCAAACATTATTAAAACTTGTTTGTTTGTTTTATAGAGCATGTACAATCTACTTTTACATTTCGATCGCAACTCGTCGTACCGACAACTAACACCTGAGCTTTGCTGCAGTATCAGTATTTGCAAAATCGGCGTCTAACAACTCGAATATCAATAAAACTTATTTGTTTGGTTTATTGAGCAAGTATTATTTACTTTTGCAATTTGATCGTAACTCGTCCTACAGACAACTAACACTTGAGCTTAGCTGCAGTATCAATATTTGCAAAATCAGTGTCTAACAACTCAAACATTATTAAAACTTGTTTGTTTGTTTTATAGAGCATGTACAATCTACTTTTACATTTCGATCGCAACTCGTCGTACCGACAACTAACACCTGAGCTTTGCTGCAGTATCAGTATTTGCAAAATCGGCGTCTAACAACTCGAATATCAATAAAACTTATTTGTTTGGTTTATTGAGCAAGTATTATTTACTTTTGCAATTTGATCGTAACTCGTCCTACAGACAACTAACACTTGAGCTTAGCTGCAGTATCAATTTTTGCGAAATCAGTGTCTAACAACTCAAACATCATTAAAACTTGTTTGTTTGTTTTATAGAGCATGTACAATCTACTTTTACATTTCGATCGCAACTCGTCGTGCCGACAACTAACACCTGAGCTTTGCTGCAGTATCAGTATTTGCAAAATCGGCGTCTAACAACTCGAATATCAATAAAACTTATTTGTTTGGTTTATTGAGCAAGTATAACTTACCTTTGCAATTTGATCGTAACTCGTCCTACAGCCCACTAACACTTGAGCTTAGCTGCAGTATCAATATTTGCAAAATCAGTGTCTAACAACTCAAACATCATTATTAAATCTTGTTTGTTTGTTTTATAGAGCATGTACAATCTACTTTTACATTTCGATCGCAACTCGTCGTGCCGACAACTAACACCTGAGCTTTGCTGCAGTATCAGTATTTGCAAAATCGGCGTCTAACAACTCGAATATCAATAAAACTTATTTGTTTGGTTTATTGAGCAAGTATTATTTACTTTTGCAATTTGATCGTAACTCGTCCTACAGACAACTAACACTTGAGCTTAGCTGCAGTATCAATATTTGCAAAATCAGTGTCTAACAACTCAAACATCATTAAAACTTGTTTGTTTGTTTTATAGAGCATGTACAATCTACTTTTACATTTCGATCGCAACTCGTCGTGCCGACAACTAACACCTGAGCTTTGCTGCAGTATCAGTATTTGCAAAATCGGCGTCTAACAACTCGAATATCAATAAAACTTATTTGTTTGCTTTATTGGGCAAGTATAACTTACTTTTGCAATTTGATCGTAACTCGTCCTACAGACAACTAACACTTGAGCTTAGCTGCAGTATCAATATTTGCAAAATCAGTGTCTAACAACTCAAACATTATTAAAACTTGTTTGTTTGTTTTATAGAGCATGTACAATCTACTTTTACATTTCGATCGCAACTCGTCGTGCCGACAACTAACACCTGAGCTTTGCTGCAGTATCAGTATTTGCAAAATCGGCGTCTAACAACTCGAATATCAATAAAACTTATTTGTTTGGTTTATTGAGCAAGTATAACTTACTTTTGCAATTTGATCGTAACTCGTCCTACAGACAACTAACACTTGAGCTTAGCTGCAGTATCAATATTTGCGAAATCAGTGTCTAACAACTCAAACATCATTAAAACTTGTTTGTTTGTTTTATAGAGCATGTACAATCTACTTTTACATTTCGATCGCAACTCGTCGTGCCGACAACTAACACCTGAGCTTTGCTGCAGTATCAGTATTTGCAAAATCGGCGTCTAACAACTCGAATATCAATAAAACTTATTTGTTTGGTTTATTGAGCAAGTATAACTCACTTTTGCAATTTGATCGTAACTCGTCCTACAGACAACTAACACTTGAGCTTAGCTGCAGTATCAATTTTTGCAAAATCAGTGTCTAACAACTCAAACATTATTAAAACTTGTTTGTTTGTTTTATAGAGCATGTACAATCTACTTTTACATTTCGATCGCAACTCGTCGTACCGACAACTAACACCTGAGCTTTGCTGCAGTATCAGTATTTGCAAAATCGGCGTCTAACAACTCGAATATCAATAAAACTTATTTGTTTGCTTTATTGGGCAAGCATAACTTACTTTTGCAATTTGATCGTAACTCGTCCTACAGACAACTAACACTTGAGCTTAGCTGCAGTATCAACTTTTGCGAAATCAGTGTCTAACAACTCAAACATCATTAAAACTTGTTTGTTTGTTTTATAGAGCATGTACAATCTACTTTTACATTTCGATCGCAACTCGTCGTGCCGACAACTAACACCTGAGCTTTGCTGCAGTATCAGTATTTGCAAAATCGGCGTCTAACAACTCGAATATCAATAAAACTTATTTGTTTGGTTTATTGAGCAAGTATAACTTACTTTTGCAATTTGATCGTAACTCGTCCTACAGACAACTAACACTTGAGCTTAGCTGCAGTATCAATTTTTGCGAAATCAGTGTCTAACAACTCAAACATTATTAAAACTTGTTTGTTTGTTTTATAGAGCATGTACAATCTACTTTTACATTTCGATCGCAACTCGTCGTGCCGACAACTAACACCTGAGCTTTGCTGCAGTATCAGTATTTGCAAAATCGGCGTCTAACAACTCGAATATCAATAAAACTTATTTGTTTGCTTTATTGGGCAAGTATAACTTACTTTTGCAATTTGATCGTAACTCGTCCTACAGACAACTAACACTTGAGCTTAGCTGCAGTATCAATATTTGCAAAATCAGTGTCTAACAACTCAAACATTATTAAATCTTGTTTGTTTGTTTTATAGAGCATGTATAATCTACTTTTACATTTCGATCGCAACTCGTCGTGCCGACAACTAACACCTGAGCTTTGCTGCAGTATCAGTATTTGCAAAATCGGCGTCTAACAACTCGAATATCAATAAAACTTATTTGTTTGGTTTATTGAGCAAGTATTATTTACTTTTGCAATTTGATCGTAACTCGTCCTACAGACAACTAACACTTGAGCTTAGCTGCAGTATCAATTTTTGCGAAATCAGTGTCTAACAACTCAAACATCATTAAAACTTGTTTGTTTGTTTTATAGAGCATGTACAATCTACTTTTACATTTCGATCGCAACTCGTCGTGCCGACAACTAACACCTGAGCTTTGCTGCAGTATCAGTATTTGCAAAATCGGCGTCTAACAACTCGAATATCAATAAAACTTATTTGTTTGCTTTATTGGGCAAGTATAACTTACTTTTGCAATTTGATCGTAACTCGTCGTACAGAAAACTAACACTTGAGCTTAGCTGCAGTATCAATATTGGCAAAATCAGTGTCTAACAACTCAAACATTATTAAACCTTGTTTGTTTGTTTTATAGAGCATGTACAATCTACTTTTACATTTCGATCGCAACTCGTCGTGCCGACAACTAACACCTGAGCTTTGCTGCAGTATCAGTATTTGCAAAATCGGCGTCTAACAACTCGAATATCAATAAAACTTATTTGTTTGGTTTATTGAGCAAGTATTATTTACTTTTGCAATTTGATCGTAACTCGTCCTACAGACAACTAACACTTGAGCTTAGCTGCAGTATCAATTTTTGCGAAATCAGTGTCTAACAACTCAAACATCATTAAAACTTGTTTGTTTGTTTTATAGAGCATGTACAATCTACTTTTACATTTCGATCGCAACTCGTCGTGCCGACAACTAACACCTGAGCTTTGCTGCAGTATCAGTATTTGCAAAATCGGCGTCTAACAACTCGAATATCAATAAAACTTATTTGTTTGCTTTATTGGGCAAGTATAACTTACTTTTGCAATTTGATCGTAACTCGTATTACAGACAACTAACACTTGAGCTTAGCTGCAGTATCAATATTTGCAAAATCAGTGTCTAACAACTCAAACATTATTAAATCTTGTTTGTTTGTTTTATAGAGCATGTATAATCTATTTTTAAATTTCGATCGCAACTTGTTGTACCGACAACTAACACCTGAGCTTTGCTGCAGTATCAGTATTTGCAAAATCGGCGTCTAACAACTCGAATATCAATAAAACTTATTTGTTTGGTTTATTGAGCAAGTATTATTTACTTTTGCAATTTGATCGTAACTCGTCCTACAGACAACTAACACTTGAGCTTAGCTGCAGTATCAATTTTTGCGAAATCAGTGTCTAACAACTCAAACATCATTAAAACTTGTTTGTTTGTTTTATAGAGCATGTACAATCTACTTTTACATTTCGATCGCAACTCGTCGTGCCGACAACTAACACCTGAGCTTTGCTGCAGTATCAGTATTTGCAAAATCGGCGTCTAACAACTCGAATATCAATAAAACTTATTTGTTTGGTTTATTGAGCAAGTATAACTTACTTTTGCAATTTGATCGTAACTCGTCCTACAGACAACTAACACTTGAGCTTAGCTGCAGTATCAATTTTTGCGAAATCAGTGTCTAACAACTCAAACATTATTAAAACTTGTTTGTTTGTTTTATAGAGCATGTACAATCTACTTTTACATTTCGATCGCAACTCGTCGTGCCGACAACTAACACCTGAGCTTTGCTGCAGTATCAGTATTTGCAAAATCGGCGTCTAACAACTCGAATATCAATAAAACTTATTTGTTTGCTTTATTGGGCAAGTATAACTTACTTTTGCAATTTGATCGTAACTCGTCCTACAGACAACTAACACTTGAGCTTAGCTGAAGTATCAATTTTTGCAAAATCAGTGTCTAACAACTCAAACATCATTAAAACTTGTTTGTTTGTTTTATAGAGCATGTACAATCTACTTTTACATTTCGATCGCAACTCGTCGTGCCGACAACTAACACCTGAGCTTTGCTGCAGTATCAGTATTTGCAAAATCGGCGTCTAACAACTCGAATATCAATAAAACTTATTTGTTTGCTTTATTGAGCAAGTATAACTTACTTTTGCAATTTGATCGTAACTCGTATTACAGACAACTAACACTTGAGCTTAGCTGCAGTATCAATATTTGCAAAATCAGTGTCTAACAACTCAAACATTATTAAATCTTGTTTGTTTGTTTTATAGAGCATGTACAATCTACTTTTACATTTCGATCGCAACTCGTCGTACCGACAACTAACACCTGAGCTTTGCTGCAGTATCAGTATTTGCAAAATCGGCGTCTAACAACTCGAATATCAATAAAACTTATTTGTTTGGTTTATTGAGCAAGTATAACTTTACTTTTGCAATTTGATCGTAACTCGTCCTACAGACAACTAACACTTGAGCTTAGCTGCAGTATCAATATTTGCAAAATCAGTGTCTAACAACTCAAACATTATTAAAACTTGTTTGTTTGTTTTATAGAGCATGTACAATCTACTTTTACATTTCGATCGCAACTCGTCGTGCCGACAACTAACACCTGAGCTTTGCTGCAGTATCAGTATTTGCAAAATCGGCGTCTAACAACTCGAATATCAATAAAACTTATTTGTTTGGTTTATTGAGCAAGTATTATTTACTTTTGCAATTTGATCGTAACTCGTCCTACAGACAACTAACACTTGAGCTTAGCTGCAGTATCAATTTTTGCGAAATCAGTGTCTAACAACTCAAACATCATTAAAACTTGTTTGTTTGTTTTATAGAGCATGTACAATCTACTTTTACATTTCGATCGCAACTCGTCGTGCCGACAACTAACACCTGAGCTTTGCTGCAGTATCAGTATTTGCAAAATCGGCGTCTAACAACTCGAATATCAATAAAACTTATTTGTTTGCTTTATTGGGCAAGTATAACTTACTTTTGCAATTTGATCGTAACTCGTCCTACAGACAACTAACACTTGAGCTTAGCTGCAGTATCAATATTTGCAAAATCAGTGTCTAACAACTCAAACATTATTAAATCTTGTTTGTTTGTTTTATAGAGCATGTATAATCTATTTTTAAATTTCGATCGCAACTCGTACCGACAACTAACACCTGAGCTTTGCTGCAGTATCAGTATTTGCAAAATCGGCGTCTAACAACTCGAATATCAATAAAACTTATTTGTTTGGTTTATTGAGCAAGTATTATTTACTTTTGCAATTTGATCGTAACTCGTCCTACAGACAACTAACACTTGAGCTTAGCTGCAGTATCAATTTTTGCGAAATCAGTGTCTAACAACTCAAACATCATTAAAACTTGTTTGTTTGTTTTATAGAGCATGTACAATCTACTTTTACATTTCGATCGCAACTCGTCGTGCCGACAACTAACACCTGAGCTTTGCTGCAGTATCAGTATTTGCAAAATCGGCGTCTAACAACTCGAATATCAATAAAACTTATTTGTTTGCTTTATTGGGCAAGTATAACTTACTTTTGCAATTTGATCGTAACTCGTCCTACAGACAACTAACACTTGAGCTTAGCTGCAGTATCAATATTTGCAAAATCAGTGTCTAACAACTCAAACATTATTAAAACTTGTTTGTTTGTTTTATAGAGCATGTACAATCTACTTTTACATTTCGATCGCAACTCGTCGTACCGACAACTAACACCTGAGCTTTGCTGCAGTATCAGTATTTGCAAAATCGGCGTCTAACAACTCGAATATCAATAAAACTTATTTGTTTGGTTTATTGAGCAAGTATTACTTACTTTTGCAATTTGATCGTAACTCGTCCTACAGACAACTAACACTTGAGCTTAGCTGCAGTATCAATTTTTGCGAAATCAGTGTCTAACAACTCAAACATCATTAAAACTTGTTTGTTTGTTTTATAGAGCATGTACAATCTACTTTTGCATTTCGATCGCAACTCGTCGTGCCGACAACTAACACCTGAGCTTTGCTGCAGTATCAGTATTTGCAAAATCGGCGTCTAACAACTCGAATATCAATAAAACTTATTTGTTTGCTTTATTGGGCAAGTATAACTTACTTTTGCAATTTGATCGTAACTCGTCCTACAGACAACTAACACTTGAGCTTAGCTGCAGTATCAATATTTGCAAAATCAGTGTCTAACAACTCAAACATTATTAAAACTTGTTTGTTTGTTTTATAGAGCATGTACAATCTACTTTTACATTTCGATCGCAACTCGTCGTGCCGACAACTAACACCTGAGCTTTGCTGCAGTATCAGTATTTGCAAAATCGGCGTCTAACAACTCGAATATCAATAAAACTTATTTGTTTGGTTTATTGAGCAAGTATTATTTACTTTTGCAATTTGATCGTAACTCGTCCTACAGACAACTAACACTTGAGCTTAGCTGCAGTATCAATTTTTGCGAAATCAGTGTCTAACAACTCAAACATCATTAAAACTTGTTTGTTTGTTTTATAGAGCATGTACAATCTACTTTTACATTTCGATCGCAACTCGTCGTGCCGACAACTAACACCTGAGCTTTGCTGCAGTATCAGTATTTGCAAAATCGGCGTCTAACAACTCGAATATCAATAAAACTTATTTGTTTGCTTTATTGGGCAAGTATAACTTACTTTTGCAATTTGATCGTAACTCGTCCTACAGACAACTAACACTTGAGCTTAGCTGCAGTATCAATATTTGCAAAATCAGTGTCTAACAACTCAAACATTATTAAAACTTGTTTGTTTGTTTTATAGAGCATGTACAATCTACTTTTACATTTCGATCGCAACTCGTCGTACCGACAACTAACACCTGAGCTTTGCTGCAGTATCAGTATTTGCAAAATCGGCGTCTAACAACTCGAATATCAATAAAACTTATTTGTTTGGTTTATTGAGCAAGTATTATTTACTTTTGCAATTTGATCGTAACTCGTCCTACAGACAACTAACACTTGAGCTTAGCTGCAGTATCAATTTTTGCGAAATCAGTGTCTAACAACTCAAACATTATTAAAACTTGTTTGTTTGTTTTATAGAGCATGTACAATCTACTTTTACATTTCGATCGCAACTCGTCGTGCCGACAACTAACACCTGAGCTTTGCTGCAGTATCAGTATTTGCAAAATCGGCGTCTAACAACTCGAATATCAATAAAACTTATTTGTTTGGTTTATTAAGCAAGTATTATTTACTTTTGCAATTTGATCGTAACTCGTCCTACAGACAACTAACACTTGAGCTTAGCTGCAGTATCAAGATTTGGAAAATCAGGGTCTAACAACTCAAACATCATTAAAACTTGTTTGTTTGTTTTATAGAGCATGTACAATCTAGTTTTCATTTCGATCGCAACTCGTCGTACCGACAACTAACACCTGAGCTTTGCTGCAGTATCAGTATTTGCAAAATCGGCGTCTAACAACTCGAATATCAATAAAACTTATTTGTTTGCTTTATTGGGCAAGTATAACTTACTTTTGCAATTTGATCGTAACTCGTATTACAGACAACTAACACTTGAGCTTAGCTGCAGTATCAATATTTGCAAAATCAGTGTCTAACAACTCAAACATTATTAAAACTTGTTTGTTTGTTTTATAGAGCATGTACAATCTACTTTTACATTTCGATCGCAACTCGTCGTGCCGACAACTAACACCTGAGCTTTGCTGCAGTATCAGTATTTGCAAAATCGGCGTCTAACAACTCGAATATCAATAAAACTTATTTGTTTGCTTTATTGGGCAAGTATAACTTACTTTTGCAATTTGATCGTAACTCGTATTACAGACAAGTAACACTTGAGCTTAGCTGCAGTATCAATATTTGCAAAATCAGTGTCTAACAACTCAAACATTATTAAATCTTGTTTGTTTGTTTTATAGAGCATGTATAATCTACTTTTAAATTTCGATCGCAACTCGTCGTACCGACAACTAACACCTGAGCTTTGCTGCAGTATCAGTATTTGCAAAATCGGCGTCTAACAACTCGAATATCAATAAAACTTATTTGTTTGGTTTATTGAGCAAGTATTATTTACTTTTGCAATTTGATCGTAACTCGTCCTACAGACAACTAACACTTGAGCTTAGCTGCAGTATCAATATTTGCAAAATCAGTGTCTAACAACTCAAACATTATTAAATCTTGTTTGTTTGTTTTATAGAGCATGTATAATCTACTTTTACATTTCGATCGCAACTCGTCGTGCCGACAACTAACACCTGAGCTTTGCTGCAGTATCAGTATTTGCAAAATCGGCGTCTAACAACTCGAATATCAATAAAACTTATTTGTTTGGTTTATTGAGCAAGTATTATTTACTTTTGCAATTTGATCGTAACTCTTCCTACAGACAAGTAACACTTGAGCTTAGCTGTAGTATCAATATTTGCAAAATCAGTCTCTAACAACTCAAACATTATTAAAAATTGTTTGTTTGTTTTATAGAGCATGTACAATCTACTTTTACATTTCGAGCGCAATTCGTCGTACCGACAATTAACAAATGAGCCTTACTGCAGTATCATTATTTGCAAAATCTGCGTCTAACAACTCGAATATCAATAAAACTTATTTGTTTGGTTTATTGAGCAAGTATTATTTACTTTTGCAATTTGATCGTAACTCGTCCTACAGACAACTAACACTTGAGCTTAGCTGCAGTATCAATTTTTGCGAAATCAGTGTCTAACAACTCAAACATCATTAAAACTTGTTTGTTTGTTTTATAGAGCATGTACAATCTACTTTTACATTTCGATCGCAACTCGTCGTGCCGACAACTAACACCTGAGCTTTGCTGCAGTATCAGTATTTGCAAAATCGGCGTCTAACAACTCGAATATCAATAAAACTTATTTGTTTGCTTTATTGGGCAAGTATAACTTACTTTTGCAATTTGATCGTAACTCTTCCTACAGACAAGTAACACTTGAGCTTAGCTGTAGTATCAATATTTGCAAAATCAGTCTCTAACAACTCAAACATTATTAAAACTTGTTTGTTTTATAGAGCATGTACAATCTACTTTTACATTTCAAGCGCAATTCGTCGTACCGACAATTAACAAATGAGCCTTGCTGCAGTATCAGTATTTGCAAAATCGGCGTCTAACAACTCGAATATCAATAAAACTTATTTGTTTGGTTTATTGAGCAAGTATTATTTACTTTTGCAATTTGATCATAACTCGTCCTACAGACAACTAACACTTGAGCTTAGCTGCAGTATCAATTTTTGCGAAATCAGTGTCTAACAACTCGAATATCAATAAAACTTATTTGTTTGCTTTATTGGGCAAGTATAACTTACTTTTGCAATTTGATCGTAACTCGTATTACAGACAACTAACACTTGAGCTTAGCTGCAGTATCAATATTTGCAAAATCAGTGTCTAACAACTCAAACATTATTAAATCTTGTTTGTTTGTTTTATAGAGCATGTATAATCTATTTTTAAATTTCGATCGCAACTCGTACCGACAACTAACACTTGAGCTTTGCTGCAGTATCAGTATTTGCAAAATCGGCGTCTAACAACTCGAATATCAATAAAACTTATTTGTTTGGTTTATTGAGCAAGTATTATTTACTTTTGCAATTTGATCGTAACTCGTCCTACAGACAACTAACACTTGAGCTTAGCTGCAGTATCAGTTTTTGCGAAATCAGTTTCTAACAACTCATACATCATTAAAACTTGTTTGTTTGTTTTATAGAGCATGTTCAATCTACTTTTACATTTCGATCGCAACTCGTCGTGCCGACAACTAACACCTGAGCTTTGCTGCAGTATCAGTATTTGCAAAATCGGCGTCTAACAACTCGAATATCAATAAAACATTTGTTTGCTTTATTGGGCAAGTATAACTTACTTTTGCAATTTGATCGTAACTCTTCCTACAGACAAGTAACACTTGAGCTTAGCTGTAGTATCAATATTTGCAAAATCAGTCTCTAACAACTCAAACATTATTAAAACTTGTTTGTTTGTTTTATAGAGCATGTACAATCTACTTTTACATTTCGAACGCAATTCGTCGTACCGACAATTAACAAATGAGCCTTGCTGCAGTATCATTATTTGCAAAATCTGCGTCTAACAACTCGAATATCAATAAAACTTATTTGTTTGCTTTATTGGGCAAGTATAACTTACTTTTGCAATTTGATCGTAACTCGTCCTACAGACAACTAACACTTGAGCTTAGCTGCAGTATCAATTTTTGCGAAATCAGTGTCTAACAACTCGAATATCAATAAAACTTATTTGTTTGCTTTATTGGGCAAGTATAACTTACTTTTGCAATTTGATCGTAACTCGTCCTACAGACAACTAACACTTGAGCATAGCTGCAGTATCAATTTTGCGAAATCAGTGTCTAACAACACAAACATCATTAAAACTTGTTTGTTTGTTTGTTTTATAGAGCATGTATAATCTATTTTTAACTTTCGATCGCAATTCGTACCGACAACTAACACCTGAGCTTTGCTGCAGTATCAGTATTTGCAAAATCGGCGTCTAACAACTCGAATATCAATAAAACTTATTTGTTTGGTTTATTGAGCAAGTATTATTTACTTTTGCAATTTGATCGTAACTCTTCCTACAGACAAGTAACACTTGAGCTTAGCTGTAGTATCAATATTTGCAAAATCAGTCTCTAACAACTCAAACATTATTAAAACTTGTTTGTTTGTTTTATAGAGCATGTACAATCTACTTTTACATTTCGAGCGCAATTCGTCGTACCGACAATTAACAAATGAGCCTTGCTGCAGTATCAGTATTTGCAAAATCGGCGTCTAACAACTCGAATATCAATAAATCTTATTTGTTTGGTTTATTGAGCAAGTATTACTTTACTTTTCAACTTGATCGTCACTCGTCCTCCACACAACTACCACTTGAGCTTAGCTGCAGTATCAATTTTTACGAAATCAGTCTCTAACAACTCAAACATTATTAAAACTTGTTTGTTTGTTTTATAGAGCATGTACAATCTACTTTTACATTTCGATCGCAACTCGTCGTGCCGACAACTAACACCTGAGCTTTGCTGCAGTATCAGCATTTGCAAAATCGGCGTCTAACAACTCGAATATCAATAAAACTTATTTGTTTGCTTTATTGGGCAAATATAACTTACTTTTGCAATTTGATCGTAACTCGTATTACAGACAACTAACACTTGAGCTTAGCTGCAGTATCAATATTTGCAAAATAAGTGTCTAACAACTCAAACATTATTAAATCTTGTTTGTTTGTTTTATAGAGCATGTATAATCTATTTTTAAATTTCGATCGCAACTCGTACCGACAACTAACACCTGAGCTTTGCTGCAGTATCAGTATTTGCAAAATCGGCGTCTAACAACTCGAATATCAATAAAACTTATTTGTTTGGTTTATTGAGCAAGTATTATTTACTTTTGCAATTTGATCGTAACTCGTCCTACAGACCACTAACACTTGAGCTTAGCTGCAGTATCAATTTTGCGAAATCAGTGTCTAACAACTCAAACATCATTAGAACTTGTTTGTTTGTTTTATAGAGCATGTACAATCTACTTTTACATTTCGATCGCAACTCGTACCGACAACTAACACCTGAGCTTTGCTGCAGTATCAGTATTTGCAAAATCGGCGTCTAACAACTCGAATATCAATAAAACTTATTTGTTTGGTTTATTGAGCAAGTATTATTTACTTTTGCAATTTGATCGTAACTCGTCCTACAGACAACTAACACTTGAGCTTAGCTGCAGTATCAATATTTGCAAAATCTGTGTCTAACAACTCGTCTAACAACTCGAATATCAATAAAACTTATTTGTTTGCTTTATTGGGCAAGTATAACTTACTTTTGCAATTTGATCGTAACTCGTATTACAGACAACTAACACTTGAGCTTAGCTGCAGTATCAATATTTGCAAAATCAGTGTCTAACAACTCATACATCATTAAAACTTGTTTGTTTGTTTTATAGAGCATGTACAATCTACTTTTACATTTCGATCGCAACTCGTCGTTCCGACAACTAACACCTGAGCTTTGCTGCAGTATCAGTATTTGCAAAATCGGCGTCTAACAACTCGAATATCAATAAAACATTTGTTTGCTTTATTGGGCAAGTATAACTTACTTTTGCAATTTGATCGTAACTCTTCCTACAGACAAGTAACACTTGAGCTTAGCTGTAGTATCAATATTTGCAAAATCAGTCTCTAACAACTCAAACATTATTAAAACTTGTTTGTTTGTTTTATAGAGCATGTACAATCTACTTTTACATTTCAAGCGCAATTCGTCGTACCGACAATTAACAAATGAGCCTTGCTGCAGTATCAGTATTTGCAAAATCGGCGTCTAACAACTCGAATATCAATAAAACTTATTTGTTTGGTTTATTGAGCAAGTATTTTTTACTTTTTCAATTTGATCTTAACTCGTCCTACAGACAACTAACACTTGAGCTTAGCTGCAGTATCAATATTTGCAAAATCAGTGTCTAACAACTCAAACATTATTAAATCTTGTTTGTTTGTTTTATAGAGCATGTACAATCTACTTTTACATTTCGATTGCAACTCGTCGTGCCGACAACTAACACCTGAGCTTTGCTGCAGTATCAGTATTTGCAAAATCGGCGTCTAACAACTCGAATATCAATAAAACTTATTTGTTTGCTTTATTGGGCAAGTATAACTTACTTTTGCAATTTGATCGTAACTCGTATTACAGACAACTAACACTTGAGCTTAGCTGCAGTATCAATTTTTGCGAAATCAGTGTCTAACAACTCAAACATTATTAAATCTTGTTTGTTTGTTTTATAGAGCATGTATAATCTATTTTTAAATTTCGATCGCAACTCGTACCGACAACTAACACCTGAGCTTTGCTGCAGTATCAGTATTTGCAAAATCGGCGTCTAACAACTCGAATATCAATAAAACTTATTTGTTTGGTTTATTGAGCAAGTATTATTTACTTTTTCAATTTGATCGTAACTCGTCCTACAGACAACTAACACTTGAGCTTAGCTGCAGTATCAATTTTTGCGAAATCAGTGTCTAACAACTCAAACATCATTAAAACTTGTTTGTTTGTTTTATAGAGCATGTACAATTTACTTTTACATTTCAATCGCAACTCGTCGTGCCGACAGCTAACACCTGAGCTTTGCTGCAGTATCAGTATTTGCGAAATCAGTGTCTAACAACTCGAATATCAATAAAACTTATTTGTTTGCTTTATTGGGCAAGTATAACTTACTTTTGCAATTTGATCGTAACTCGTATTACAGACAACTAACACTTGAGCTTAGCTGCAGTATCAATATTTGCAAAATCAGTGTCTAACAACTCAAACATTATTAAATCTTGTTTGTTTGTTTTATAGAGCATTTATAATCTATTTTTAAATTTCGATCGCAACTCGTACCGACAACTAACACTTGAGCTTTGCTGCAGTATCAGTATTTGCAAAATCGGCGTCTAACAACTCGAATATCAATAAAACTTATTTGTTTGGTTTATTGAGCAAGTATTATTTACTTTTGCAATTTGATCGTAACTCGTCCTACAGACAACTAACACTTGAGCTTAGCTGCAGTATCAATTTTTGCGAAATCAGTGTCTAACAACTCAAACATCATTAAAACTTGTTTGTTTGTTTTATAGAGCATGTACAATTTACTTTTACATTTCGATCGCAACTCGTCGTGCCGACAGCTAACACCTGAGCTTTGCTGCAGTATCAGTATTTGCAAAATCGGCGTCTAACAACTCGAATATCAATAAAACTTATTTGTTTGCTTTATTAGGCAAGTATAACTTACTTTTGCAATTTGATCGTAACTCGTATTACAGACAACTAACACTTGAGCTTAGCTGCAGTATCAATATTTGCAAAATCAGTGTCTAACAACTCAAACATTATTAAATCTTGTTTGTTTGTTTTATAGAGCATGTACAATCTACTTTTACATTTCGATTGCAACTCGTCGTGCCGACAACTAACACCTGAGCTTTGCTGCAGTATCAGTATTTGCAAAATCGGCGTCTAACAACTCGAATATCAATAAAACTTATTTGTTTGCTTTATTGGGCAAGTATAACTTACTTTTGCAATTTGATCGTAACTCGTATTACAGACAACTAACACTTGAGCTTAGCTGCAGTATCAATATTTGCAAAATCAGTGTCTAACAACTCAAACATTATTAAATCTTGTTTGTTTGTTTTATAGAGTATGTATAATCTATTTTTAAATTTCGATCGCAACTCGTACCGACAACTAACACCTGAGCTTTGCTGCAGTATCAGTATTTGCAAAATCGGCGTCTAACAACTCGAATATCAATAAAACTTATTTGTTTGGTTTTTTGAGCAAGTATTCTTTACTTTTGCAATTTGATCGTAACTCTTCCTACAGACAAGTAACACTTGAGCTTAGCTGTAGTATCAATATTTGCAAAATCAGTCTCTAACAACTCAAACATTATTAAAACTTGTTTGTTTGTTTTATAGAGCATGTACAATCTACTTTTACATTTCGAGCGCAATTCGTCGTACCGACAATTAACAAATGAGCCTTGCTGCAGTATCAGTATTTGCAAAATCGGCGTCTAACAACTCGAATATCAATAAATCTTATTTGTTTGGTTTATTGAGCAAGTATTATTTACTTTCAATTTGATCGTAACTCGTCCTACAGACAACTAACACTTGAGCTTAGCTGCAGTATCAATTTTTGCGAAATCAGTGTCTAACAACTCAAACATCATTAAAACTTGTTTGTTTGTTTTATAGAGCATGTACAATCTACTTTTACATTTCGATCGCAACTCGTCGTGCCGACAACTAACACCTGAGCTTTGCTGCAGTATCAGTATTTGCATAATCGGCGTCTAACAACTCGAATATCAATAAAACTTATTTGTTTGCTTTATTGGGCAAGTATAACTTACTTTTGCAATTTGATCGTAACTCTTCCTACAGACAAGTAACACTTGAGCTTAGCTGTAGTATCAATATTTGCAAAATCAGTCTCTAACAACTCAAACATTATTAAAACTTGTTTGTTTGTTTTATAGAGCATGTACAATCTACTTTTACATTTCAAGCGCAATTCGTCGTACCGACAATTAACAAATGAGCCTTGCTGCAGTATCAGTATTTGCAAAATCGGCGTCTAACAACTCGAATATCAATAAAACTTATTTGTTTGGTTTATTGAGCAAGTATTATTTACTTTTTCAATTTGATCATAACTCGTCCTACAGACAACTAACACTTGAGCTTAGCTGCAGTATCAATTTTGCGAAATCAGTGTCTAACAACTCGAATATCAATAAAACTTATTTGTTTGCTTTATTGGGCAAGTATAACTTACTTTTGCAATTTGATCGTAACTCGTATTACAGACAACTAACACTTGAGCTTAGCTGCAGTATCAATATTTGCAAAATCAGTGTCTAACAACTCAAACATTATTAAATCTTGTTTGTTTGTTTTATAGAGCATGTATAATCTATTTTTAAATTTCGATCGCAACTCGTCGTACCGACAACTAACACCTGAGCTTTGCTGCAGTATCAGTATTTGCAAAATCGGCGTCTAACAACTCGAATATCAATAAAACTTATTTGTTTGGTTTATTGAGCAAGTATTATTTACTTTTTCAATTTGATCGTAACTCGTCCTACAGACAACTAACACTTGAGCTTAGCTGCAGTATCAATTTTTGCGAAATCAGTGTCTAACAACTCAAACATCATTAAAACTTGTTTGTTTGTTTTATAGAGCATGTACAATTTACTTTTACATTTCGATCGCAACTCGTCGTGCCGACAACTAACACCTGAGCTTTGCTGCAGTATCAGTATTTGCATAATCGGCGTCTAACAACTCGAATATCAATAAAACTTATTTGTTTGCTTTATTTGGCAAGTATAACTTACTTTTGCAATTTGATCGTAACTCGTCCTACAGACAAGTAACACTTGAGCTTAGCTGTAGAATCAATATTTGCAAAATCAGTCTCCAACAACTCAAACATTATTAAAACTTGTTTGTTTTATAGAGCATGTACAATCTACTTTTACATTTCAAGCGCAATTCGTCGTACCGACAATTAACAAATGAGCCTTGCTGCAGTATCAGTATTTGCAAAATCGGCGTCTAACAACTCGAATATCAATAAAACTTATTTGTTTGGTTTATTGAGCAAGTATTATTTACTTTTTCAATTTGATCATAACTCGTCCTACAGACAACTAACACTTGAGCTTAGCTGCAGTATCAATTTTTGCGAAATCAGTGTCTAACAACTCGAATATCAATAAAACTTATTTGTTTGCTTTATTGGGCAAGTATAACTTACTTTTGCAATTTGATCGTAACTCGTATTACAGACAACTAACACTTGAGCTTAGCTGCAGTATCAATATTTGCAAAATCAGTGTCTAACAACTCAAACATTATTAAATCTTGTTTGTTTGTTTTATAGAGCATGTATAATCTATTTTTAAATTTCGATCGCAACTCGTACCGACAACTAACACCTGAGCTTTGCTGCAGTATCAGTATTTCCAAAATCGGCGTCTAACAACTCGAATATCAATAAAACTTATTTGTTTGGTTTATTGAGCAAGTATTATTTACTTTTTCAATTTGATCGTAACTCGTCCTACAGACAACTAACACTTGAGCTTAGCTGCAGTATCAATTTTTGCGAAATCAGTGTCTAACAACTCAAACATCATTAAAACTTGTTTGTTTGTTTTATAGAGCATGTACAATTTACTTTTACATTTCGATCGCAACTCGTCGTGCCGACAGCTAACACCTGAGCTTTGCTGCAGTATCAGTATTTGAAAAATCGGCGTCTAACAACTCGAATATCAATAAAACTTATTTGTTTGCTTTATTGGGCAAGTATAACTTACTTTTGCAATTTGATCGTAACTCGTATTACAGACAACTAACACTTGAGCTTAGCTGCAGTATCAATATTTGCAAAATCAGTGTCTAACAACTCAAACATTATTAAATCTTGTTTGTTTGTTTTATAGAGCATGTACAATCTACTTTTACATTTCGAACGCAATTCGTCGTACCGACAATTAACAAATGAGCCTTGCTGCAGTATCATTATTTGCAAAATCTGCGTCTAACAACTCGAATATCAATAAAACTTATTTGTTTGCTTTATTGGGCAAGTATAACTTACTTTTGCAATTTGATCGTAACTCGTCCTACAGACAACTAACACTTGAGCTTAGCTGCAGTATCAATTTTTGCGAAATCAGTGTCTAACAACTCGAATATCAATAAAACTTATTTGTTTGCTTTATTGGGCAAGTATAACTTACTTTTGCAATTTGATCGTAACTCTTCCTACAGACAACTAACACTTGAGCTTAGCTGCAGTATCAATTTTGCGAAATCAGTGTCTAACAACTCAAACATCATTAAAAGTTGTTTGTTTGTTTGTTTTATAGAGCATGTATAATCTATTTTTAAATTTCGATCGCAACTCGTACCGACAACTAACACCTGAGCTTTGCTGCAGTATCAGTATTTGCAAAATCGGCGTCTAACAACTCGAATATCAATAAAACTTATTTGTTTGGTTTATTGAGCAAGTATTATTTACTTTTGCAATTTGATCGTAACTCTTCCTACAGACAAGTAACACTTGAGCTTAGCTGTAGTATCAATATTTGCAAAATCAGTCTCTAACAACTCAAACATTATTAAAACTTGTTTGTTTGTTTTATAGAGCATGTACAATCTACTTTTACATTTCGAGCGCAATTCGTCGTACCGACAATTAACAAATGAGCCTTGCTGCAGTATCAGTATTTGCAAAATCGGCGTCTAACAACTCGAATATCAATAAATCTTATTTGTTTGGTTTTATTGAGCAAGTATTCTTTAGTTTTTCAATTTGATCGTAACTCGTCCTACAGACAACTAACACTTGAGCTTAGCTGCAGTATCAATTTTTGCGAAATCAGTCTCTAACAACTCAAACATTATTAAAACTTGTTTGTTTTATAGAGCATGTACAATCTACTTTTACATTTCAAGCGCAATTCGTCGTACCGACAGTTAACAAATGAGCCTTGCTGCAGTATCAGTATTTGCAAAATCGGCGTCTAACAACTCGAATATCAATAAAACTTATTTGTTTGCTTTATTGGGCAACTATAACTTACTTTTGCAATTTGATCGTAACTCGTATTACAGACAACTAACACTTGAGCTTAGCTGCAGTATCAATATTTGCAAAATCAGTGTCTAACAACTCAAACATTATTAAATCTTGTTTGTTTGTTTTATAGAGCACGTATAATCTATTTTTAAATTTCGATCGCAACTCGTACCGACAACTAACACTTGAGCTTTGCTGCAGTATCAGTATTTGCAAAATCGGCGTCTAACAACTCGAATATCAATAAAACTTATTTGTTTGGTTTATTGAGCCAAGAAAGTAATTATTTACTTTTTCAATTTGATCGTAACTCGTCCTACAGACAACTAACACTTGAGCTTAGCTGCAGTATCAATTTTTGCGAAATCAGTGTCTAACAACTCAAACATCATTAAAAGTTGTTTGTTTGTTTGTTTTATAGAGCATGTATAATCTATTTTTAAATTTCGATCGCAACTCGTACCGACAACTAACACCTGAGCTTTGCTGCAGTATCAGTATTTGCAAAATCGGCGTCTAACAACTCGAATATCAATAAAACTTATTTGTTTGGTTTATTGAGCAAGTATTATTTACTTTTTCAATTTGATCGTAACTCGTCCTACAGACAACTAACACTTGAGCTTAGCTGCAGTATCAATTTTTGCGAAATCTGTGTCTAACAACTCGAATATCAATAAAACTTATTTGTTTGCTTTATTGGGCAAGTATAACTTACTTTTGCAATTTGATCGTAACTCGTATTACAGACAACTAACACTTGAGCTTAGCTGCAGTATCAATATTTGCAAAATCAGTGTCTAACAACTCATACATCATTAAAACTTGTTTGTTTGTTTTATAGAGCATGTACAATCTACTTTTACATTTCGATCGCAACTCGTCGTGCCGACAACTAACACCTGAGCTTTGCTGCAGTATCAGTATTTGCAAAATCGGCGTCTAACAACTCGAATATCAATAAAACATTTGTTTGCTTTATTGGGCAAGTATAACTTACTTTTGCAATTTGATCGTAACTCTTCCTACAGACAAGTAACACTTGAGCTTAGCTGTAGTATCAATATTTGCAAAATCAGTCTCTAACAACTCAAACATTATTAAAACTTGTTTGTTTTATAGAGCATGTACAATCTACTTTTACATTTCAAGCGCAATTCGTCGTACCGACAATTAACAAATGAGCCTTGCTGCAGTATCAGTATTTGCAAAATCGGCGTCTAACAACTCGAATATCAATAAAACTTATTTGTTTGGTTTATTGAGCAAGTATTTTTTACTTTTTCAATTTGATCTTAACTCGTCCTACAGACAACTAACACTTGAGCTTAGCTGCAGTATCAATTTTTGCGAAATCAGTGTCTAACAACTCGAATATCAATAAAACTTATTTGTTTGCTTTATTGGGCAAGTATAACTTACTTTTGCAATTTGATCGTAACTCGTATTACAGACAACTAACACTTGAGCTTAGCTGCAGTATCAATATTTGCAAAATCAGTGTCTAACAACTCAAACATTATTAAATCTTGTTTGTTTGTTTTATAGAGCATGTATAATCTATTTTTAAATTTCGATCGCAACTCATACCGACAACTAACACTTGAGCTTTGCTGCAGTATCAGTATTTGCAAAATCGGCGTCTAACAACTCGAATATCAATAAAACTTATTTGTTTGGTTTATTGAGCAAGTATTATTTACTTTTGCAATTTGATCGTAACTCGTCCTACAGACAACTAACACTTGAGCTTAGCTGCAGTATCAATTTTTGCGAAATCAGTGTCTAACAACTCAAACATCATTAAAACTTGTTTGTTTGTTTTATATAGCATGTACAATTTACTTTTACATTTCGATCGCAACTCGTCGTGCCGACAGCTAACACCTGAGCTTTGCTGCAGTATCAGTATTTACAAAATCGGCGTCTAACAACTCGAATATCAATAAAACTTATTTGTTTGCTTTATTGGGCAAGTATAACTTACTTTTGCAATTTGATCGTAACTCGTATTACAGACAACTAACACTTGAGCTTAGCTGCAGTATCAATATTTGCAAAATCAGTGTCTAACAACTCAAACATTATTAAATCTTGTTTGTTTGTTTTATAGAGCATGTACAATCTACTTTTACATTTCGATCGCAACTCGTCGTGCCGACAACTAACACCTGAGCTTTGCTGCAGTATCAGTATTTGCAAAATCGGCGTCTAACAACTCGAATATCAATAAAACTTATTTGTTTGCTTTATTGGGCAAGTATAACTTACTTTTGCAATTTGATCGTAACTCGTATTACAGACAACTAACACTTGAACTTAGCTGCAGTATCAATATTTGCAAAATCAGTGTCTAACAACTCAAACATTATTAAATCTTGTTTGTTTGTTTTATAGAGCATGTATAATCTATTTTTAAATTTCGATCGCAACTCGTACCGACAACTAACACCTGAGCTTTGCTGCAGTATCAGTATTTGCAAAATCGGCGTCTAACAACTCGAATATCAATAAAACTTATTTGTTTGGTTTATTGAGCAAGTATTATTTACTTTTTCAATTTGATCGTAACTCGTCCTACAGACAACTAACACTTGAGCTTAGCTGCAGTATCAATTTTTGCGAAATCAGTGTCTAACAACTCAAACATCATTAAAACTTGTTTGTTTGTTTTATAGAGCATGTACAATTTACTTTTACATTTCGATCGCAACTCGTCGTGCCGACAGCTAACACCTGAGCTTTGCTGCAGTATCAGTATTTGCAAAATCGGCGTCTAACAACTCGAATATCAATAAAACTTATTTGTTTGCTTTATTGGGCAAGTATAACTTACTTTTGCAATTTGATCGTAACTCGTATTACAGACAACTAACACTTGAGCTTAGCTGCAGTATCAATATTTGCAAAATCAGTGTCTAACAACTCAAACATTATTAAATCTTGTTTGTTTGTTTTATAGAGCATGTATAATCTATTTTTAAATTTCGATCGCAACTCGTACCGACAACTAACACCTGAGCTTTGCTGCAGTATCAGTATTTGCAAAACCGGCGTCTAACAACTCGAATATCAATAAAACTTATTTGTTTGGTTTATTGAGCAAGTATTATTTACTTTTGCAATTTGATCGTAACTCGTCCTACAGACAACTAACACTTGAGCTTAGCTGCAGTATCAATTTTTGCGAAATCAGTGTCTAACAACTCATACATCATTAAAACTTGTTTGTTTGTTTTATAGAGCATGTACAATCTACTTTTACATTTCGATCGCAACTCGTCGTGCCGACAACTAACACCTGAGCTTTGCTGCAGTATCAGTATTTGCAAAATCGGCGTCTAACAACTCGAATATCAATAAAACATTTGTTTGCTTTATTGGGCAAGTATAACTTACTTTTGCAATTTGATCGTAACTCTTCCTACAGACAAGTAACACTTGAGCTTAGCTGTAGTATCAATATTTGCAAAATCAGTCTCTAACAACTCAAACATTATTAAAACTTGTTTGTTTTATAGAGCAAGTACAATCTACTTTTACATTTCAAGCGCAATTCGTCGTACCGACAATTAACAAATGAGCCTTGTTGCAGTATCAGTATTTGCAAAATCGGCGTCTAACAACTCGAATATCAATAAAACTTATTTGTTTGGTTTATTGAGCAAGTATTTTTTACTTTTTCAATTTGATCTTAACTCGTCCTACAGACAACTAACACTTGAGCTTAGCTGCAGTATCAATTTTTGCGAAATCAGTGTCTAACAACTCGAATATCAATAAAACTTATTTGTTTGCTTTATTGGGCAAGTATAACTTACTTTTGCAATTTGATCGTAACTCGTATTACAGACAACTAACACTTGAGCTTAGCTGCAGTATCAATATTTGCAAAATCAGTGTCTAACAACTCAAACATTATTAAATCTTGTTTGTTTGTTTTATAGAGCATGTATAATCTATTTTTAAATTTCGATCGCAACTCATACCGACAACTAACACTTGAGCTTTGCTGCAGTATCAGTATTTGCAAAATCGGCGTCTAACAACTCGAATATCAATAAAACTTATTTGTTTGCTTTATTGGGCAAGTATAACTTACTTTTGCAATTTGATCGTAACTCGTATTACAGACAACTAACACTTGAGCTTAGCTGCAGTATCAATATTTGCAAAATCAGTGTCTAACAACTCAAACATTATTAAATCTTGTTTGTTTTATAGAGCATGTACAATCTACTTTTACATTTCGATTGCAACTCGTCGTGCCGACAACTAACACCTGAGCTTTGCTGCAGTATCAGTATTTGCAAAATCGGCGTCTAACAACTCGAATATCAATAAAACTTATTTGTTTGCTTTATTGGGCAAGTATAACTTACTTTTGCAATTTGATCGTAACTCGTATTACAGACAACTAACACTTGAGCTTAGCTGCAGTATCAATATTTGCAAAATCAGTGTCTAACAACTCAAACATTATTAAATCTTGTTTGTTTGTTTTATAGAGCATGTATAATCTATTTTAAATTTCGATCGCAACTCGTACCGACAACTAACACCTGAGCTTTGCTGCAGTATCAGTATTTGCAAAATCGGCGTCTAACAACTCGAATATCAATAAAACTTATTTGTTTGGTTTATTGAGCAAGTATTATTTACTTTTTCAATTTGATCGTAACTCGTCCTACAGACAACTAACACTTGAGCTTAGCTGCAGTATCAATTTTTGCGAAATCAGTGTCTAACAACTCAAACATCATTAAAACTTGTTTGTTTGTTTTATAGAGCATGTACAATTTACTTTTACATTTCAATCGCAACTCGTCGTGCCGACAGCTAACACCTGAGCTTTGCTGCAGTATCAGTATTTGCGAAATCAGTGTCTAACAACTCGAATATCAATAAAACTTATTTGTTTGCTTTATTGGGCAAGTATAACTTACTTTTGCAATTTGATCGTAACTCGTATTACAGACAACTAACACTTGAGCTTAGCTGCAGTATCAATATTTGCAAAATCAGTGTCTAACAACTCAAACATTATTAAATCTTGTTTGTTTGTTTTATAGAGCATTTATAATCTATTTTTAAATTTCGATCGCAACTCGTACCGACAACTAACACTTGAGCTTTGCTGCAGTATCAGTATTTGCAAAATCGGCGTCTAACAACTCGAATATCAATAAAACTTATTTGTTTGGTTTATTGAGCAAGTATTATTTACTTTTGCAATTTGATCGTAACTCGTCCTACAGACAACTAACACTTGAGCTTAGCTGCAGTATCAATTTTTGCGAAATCAGTGTCTAACAACTCAAACATCATTAAAACTTGTTTGTTTGTTTTATAGAGCATGTACAATTTACTTTTACATTTCGATCGCAACTCGTCGTGCCGACAGCTAACACCTGAGCTTTGCTGCAGTATCAGTATTTGCAAAATCGGCGTCTAACAACTCGAATATCAATAAAACATTTGTTTGCTTTATTGGGCAAGTATAACTTACTTTTGCAATTTGATCGTAACTCGTATTACAGACAACTAACACTTGAGCTTAGCTGCAGTATCAATATTTGCAAAATCAGTGTCTAACAACTCAAACATTATTAAATCTTGTTTGTTTTATAGAGCATGTACAATCTACTTTTACATTTCGATTGCAACTCGTCGTGCCGACAACTAACACCTGAGCTTTGCTGCAGTATCAGTATTTGCAAAATCGGCGTCTAACAACTCGAATATCAATAAAACTTATTTGTTTGCTTTATTGGGCAAGTATAACTTACTTTTGCAATTTGATCGTAACTCGTATTACAGACAACTAACACTTGAGCTTAG
Organism: Aquatica leii; assembly: GCA_035610365.1. Lineage (NCBI taxonomy): Eukaryota > Metazoa > Arthropoda > Insecta > Coleoptera > Lampyridae > Aquatica > Aquatica leii. The sequence continues at coordinate 61,224,162 of CM069438.1, forward strand.
CTGCAGTATCAATATTTGCAAAATCAGTGTCTAACAACTCAAACATTATTAAATCTTGTTTGTTTGTTTTATAGAGTATGTATAATCTATTTTTAAATTTCGATCGCAACTCGTACCGACAACTAACACCTGAGCTTTGCTGCAGTATCAGTATTTGCAAAATCGGCGTCTAACAACTCGAATATCAATAAAACTTATTTGTTTGGTTTATTGAGCAAGTATTATTTACTTTTGCAATTTGATCGTAACTCTTCCTACAGACAAGTAACACTTGAGCTTAGCTGTAGTATCAATATTTGCAAAATCAGTCTCTAACAACTCAAACATTATTAAAACTTGTTTGTTTGTTTTATAGAGCATGTACAATCTACTTTTACATTTCGAGCGCAATTCGTCGTACCGACAATTAACAAATGAGCCTTGCTGCAGTATCAGTATTTGCAAAATCGGCGTCTAACAACTCGAATATCAATAAATCTTATTTGTTTGGTTTATTGAGCAAGTATTATTTACTTTTTCAATTTGATCGTAACTCGTCCTACAGACAACTAACACTTGAGCTTAGCTGCAGTATCAATTTTGCGAAATCAGTGTCTAACAACACAAACATCATTAAAACTTGTTTGTTTGTTTTATAGAGCATGTACAATCTACTTTTACATTTCGATCGCAACTCGTCGTGCCGACAACTAACACCTGAGCTTTGCTGCAGTATCAGTATTTGCATAATCGGCGTCTAACAACTCGAATATCAATAAAACTTATTTGTTTGCTTTATTGGGCAAGTATAACTTACTTTTGCAATTTGATCGTAACTCTTCCTACAGACAAGTAACACTTGAGCTTAGCTGTAGTATCAATATTTGCAAAATCAGTCTCTAACAACTCAAACATTATTAAAACTTGTTTGTTTTATAGAGCATGTACAATCTACTTTTACATTTCAAGCGCAATTCGTCGTACCGACAATTAACAAATGAGCCTTGCTGCAGTATCAGTATTTGCAAAATCGGCGTCTAACAACTCGAATATCAATAAAACTTATTTGTTTGGTTTATTGAGCAAGTATTATTTACTTTTTCAATTTGATCATAACTCGTCCTACAGACAACTAACACTTGAGCTTAGCTGCAGTATCAATTTTTGCGAAATCAGTGTCTAACAACTCGAATATCAATAAAACTTATTTGTTTGCTTTATTGGGCAAGTATAACTTACTTTTGCAATTTGATCGTAACTCGTATTACAGACAACTAACACTTGAGCTTAGCTGCAGTATCAATATTTGCAAAATCAGTGTCTAACAACTCAAACATTATTAAATCTTGTTTGTTTGTTTTATAGAGCATGTATAATCTATTTTTAAATTTCGATCGCAACTCGTACCGACAACTAACACCTGAGCTTTGCTGCAGTATCAGTATTTGCAAAATCGGCGTCTAACAACTCGAATATCAATAAAACTTATTTGTTTGGTTTATTGAGCAAGTATTATTTACTTTTTCAATTTGATCGTAACTCGTCCTACAGACAACTAACACTTGAGCTTAGCTGCAGTATCAATTTTTGCGAAATCAGTGTCTAACAACTCAAACATCATTAAAACTTGTTTGTTTGTTTTATAGAGCATGTACAATTTACTTTTACATTTCGATCGCAACTCGTCGTGCCGACAGCTAACACCTGAGCTTTGCTGCAGTATCAGTATTTGAAAAATCGGCGTCTAACAACTCGAATATCAATAAAACTTATTTGTTTGCTTTATTGGGCAAGTATAACTTACTTTTGCAATTTGATCGTAACTCGTATTACAGACAACTAACACTTGAGCTTAGCTGCAGTATCAATATTTGCAAAATCAGTGTCTAACAACTCAAACATTATTAAATCTTGTTTGTTTGTTTTATAGAGCATGTATAATCTATTTTTAAATTTCGATCGCAACTCGTACCGACAACTAACACCTGAGCTTTGCTGCAGTATCAGTATTTGCAAAACCGGCGTCTAACAACACGAATATCAATAAAACTTATTTGTTTGGTTTATTGAGCAAGTATTATTTACTTTTGCAATTTGATCGTAACTCGTCCTACAGACAACTAACACTTGAGCTTAGCTGCAGTATCAATTTTTGCGAAATCAGTGTCTAACAACTCATACATCATTAAAACTTGTTTGTTTGTTTTATAGAGCATGTACAATCTACTTTTACATTTCGATCGCAACTCGTCGTGCCGACAACTAACACCTGAGCTTTGCTGCAGTATCAGTATTTGCAAAATCGGCGTCTAACAACTCGAATATCAATAAAACATTTGTTTGCTTTATTGGGCAAGTATAACTTACTTTTGCAATTTGATCGTAACTCTTCCTACAGACAAGTAACACTTGAGCTTAGCTGTAGTATCAATATTTGCAAAATCAGTCTCTAACAACTCAAACATTATTAAAACTTGTTTGTTTTATAGAGCATGTACAATCTACTTTTACATTTCAAGCGCAATTCGTCGTACCGACAATTAACAAATGAGCCTTGCTGCAGTATCAGTATTTGCAAAATCGGCGTCTAACAACTCGAATATCAATAAAACTTATTTGTTTGGTTTATTGAGCAAGTATTATTTACTTTTTCAATTTGATCGTAACTCGTCCTACAGACAACTAACACTTGAGCTTAGCTGCAGTATCAATTTTTGCGAAATCAGTGTCTAACAACTCGAATATCAATAAAACTTATTTGTTTGCTTTATTGGGCAAGTATAACTTACTTTTGCAATTTGATCGTAACTCGTATTACAGACAACTAACACTTGAGCTTAGCTGCAGTATCAATATTTGCAAAATCAGTGTCTAACAACTCAAACATTATTAAATCTTGTTTGTTTGTTTTATAGAGCATTTATAATCTATTTTTAAATTTCGATCGCAACTCGTACCGACAACTAACACTTGAGCTTTGCTGCAGTATCAGTATTTGCAAAATCGGCGTCTAACAACTCGAATATCAATAAAACTTATTTGTTTGGTTTATTGAGCAAGTATTATTTACTTTTGCAATTTGATCGTAACTCGTCCTACAGACAACTAACACTTGAGCTTAGCTGCAGTATCAATTTTGCGAAATCAGTGTCTAACAACTCAAACATCATTAAAACTTGTTTGTTTGTTTTATAGAGCATGTACAATTTACTTTTACATTTCGATCGCAACTCGTCGTGCCGACAGCTAACACCTGAGCTTTGCTGCAGTATCAGTATTTGCAAAATCGGCGTCTAACAACTCGAATATCAATAAAACATTTGTTTGCTTTATTGGGCAAGTATAACTTACTTTTGCAATTTGATCGTAACTCGTATTACAGACAACTAACACTTGAGCTTAGCTGCAGTATCAATATTTGCAAAATCAGTGTCTAACAACTCAAACATTATTAAATCTTGTTTGTTTTATAGAGCATGTACAATCTACTTTTACATTTCGATTGCAACTCGTCGTGCCGACAACTAACACCTGAGCTTTGCTGCAGTATCAGTATTTGCAAAATCGGCGTCTAACAACTCGAATATCAATAAAACTTATTTGTTTGCTTTATTGGGCAAGTATAACTTACTTTTGCAATTTGATCGTAACTCGTATTACAGACAACTAACACTTGAGCTTAGCTGCAGTATCAATATTTGCAAAATCAGTGTCTAACAACTCAAACATTATTAAATCTTGTTTGTTTGTTTTATAGAGCATGTATAATCTATTTTTAAATTTCGATCGCAACTCGTACCGACAACTAACACCTGAGCTTTGCTGCAGTATCAGTATTTGCAAAATCGGCGTCTAACAACTCGAATATCAATAAAACTTATTTGTTTGGTTTATTGAGCAAGTATTATTTACTTTTGCAATTTGATCGTAACTCTTCCTACAGACAAGTAACACTTGAGCTTAGCTGTAGTATCAATATTTGCAAAATCAGTCTCTAACAACTCAAACATTATTAAAACTTGTTTGTTTGTTTTATAGAGCATGTACAATCTACTTTTACATTTCGAGCGCAATTCGTCGTACCGACAATTAACAAATGAGCCTTGCTGCAGTATCAGTATTTGCAAAATCGGCGTCTAACAACTCGAATATCAATAAATCTTATTTGTTTGGTTTATTGAGCAAGTATTATTTACTTTTTCAATTTGATCGTAACTCGTCCTACAGACAACTAACACTTGAGCTTAGCTGCAGTATCAATTTTTGCGAAATCAGTGTCTAACAACTCAAACATCATTAAAACTTGTTTGTTTGTTTTATAGAGCATGTACAATCTACTTTTACATTTCGATCGCAACTCGTCGTGCCGACAACTAACACCTGAGCTTTGCTGCAGTATCAGTATTTGCATAATCGGCGTCTAACAACTCGAATATCAATAAAACTTATTTGTTTGCTTTATTGGGCAAGTATAACTTACTTTTGCAATTTGATCGTAACTCTTCCTACAGACAAGTAACACTTGAGCTTAGCTGTAGTATCAATATTTGCAAAATCAGTCTCTAACAACTCAAACATTATTAAAACTTGTTTGTTTTATAGAGCATGTACAATCTACTTTTACATTTCAAGCGCAATTCGTCGTACCGACAATTAACAAATGAGCCTTGCTGCAGTATCAGTATTTGCAAAATCGGCGTCTAACAACTCGAATATCAATAAAACTTATTTGTTTGGTTTATTGAGCAAGTATTATTTACTTTTCAATTTGATCATAACTCTTCCTACAGACAACTAACACTTGAGCTTAGCTGCAGTATCAATTTTTGCGAAATCAGTGTCTAACAACTCGAATATCAATAAAACTTATTTGTTTGCTTTATTGGGCAAGTATAACTTACTTTGCAATTTGATCGTAACTCGTATTACAGACAACTAACACTTGAGCTTAGCTGCAGTATCAATATTTGCAAAATCAGTGTCTAACAACTCAAACATTATTAAATCTTGTTTGTTTGTTTTATAGAGCACGTATAATCTATTTTTAAATTTCGATCGCAACTCGTACCGACAACTAACACTTGAGCTTTGCTGCAGTATCAGTATTTGCAAAATCGGCGTCTAACAACTCGAATATCAATAAAACTTATTTGTTTGGTTTATTGAGCAAGTATTATTTACTTTTGCAATTTGATCGTAACTCGTCCTACAGACAACTAACACTTGAGCTTAGCTGCAGTATCAATTTTTGCGAAATCAGTTTCTAACAACTCATACATCATTAAAACTTGTTTGTTTGTTTTATAGAGCATGTTCAATCTACTTTTACATTTCGATCGCAACTCGTCGTGCCGACAACTAACACCTGAGCTTTGCTGCAGTATCAGTATTTGCAAAATCGGCGTCTAACAACTCGAATATCAATAAAACATTTGTTTGCTTTATTGGGCAAGTATAACTTACTTTTGCAATTTGATCGTAACTCTTCCTACAGACAAGTAACACTTGAGCTTAGCTGTAGTATCAATATTTGCAAAATCAGTCTCTAACAACTCAAACATTATTAAAACTTGTTTGTTTGTTTTATAGAGCATGTACAATCTACTTTTACATTTCGAACGCAATTCGTCGTACCGACAATTAACAAATGAGCCTTGCTGCAGTATCATTATTTGCAAAATCTGCGTCTAACAACTCGAATATCAATAAAACTTATTTGTTTGCTTTATTGGGCAAGTATAACTTACTTTTGCAATTTGATCGTAACTCGTCCTACAGACAACTAACACTTGAGCTTAGCTGCAGTATCAATTTTTGCGAAATCAGTGTCTAACAACTCGAATATCAATAAAACTTATTTGTTTGCTTTATTGGGCAAGTATAACTTACTTTTGCAATTTGATCGTAACTCTTCCTACAGACAACTAACACTTGAGCTTAGCTGCAGTATCAATTTTTGCGAAATCAGTGTCTAACAACTCAAACATCATTAAAAGTTGTTTGTTTGTTTGTTTTATAGAGCATGTATAATCTATTTTTAAATTTCGATCGCAACTCGTACCGACAACTAACACCTGAGCTTTGCTGCAGTATCAGTATTTGCAAAATCGGCGTCTAACAACTCGAATATCAATAAAACTTATTTGTTTGGTTTATTGAGCAAGTATTATTTACTTTTGCAATTTGATCGTAACTCTTCCTACAGACAAGTAACACTTGAGCTTAGCTGTAGTATCAATATTTGCAAAATCAGTCTCTAACAACTCAAACATTATTAAAACTTGTTTGTTTGTTTTATAGAGCATGTAAAATCTACTTTTACATTTCGAGCGCAATTCGTCGTACCGACAATTAACAAATGAGCCTTACTGCAGTATCATTATTTGCAAAATCTGCGTCTAACAACTCGAATATCAATAAAACTTATTTGTTTGCTTTATTGGGCAAGTATAACTTACTTTTGCAATTTGATCGTAACTCGTCCTACAGACAACTAACACTTGAGCTTAGCTGCAGTATCAATTTTTGCGAAATCAGTGTCTAACAACTCGAATATCAATAAAACTTATTTGTTTGCTTTATTGGGCAACTATAACTTACTTTTGCAATTTGATCGTAACTCGTATTACAGACAACTAACACTTGAGCTTAGCTGCAGTATCAATATTTGCAAAATCAGTGTCTAACAACTCAAACATTATTAAATCTTGTTTGTTTGTTTTATAGAGCACGTATAATCTATTTTTAAATTTCGATCGCAACTCGTACCGACAACTAACACTTGAGCTTTGCTGCAGTATCAGTATTTGCAAAATCGGCGTCTAACAACTCGAATATCAATAAAACTTATTTGTTTGGTTTATTGAGCAAGTATTATTTACTTTTGCAATTTGATCGTAACTCGTCCTACAGACAACTAACACTTGAGCTTAGCTGCAGTATCAATTTTTGCGAAATCAGTGTCTAACAACTCAAACATCATTAAAAGTTGTTTGTTTGTTTGTTTTATAGAGCATGTATAATCTATTTTTAAATTTCGATCGCAACTCGTACCGACAACTAACACCTGAGCTTTGCTGCAGTATCAGTATTTGCAAAATCGGCGTCTAACAACTCGAATATCAATAAAACTTATTTGTTTGGTTTATTGAGCAAGTATTATTTACTTTTTCAATTTGATCGTAACTCGTCCTACAGACAACTAACACTTGAGCTTAGCTGCAGTATCAATTTTTGCGAAATCTGTGTCTAACAACTCGAATATCAATAAAACTTATTTGTTTGCTTTATTGGGCAAGTATAACTTACTTTTGCAATTTGATCGTAACTCGTATTACAGACAACTAACACTTGAGCTTAGCTGCAGTATCAATATTTGCAAAATCAGTGTCTAACAACTCAAACATTATTAAATCTTGTTTGTTTGTTTTATAGAGCATGTATAATCTATTTTTAAATTTCGATCGCAACTCGTACCGACAACTAACACTTGAGCTTTGCTGCAGTATCAGTATTTGCAAAATCGGCGTCTAACAACTCGAATATCAATAAAACTTATTTGTTTGGTTTATTGAGCAAGTATTATTTACTTTTGCAATTTGATCGTAACTCGTCCTACAGACAACTAACACTTGAGCTTAGCTGCAGTATCAATTTTTGCGAAATCAGTGTCTAACAACTCAAACATCATTAAAACTTGTTTGTTTGTTTTATAGAGCATGTACAATTTACTTTTACATTTCGATCGCAACTCGTCGTGCCGACAGCTAACACCTGAGCTTTGCTGCAGTATCAGTATTTGCAAAATCGGCGTCTAACAACTCGAATATCAATAAAACTTATTTGTTTGCTTTATTGGGCAAGTATAACTTACTTTTGCAATTTGATCGTAACTCGTATTACAGACAACTAACACTTGAGCTTAGCTGCAGTATCAATATTTGCAAAATCAGTGTCTAACAACTCAAACATTATTAAATCTTGTTTGTTTTATAGAGCATGTACAATCTACTTTTACATTTCGATTGCAACTCGTCGTGCCGACAACTAACACCTGAGCTTTGCTGCAGTATCAGTATTTGCAAAATCGGCGTCTAACAATTCGAATATCAATAAAACTTATTTGTTTGCTTTATTGGGCAAGTATAACTTACTTTTGCAATTTGATCGTAACTCGTATTACAGACAACTAACACTTGAGCTTAGCTGCAGTATCAATATTTGCAAAATCAGTGTCTAACAACTCAAACATTATTAAATCTTGTTTGTTTGTTTTATAGAGCATGTATAATCTATTTTTAAATTTCGATCGCAACTCGTACCGACAACTAACACCTGAGCTTTGCTGCAGTATCAGTATTTGCAAAATCGGCGTCTAACAACTCGAATATCAATAAAACTTATTTGTTTGGTTTATTGAGCAAGTATTATTTACTTTTTCAATTTGATCGTAACTCGTCCTACAGACAACTAACACTTGAGCTTAGCTGCAGTATCAATTTTTGCGAAATCAGTGTCTAACAACTCAAACATCATTAAAAGTTGTTTGTTTGTTTGTTTGTTTTATAGAGCATGTACAATCTATTTTTAAATTTCGATCGCAACTCGTACCGACAACTAACACCTGAGCTTTGCTGCAGTATCAGTATTTGCAAAATCGGCGTCTAACAACTCGAATATCAATAAAACTTATTTGTTTGGTTTATTGAGCAAGTATTATTTACTTTTGCAATTTGATCGTAACTCTTCCTACAGACAAGTAACACTTGAGCTTAGCTGTAGTATCAATATTTGCAAAATCAGTCTCTAACAACTCAAACATTATTAAAACTTGTTTGTTTGTTTTATAGAGCATGTACAATCTACTTTTACATTTCGAGCGCAATTCGTCGTACCGACAATTAACAAATGAGCCTTGCTGCAGTATCATTATTTGCAAAATCGGCGTCTAACAACTCGAATATCAATAAATCTTATTTGTTTAATTTATTGAGCAAGTATTATTTACTTTTTCAATTTGATCGTAACTCGTCCTACAGACAACTAACACTTGAGCTTAGCTGCAGTATCAATTTTTGCGAAATCAGTGTCTAACAACTCAAACATCATTAAAACTTGTTTGTTTGTTTTATAGAGCATGTACAATCTACTTTTACATTTCGATCGCAACTCGTCGTGCCGACAACTAACACCTGAGCTTTGCTGCAGTATCAGTATTTGCATAATCGGCGTCTAACAACTCGAATATCAATAAAACTTATTTGTTTGCTTTATTGGGCAAGTATAACTTACTTTTGCAATTTGATCGTAACTCTTCCTACAGACAAGTAACACTTGAGCTTAGCTGTAGTATCAATATTTGCAAAATCAGTCTCTAACAACTCAAACATTATTAAAACTTGTTTGTTTTATAGAGCATGTACAATCTACTTTTACATTTAAAGCGCAATTCGTCGTACCGACAATTAACAAATGAGCATTGCTGCAGTATCAGTATTTGCAAAATCGGCGTCTAACAACTCGAATATCAATAAAACTTATTTGTTTGGTTTATTGAGCAAGTATTATTTACTTTTTCAATTTGATCGTAACTCGTCCTACAGACAACTAACACTTGAGCTTAGCTGCAGTATCAGCTTTTGCGAAATCAGTGTCTAACAACTCAAACATCATTAAAACTTGTTTGTTTGTTTTATAGAGCATGTATAATCTATTTTTAAATTTCGATCGCAACTCGTACCGACAACTAACACCTGAGCTTTGCTGCAGTATCAGTATTTGCAAAACCGGCGTCTAACAACTCGAATATCAATAAAACTTATTTGTTTGGTTTATTGAGCAAGTATTATTTACTTTTGCAATTTGATCGTAACTCGTCCTACAGACAACTAACACTTGAGCTTAGCTGCAGTATCAATTTTTGCGAAATCAGTGTCTAACAACTCATACATCATTAAAACTTGTTTGTTTGTTTTATAGAGCATGTACAATCTACTTTTACATTTCGATCGCAACTCGTCGTGCCGACAACTAACACCTGAGCTTTGCTGCAGTATCAGTATTTGCAAAATCGGCGTCTAACAACTCGAATATCAATAAAACATTTGTTTGCTTTATTGGGCAAGTATAACTTACTTTTGCAATTTGATCGTAACTCTTCCTACAGACAAGTAACACTTGAGCTTAGCTGTAGTATCAATATTTGCAAAATCAGTCTCTAACAACTCAAACATTATTAAAACTTGTTTGTTTTATAGAGCATGTACAATCTACTTTTACATTTCAAGCGCAATTCGTCGTACCGACAATTAACAAATGAGCCTTGCTGCAGTATCAGTATTTGCAAAATCGGCGTCTAACAACTCGAATATCAATAAAACTTATTTGTTTGGTTTATTGAGCAAGTATTATTTACTTTTTCAATTTGATCGTAACTCGTCCTACAGACAACTAACACTTGAGCTTAGCTGCAGTATCAATTTTTGCGAAATCAGTGTCTAACAACGCGAATATCAATAAAACTTATTTGTTTGCTTTATTGGGCAAGTATAACTTACTTTTGCAATTTGATCGTAACTCGTATTACAGACAACTAACACTTGAGCTTAGCTGCAGTATCAATATTTGCAAAATCAGTGTCTAACAACTCAAACATTATTAAATCTTGTTTGTTTGTTTTATAGAGCATGTATAATCTATTTTTAAATTTCGATCGCAACTCGTACCGACAACTAACACTTGAGCTTTGCTGCAGTATCAGTATTTGCAAAATCGGCGTCTAACAACTCGAATATCAATAAAACTTATTTGTTTGGTTTATTGAGCAAGTATTATTTACTTTTGCAATTTGATCGTAACTCGTCCTACAGACACGTCCGTGAAGTTAGCAAAAGATTTTGAGCACTAATTCTGAAAATTTGTAATGAATTAGTGCTTAATTAGTGCTTATTAGTGCTTCATATTAGATCACCAGCAAACATTTCATTACAAAGTTATAGGCAGTCAAAGTTTTCTGCTAACTTCACGCTTCAGCAAAAAATGGTGAGCACTAATTCTGAAAACTTGTTAGGAATTAGTGCTTTGATAGTGCTTATTAGTGCTTCATATTAGAGCACCAGCAAACACTTGGTTTCAGAGTTATAGGTAGTCAAAGTTTTCTGCTAACTTCACGCTCAGCAAAAAATGTTGAGCACTAATTCTGAAAACTTGTTAGGAATTAGTGCTTTAATAGTGCTTATTAGTGCTTCATATTAGAGCACCAGCAAACACTTGGTTTCAGAGTTATAGGTAGTCAAAGTTTTCTCCTAACTTCACGCTCAGCAAAAAATGTTGAGCACTAATTCTGAAAACTTGTTAGGAATTAGTGCTTTAATAGTGCTTTATTAGTGCTTCATATTAGAGCACCAGCAAACACTTGGTTTCAGAGTTATAAGTAGTCAAAGTTTTCTGCTAACTTCACGCTCAGCAAAAAATGTTGAGCACTAATTCTAAAAACTTGTTAGGAATTATTGCTTTGATAATGCTTATTAGTGCTTTATATTAGAGCACCAGCAAACACTTGGTTTCAGAGTTATAGGTAGTCAAAGTTTTCTGCTAACTTTACGCTCAGCAAAAAATTTTGAGCACTAATTCTGAAAACTTGTTAGGAATTAGTGCTTTGATAGTGCTTATTAGTGCTTCATATTAGAACACCAGCAAACACTTGGTTTCAGAGTTATAGGTAGTCAAAGTTTTCTGCTAACTTCACGCGCAGCAAAAAATGTTGAGCACTAATTCTGAAAACTTGTTAGGAATTATTGCTTTGATAATGCTTATTAGTGCTTCATATTAAATCACCAGCAAACATTTCATTAGAAAGTTATAGACAGTCAAAGTTTTCTGCTAACTTCACGCTTCAGCAAAAAATGTTGAGCACTAATTCTGAAAACTTGTTAGGAATTATTGCTTTGATAATGCTTATTAGTGCTTCATATTAGAGCACCAGCTACTTGGTTTCAGAGTTATAGGTAGTCAAAGTTTTCTGCTAATTTTACGCTCAGCAAAAAATGTTGAGCACTAATTCTGAAAACTTGTTAGGAATTAGTGCTTTGATAGTGCTTATTAGTGCTTAATATTAGAGCACCAGCAAACACTTGGTTTCAGAGCTAAAGATACCTAGTCAAAATTTTCTGCTAACTTCACGCTCAGCAAAAAATGTTGAGCACTAATTCTGAAAACTTGTTAGAAATTAGTGCTTTGATAGTGCTTGATGTCAGAAGATTAGCAAACACTTGGTTTCAAAGTTATTGGTAGTCAAATTTTTTTGTTAACTGTACGCCCAGCAAAAAATGTTGAGTACTAATTCTGAAAGTTTTTTAGAAATTACTACTTTGTTAGTGCTTATTTAGTGTTTCATATAAAAGAATTAACAAACACTTGATTTAAAACTTATAAGTGGTTTATTAGTCATGGCTCGTACGAGTTGTGAGGTTGTTGTGATGAAACCTTGAAGTTTAATAACAAATTATATTAGTTAAAACTTCTGTATCTAACTCTAAGTGGTGCACATTCGTATTGCTATTTGGATATGTTTCACAATTCAGTCATATTTGAGTGTTTAGACTATAAGCGACTTTCAACTTAGGCCGTGTCGCAATGAAACACCTAAACATTATAAGCTTAGTCCAAGTTTCTCCTGGTGAGCCAAAACAAAGAGATGAACTTAACATTTGCCTTTTTGTCGTTTGTGAACCCAAACAAACTGACGTTTTGCAAGATATTGTCGTTTGAATCTTCAGAACGCTAATTATTGGACTAAGAACTAAACAAAGAAAACCCTTATGATTCTATATTTTTGAGTGCTACGCTTTTTAAACATTAGAGTGCTAAAAAGAATTGAATATGAATAATCTTAGATATTCATTAAATAAATGACAAATGTAAAATGTATGTTTATTAGATACATAGTGTACTGTCTGGGCGACGAAATAAAATAAATTTTATACAAAAGCGTTCTTGGGTTTTGCTGCATCTGTTTTTAACCTTGATATAAAAACAAAAAATTACTAAGTTCTAAATAAATAATTTTACAAATGTATTAGCAGATACACAATTTACACAATACATTAACTTTTATTTGATTTCAAATAAAATTAGGGATATAACATTTAAACGTTTATATTGTTATAAACTATTTTTTTATGAAACAACAAAAAAAACATTTATTTCAAATTGTAAGCTGCCAAAAACTATACTTGTCTTTAAAAATTTTGCATCGATCTATCTGTTGCTCAGCATATTTAATAACCAGTTTGCCTACCTTATTCTTTTACTGTGAATTAATTTTCTTAAAAAAACTGCAGATTTAGCGTAATCGAAATTTTCGTGACTAAGAATTTTTTTCGTTTAAACGTTGTCTTTTTTATACCTTTTTTTTTACTCTTATTACTTAGAATACTGTCTCCTTGTCCATAACCTGTAATCTTAATTAAAAAGTACTAATATTAATGTAGACCTTTTTATAGTACCTAATTCTACTGTTAAAAAGTTGAAATTTAAGAATAACGCTGGTACGACATTTTTCAAAATTGTTTCTTTAATACTACAAGCGATGCTGATGTTTGTAGCAAACTTAGTTCTTGGTAGTCATAAACGAAAAAGTAAAAATAAAAAAAACAAATTTACAGCCAAGATAATATTTTTATAATAATTTAGGCTGACATTCGTATGCTTAATTTAACATAACAGTTTCTGCGAATTTACGTGCTTTATCTGAAATAATGCTTTCCATATGTTTGATATATTGTATAAATCTTAAAAAAATTACTTTCTGTAATAGTATCAATAAAAACCATATCCTGCAACTCTTTGGTATATAATCAAATCAAGTACTCTAAATTAGACCAAACAATTGGTCAAGATTAGATTTCTAGAAAGTGTTTTTTTAACATTGCAGCGATAAATTACAAAGAAATGCTTTTTCTGCTACTTTAAGTCAACTCAACAAATCTCTTTCATTAATTTTAGTGTATATGTTTTGAAGGTGTAGTTGAGTAAAAATTATATGCCTAAAGGTGGTAGAAGTGCAAAATATGACTATAAAGAACTTTTAAAAATCCTCTTTGAACATCGCCTTGAAGTACGTAATAACGTATGTTCTATGTCGGCAGTAATATGGGACGAAATAAGAAAAAAAATAAATGGAGTTATGTCAAAAAAATATATAACTTTGTTCGAAATAATAAACACAACTGTTGGAATTTTTTAGAAATATTAGAAACGGATTTAAGGAAAAATTTGATCCCATGTGATACAAGCTCAGACGATGAAAATCAATTACATTTTACCTTAATTGTAAACAAAGAAGAATGGAATATGATTGCGCCATTAATTTGTTTTAAGCCAAAGTTACAACCAGGATGGACAGATATTTTGAATAACAAGATTAAAGATAAAGACTATATAACTGTCTTTGGATTTTTAAAAATCATCATATATCTACAACTGGAAACACTTACTTAACAATTAATGGCTTTTGCAAAGAATGTAAAGCTTAAGGGCCAGATGAGGAAGGACTTTGTTTGTCATGCTCAAATACAAACATTACTTCAAAACATACAAACTGTGCAAGACAGCTAAGAGGATTAGAACGAGAAAAAGTATCTCAAATATTGCTAAAAGGTAATTTACCAATAAATTACCTTCGTGAAAATGCCAATAGTAATGAAAAAGGAAATATAAGAAACTTGGAAGTTTTACGTAAATGCAAGCAAGAAGCATTGCAGAAAAATATCAATGTTGGCTCATCAATTAACACTACAAGATGTCCAGAATTAAATCTATAACATTTAAAATACACTCAGCCATACACAAACGTCATACACAGTATATCGTTAGATAAGTTTTTTGTTCATTATTGGACGTACGAACAATTGAACATATATAATTCTTACATTACGAATCATAAGGACTACTCAATTTTAAACTTAGATGCCACAGGAAGTATGATACAAAAGTTATCTTGACCATACAACAGAAGTTCAGCGCATATATTTTTATACGCTGTAGTTGTACATTTAAACAAAAAACATGGGCAAATTCCCGTCGTACAGATGCTGTCAGAATGCCAGGATACGATTCATATTTCGTTATGGCTTCAATGTTGGATAAAAAATGGTGCAAAACCGCCAAAAATGGTAATTTGTGATCATTCTCTTGCACTTTTGGGGGCCGCCTCGTGGTCTTTTAATAAAATGTATTTGAACAAGTACATTGAGACGTGCTATGACATTCTTTTTGGAAAGAATTCTACAATGCCAAAAACTTTTATACGAGTGGACTATGCTCATTTAGTAAAATCATTTACTAGTTGGGATAGTTTAAAAAATAAACCGAGGCGATTACGAGAATTTTATATTAGAGCCATGGTTCTACTAATTCAGAGTACGTCTTTATCGTCTGCTAAAGAAATAATTACATCATTATTTATCGTTTCTAACAGCGAATTTACAGGTACGTTGAATAATGTTCCAATTGAAGCTGAGTATCACAAATTAAAATTTAAAAAAATGTTGTCGGGACTTGAAACAGTAAATATTGTTGAAACCGATAGAGAAAGCATAACTTGTGATGATGACCCCGATTTAACTGACAACTCTCATAATTTCAATTTTATTCAAGAGTTAAAAGAGAATGCTTTAAAAAATCTAAAGGACAGTGACGAACTTACAGACGAGGATAATTTTTATTACAATCCACAATTTTCCAGAGATTTGGAGAGATTTTTGAAAATCATTTTATTAACATCTGGCATTATGAATTCAGCATTTCAATACGGACAGCCAAGAGAATCAAGTGCTACAATTGAGAGTTATTTTAAAGACTTGAAACACTGCACCCTTAAACAATACCAACTTCCAATGAAATTGGATAAGTTTATACCAATTCACGTAAATGCCATAAATGGAATGATAACTTTGGCTAACTACAATTTTGAACCTGAAACTGTTACCAAAGGTATGTGTAAATGTAATTGTTTATACACTTATATCTACGTATTTCGAATTACGTTGTACAAATAATATATGTTTTACTTTAGGTAAATTTTTTAAAGAAAATTCTGTTGACAGTCTCATACTAATAAATAAGATAACACCTGAAGAAGTAATAAGCCACGAGCACAAAAAAAGATCAAACAAAGATGAAAACTCAGACGAATGTAAGTATGACTTATTGCTATATTTACAAAACAGAAAAAAAACAAAAACTGTTATTGTATTTAGGCTACCTAAAATATAGTAAATTAAAACGGTATTTAAATACATTTGTGTGATTACCACACGAGATTCTTAAAAAAAATTAAAAACATTCAAATCTAAAACAACAAAATTTACAGAATTTAAACATTCTATAAGCATATAAACGTTGTTATTGCAATTATTTTTGTTCATGATTTTATGTTCATTTTACTTTTTAAGCATTATGGACTGAAAACTGGAAAGGACAAGGACGCCAGAAGCGTCAAAAAGCGTCATATTACGGAACTTCTTGCCCAGAAATTTTACACACAGAAGACAACAAAAGTATTAAAATCCCTATATTGGCAAATGGAAATTTACAACAACGTCCCGTGAACATTTATAGACAAAAATACATCTTTAAGAACACTTGTCCTTTTGACAGTGTAATTCAAATTATTACTTCTGCGTATTGTGATAGTCCAAATTATGAAAAATACATAAAAGAAAACTCTATTTTCTCAAATTTTCTAGCCGAATTTTTAAAGATCGGATCAAAATTTTCTGTGTATAAAATGAGAGGTGAGTGGTGATGACCGGAGATTATGTTAAGCGAAAATTACTTAATGATGTAACAAGTTATGATTGTAATTCAAATGCAACTTACATTGTTAAGAAATTTTTAAAGCCTTATCCAAGTGCTCTTGAAAACAAGGTATGTACCGACGGATGCAACAAAAATAATACTAAAAGATTGTTGGATATGATTCCTATTAATATTAATATTATCACGGAGAGTAATTTTAAAAAGATAAAGGAATCAATTGATTCTGCTTTAGTAACAGAAACATTCCATATTATTTAACCGTCAATAATAAAACATATATTTTAAGGGGTTTATCTCATTACATTTCCACAAACTCAAAAGACCTAAATTGTATTGGCCACTATACTGCTTACTGCAGGCGTAGTGATGGTTTTTGGGAATTATACTGTAGCGCAACTCAGGTAATTTAGGTAAGAGAAGAGCGCGCTAACAAACAATATAAGAAATCAATCAAACAATTAGAAAAATTGTCAAAATTGGTCAATTAACTTCTGATGTCAGGGATGCCAAATAGTTTCATTTTAAGACTAAACTATTAAAGTCTTATCTGAAAGAAAAAGTTACACAAAAAAAAAATCATTGATTCAATTTTAAAAGATAGTTATAATCTTATATTCAAAAACAAAACAACAAAACACAATAACGTAAAACTCATTACGGTTACTTAAAACTAAGAAGAGAAATTTTCAATATTTAGTTAATTAAACTTAAAACTAAGATAATACCGGTACTTCTTTACAACTAAGAGAAACAATTTTAATTAAGTTACTTTAAATATTTGTAATAGGCAAATGTAATTTTGATATTAATTAGAGAAAATTTTATTCTTTTGCATTTATATTTAATAAGTTACGTTTAAATATGTTATTTTGTAAGAAGAAAACCAAGTTTGTTGATAAAGCAGTCTTTAATCAACGAAAGGAATGTAGATAAAACCAACTCACGCATACGGATCGAATTTCCACCGGAATGCAAAGTTAAAGCTGGCGAATGGCCTTGGTAAATTTTCCCATCAAAAATTTAGGACTAAGGTATATTTTCTTAACGAAAATCGATTTGGATAATTGGCATTGACGGTGTTATTCGTACACCCAATCCATTCAATTTATATAGGTAACGATAATTTCATTTAAAGATAAAATCGGTACCCAAAAAAAAAGTCTAAAACAAATAGAAACTGGGAATTAGATAAACCCAACAAAATAGAAATGAAAGACATACCTGTATTATTAACACAGACTTTTTAAATAACGATAATGTAGATATAAGGTAAGATAAAAGAAATTACATGGCTTCCAAGTGCCACGCAAGTCAAACGCTAAATACCGTCAAGCGCTGAGTAATGAATGAATCTCAAGATGCCAACGCCTTAAAAGGTGAGATTACACAAAATAAAAGTAAAGGAAGGTTTACACGCAAATTTTAATTAAATAATATAAATAATTTAAAATCAAATAGTAACATTAACGGAAACGTTACAATACAATGACTGCGAAAAAGCAAGCAAACAATTTCGAAATCTAGCGAAGTATTACCCCATATTATTATTTATACTATATAATTTAATTCCTACAAATAAGAACATGTGATTTGAGCTTATTGATTAGTTTACTTGTATATATTATGTAAAATACTTTGATACATTTATTATAACTATTTATTAGTTTGTTTTGGTAATATATCTATTTTACTCTACTGCATAATTATTCGTCTCATTACGCAATTTCTGCCATCTTATTGTCCAAATTACAGCTCTTTACATAGCCTCAAAAACTAGATGTTATTATGTGTTACTATAGAGATTGGTTTTTTATGACCGTTTTGTATTCAAGTATTTACTTTGCAAACACACTACCAAATACAAAAGCTTTGTATAAAAACTGAAACAACCAGTTACGAATTAGAAACTGTATTTTCTAATATGTCCTTAAAATGTTTGTTGGGCGTAAATCAGTAGAAAAGTTTGATCTTCTATAACCTTTAAACCTTTAAAGTTTTTGCTGGTAATCTGATACGTAGCACTAACAAAGTACTGACTTTTAAGAATGTTTCAGAATTAGTGCTCAAATTTTTTTGCTGGGCGTCAAGTTAGCAGAAAACTTTGACTACTTATAACTCTGAAACCAAGTGTTTGCTGGTGCTCTAATATGAAGCACTAATAAGCACTATCAAAGCACTAATTCCTAACAAGTTTTCAGAATTAGTGCTCAACATTTTTTGCTGAGCGTGAAGTTAGCAGAAAACTTTGACTACTTATAACTCTGAAACCAAGTGTTTGCTGGTGCTCTAATATGAAGCACTAATAAGCACTATCAAAGCACTAATTCCTAACAAGTTTTCAGAATTAGTGCTCAACATTTTTTGCTGAAGCGTGAAGTTAGCAGAAAACTTTGACTGCCAATAACTTTCTAATGAAATGTTTGCTGGTGATCTAATATGAAGCACTAATAAGCACTAATTAAGCACTAATTCCTTACAAATTTTCAGAATTAGTGCTCAAAATCTTTTGCTAACTTCACGGACGTCTACAGACAACTAACACTTGAGCTTAGCTGCAGTATCAATTTTTGCGAAATCAGTGTCTAACAACTCAAACATCATTAAAACTTGTTTGTTTGTTTTATAGAGCATGTACAATTTACTTTTACATTTCGATCGCAACTCGTCGTGCCGACAGCTAACACCTGAGCTTTGCTGCAGTATCAGTATTTGCAAAATCGGCGTCTAACAACTCGAATATCAATAAAACATTTGTTTGCTTTATTGGGCAAGTATAACTTACTTTTGCAATTTGATCGTAACTCGTATTACAGACAACTAACACTTGCGCTTAGCTGCAGTATCAATATTTGCAAAATCAGTGTCTAACAACTCAAACATTATTAAATCTTGTTTGTTTTATAGAGCATGTACAATCTACTTTTACATTTCGATTGCAACTCGTCGTGCCGACAACTAACACCTGAGCTTTGCTGCAGTATCAGTATTTGCAAAATCGGCGTCTAACAACTCGAATATCAATAAAACTTATTTGTTTGCTTTATTGGGCAAGTATAACTTACTTTTGCAATTTGATCGTAACTCGTATTACAGACAACTAACACTTGAGCTTAGCTGCAGTATCAATATTTGCAAAATCAGTGTCTAACAACTCAAACATTATTAAATCTTGTTTGTTTGTTTTATAGAGCATGTATAATCTATTTTTAAATTTCGATCGCAACTCGTACCGACAACTAACACTTGAGCTTTGCTGCAGTATCAGTATTTGCAAAATCGGCGTCTAACAACTCGAATATCAATAAAACTTATTTGTTTGGTTTATTGAGCAAGTATTATTTACTTTTGCAATTTGATCGTAACTCGTCCTACAGACAACTAACACTTGAGCTTAGCTGCAGTATCAATTTTTGCGAAATCAGTGTCTAACAACTCAAACATCATTAAAACTTGTTTGTTTGTTTTATAGAGCATGTACAATTTACTTTTACATTTCGATCGCAACTCGTCGTGCCGACAGCTAACACCTGAGCTTTGCTGCAGTATCAGTATTTGCAAAATCGGCGTCTAACAACTCGAATATCAATAAAACTTATTTGTTTGCTTTATTGGGCAAGTATAACTTACTTTTGCAATTTGATCGTAACTCGTATTACAGACAACTAACACTTGAGCTTAGCTGCAGTATCAATATTTGCAAAATCAGTGTCTAACAACTCAAACATTATTAAATCTTGTTTGTTTTATAGAGCATGTACAATCTACTTTTACATTTCGATTGCAACTCGTCGTGCCGACAACTAACACCTGAGCTTTGCTGCAGTATCAGTATTTGCAAAATCGGCGTCTAACAATTCGAATATCAATAAAACTTATTTGTTTGCTTTATTGGGCAAGTATAACTTACTTTTGCAATTTGATCGTAACTCGTATTACAGACAACTAACACTTGAGCTTAGCTGCAGTATCAATATTTGCAAAATCAGTGTCTAACAACTCAAACATTATTAAATCTTGTTTGTTTGTTTTATAGAGCATGTATAATCTATTTTTAAATTTCGATCGCAACTCGTACCGACAACTAACACCTGAGCTTTGCTGCAGTATCAGTATTTGCAAAATCGGCGTCTAACAACTCGAATATCAATAAAACTTATTTGTTTGGTTTATTGAGCAAGTATTATTTACTTTTTCAATTTGATCGTAACTCGTCCTACAGACAACTAACACTTGAGCTTAGCTGCAGTATCAATTTTTGCGAAATCAGTGTCTAACAACTCAAACATCATTAAAAGTTGTTTGTTTGTTTGTTTTATAGAGCATGTATAATCTATTTTTAAATTTCGATCGCAACTCGTCGTGCCGACAACTAACACCTGAGCTTTGCTGCAGTATCAGTATTTGCAAAATCGGCGTCTAACAACTCGAATATCAATAAAACTTATTTGTTTGGTTTATTGAGCAAGTATTATTTACTTTTTCAATTTGATCGTAACTCTTCCTACAGACAAGTAACACTTGAGCTTAGCTGTAGTATCAATATTTGCAAAATCAGTCTCTAACAACTCAAACATTATTAAAACTTGTTTGTTTGTTTTATAGAGCATGTACAATCTACTTTTACATTTCGAGCGCAATTCGTCGTACCGACAATTAACAAATGAGCCTTGCTGCAGTATCAGTATTTGCAAAATCGGCGTCTAACAACTCGAATATCAATAAATCTTATTTGTTTAATTTATTGAGCAAGTATTATTTACTTTTTCAATTTGATCGTAACTCGTCCTACAGACAACTAACACTTGAGCTTAGCTGCAGTATCAATTTTTGCGAAATCAGTGTCTAACAACTCAAACATCATTAAAACTTGTTTGTTTGTTTTATAGAGCATGTACAATCTACTTTTACATTTCGATCGCAACTCGTCGTGCCGACAACTAACACCTGAGCTTTGCTGCAGTATCAGTATTTGCATAATCGGCGTCTAACAACTCGAATATCAATAAAACTTATTTGTTTGCTTTATTGGGCAAGTATAACTTACTTTTGCAATTTGATCGTAACTCTTCCTACAGACAAGTAACACTTGAGCTTAGCTGTAGTATCAATATTTGCAAAATCAGTCTCTAACAACTCAAACATTATTAAAACTTGTTTGTTTGTTTTATAGAGCATGTACAATCTACTTTTACATTTCAAGCGCAATTCGTCGTACCGACAGTTAACAAATGAGCATTGCTGCAGTATCAGTATTTGCAAAATCGGCGTCTAACAACTCGAATATCAATAAAACTTATTTGTTTGGTTTATTGAGCAAGTATTATTTACTTTTTCAATTTGATCGTAACTCGTCCTACAGACAACTAACACTTGAGCTTAGCTGCAGTATCAGCTTTTGCGAAATCAGTGTCTAACAACTCAAACATCATTAAAACTTGTTTGTTTGTTTTATAGAGCATGTATAATCTATTTTTAAATTTCGATCGCAACTCGTACCGACAACTAACACCTGAGCTTTGCTGCAGTATCAGTATTTGCAAAATCGGCGTCTAACAACTCGAATATCAATAAAACTTATTTGTTTGGTTTATTGAGCAAGTATTATTTACTTTTGCAATTTGATCGTAACTCGTCCTACAGACAACTAACACTTGAGCTTAGCTGCAGTATCAATTTTTGCGAAATCAGTGTCTAACAACTCATACATCATTAAAACTTGTTTGTTTGTTTTATAGAGCATGTACAATCTACTTTTACATTTCGATCGCAACTCGTCGTGCCGACAACTAACACCTGAGCTTTGCTGCAGTATCAGTATTTGCAAAATCGGCGTCTAACAACTTGAATATCAATAAAACATTTGTTTGCTTTATTGGGCAAGTATAACTTACTTTTGCAATTTGATCGTAACTCTTCCTACAGACAAGTAACACTTGAGCTTAGCTGTAGTATCAATATTTGCAAAATCAGTCTCTAACAACTCAAACATTATTAAAACTTGTTTGTTTTATAGAGCATGTACAATCTACTTTTACATTTCAAGCGCAATTCGTCGTACCGACAATTAACAAATGAGCCTTGCTGCAGTATCAGTATTTGCAAAATCGGCGTCTAACAACTCGAATATCAATAAAACTTATTTGTTTGGTTTATTGAGCAAGTATTATTTACTTTTTCAATTTGATCGTAACTCGTCCTACAGACAACTAACACTTGAGCTTAGCTGCAGTATCAATTTTTGCGAAATCAGTGTCTAACAACTCGAATATCAATAAAACTTATTTGTTTGCTTTATTGGGCAAGTATAACTTACTTTTGCAATTTGATCGTAACTCGTATTACAGACAACTAACACTTGAGCTTAGCTGCAGTATCAATATTTGCAAAATCAGTGTCTAACAACTCAAACATTATTAAATCTTGTTTGTTTGTTTTATAGAGCATGTATAATCTATTTTTAAATTTCGATCGCAACTCGTACCGACAACTAACACTTGAGCTTTGCTGCAGTATCAGTATTTGCAAAATCGGCGTCTAACAACTCGAATATCAATAAAACTTATTTGTTTGGTTTATTGAGCAAGTATTATTTACTTTTGCAATTTGATCGTAACTCGTCCTACAGACAACTAACACTTGAGCTTAGCTGCAGTATCAATTTTTGCGAAATCAGTGTCTAACAACTCAAACATCATTAAAACTTGTTTGTTTGTTTTATAGAGCATGTACAATTTACTTTTACATTTCGATCGCAACTCGTCGTGCCGACAGCTAACACCTGAGCTTTGCTGCAGTATCAGTATTTGCAAAATCGGCGTCTAACAACTCGAATATCAATAAAACATTTGTTTGCTTTATTGGGCAAGTATAACTTACTTTTGCAATTTGATCGTAACTCGTATTACAGACAACTAACACTTGCGCTTAGCTGCAGTATCAATATTTGCAAAATCAGTGTCTAACAACTCAAACATTATTAAATCTTGTTTGTTTTATAGAGCATGTACAATCTACTTTTACATTTCGATTGCAACTCGTCGTGCCGACAACTAACACCTGAGCTTTGCTGCAGTATCAGTATTTGCAAAATCGGCGTCTAACAACTCGAATATCAATAAAACTTATTTGTTTGCTTTATTGGGCAAGTATAACTTACTTTTGCAATTTGATCGTAACTCGTATTACAGACAACTAACACTTGAGCTTAGCTGCAGTATCAATATTTGCAAAATCAGTGTCTAACAACTCAAACATTATTAAATCTTGTTTGTTTGTTTTATAGAGCATGTATAATCTATTTTTAAATTTCGATCGCAACTCGTACCGACAACTAACACCTGAGCTTTGCTGCAGTATCAGTATTTGCAAAATCGGCGTCTAACAACTCGAATATCAATAAAACTTATTTGTTTGGTTTATTGAGCAAGTATTATTTACTTTTTCAATTTGATCGTAACTCTTCCTACAGACAAGTAACACTTGAGCTTAGCTGTAGTATCAATATTTGCAAAATCAGTCTCTAACAACTAAAACATTATTAAAACTTGTTTGTTTGTTTTATAGAGCATGTACAATCTACTTTTACATTTCGAGCGCAATTCGTCGTACCGACAATTAACAAATGAGCCTTGCTGCAGTATCAGTATTTGCAAAATCGGCGTCTAACAACTCGAATATCAATAAATCTTATTTGTTTGGTTTATTGAGCAAGTATTATTTACTTTTTCAATTTGATCGTAACTCGTCCTACAGACAACTAACACTTGAGCTTAGCTGCAGTATCAATTTTTGCGAAATCAGTGTCTAACAACTCAAACATCATTAAAACTTGTTTGTTTGTTTTATAGAGCATGTACAATCTACTTTTACATTTCGATCGCAACTCGTCGTGCCGACAACTAACACCTGAGCTTTGCTGCAGTATCAGTATTTGCATAATCGGCGTCTAACAACTCGAATATCAATAAAACTTATTTGTTTGCTTTATTGGGCAAGTATAACTTACTTTTGCAATTTGATCGTAACTCTTCCTACAGACAAGAAACACTTGAGCTTAGCTGTAGTATCAATATTTGCAAAATCAGTCTCTAACAACTCAAACATTATTAAAACTTGTTTGTTTTATAGAGCATGTACAATCTACTTTTACATTTCAAGCGCAATTCGTCGTACCGACAATTAACAAATGAGCCTTGCTGCAGTATCAGTATTTGCAAAATCGGCGTCTAACAACTCGAATATCAATAAAACTTATTTGTTTGGTTTATTGAGCAAGTATTATTTACTTTTTCAATTTGATCATAACTCGTCCTACAGACAACTAACACTTGAGCTTAGCTGCAGTATCAATTTTTGCGAAATCAGTGTCTAACAACTCGAATATCAATAAAACTTATTTGTTTGCTTTATTGGGCAAGTATAACTTACTTTTGCAATTTGATCGTAACTCGTATTACAGACAACTAACACTTGAGCTTAGCTGCAGTATCAATATTTGCAAAATCAGTGTCTAACAACTCAAACATTATTAAATCTTGTTTGTTTGTTTTATAGAGCACGTATAATCTATTTTTAAATTTCGATCGCAACTCGTACCGACAACTAACACTTGAGCTTTGCTGCAGTATCAGTATTTGCAAAATCGGCGTCTAACAACTCGAATATCAATAAAACTTATTTGTTTGGTTTATTGAGCAAGTATTATTTACTTTTGCAATTTGATCGTAACTCGTCCTACAGACAACTAACACTTGAGCTTAGCTGCAGTATCAATTTTTGCGAAATCAGTTTCTAACAACTCATACATCATTAAAACTTGTTTGTTTGTTTTATAGAGCATGTTCAATCTACTTTTACATTTCGATCGCAACTCGTCGTGCCGACAACTAACACCTGAGCTTTGCTGCAGTATCAGTATTTGCAAAATCGGCGTCTAACAACTCGAATATCAATAAAACATTTGTTTGCTTTATTGGGCAAGTATAACTTACTTTTGCAATTTGATCGTAACTCTTCCTACAGACAAGTAACACTTGAGCTTAGCTGTAGTATCAATATTTGCAAAATCAGTCTCTAACAACTCAAACATTATTAAAACTTGTTTGTTTGTTTTATAGAGCATGTACAATCTACTTTTACATTTCGAACGCAATTCGTCGTACCGACAATTAACAAATGAGCCTTGCTGCAGTATCATTATTTGCAAAATCTGCGTCTAACAACTCGAATATCAATAAAACTTATTTGTTTGCTTTATTGGGCAAGTATAACTTACTTTTGCAATTTGATCGTAACTCGTCCTACAGACAACTAACACTTGAGCTTAGCTGCAGTATCAATTTTTGCGAAGTCAGTGTCTAACAACTCGAATATCAATAAAACTTATTTGTTTGCTTTATTGGGCACGAATAACTTACTTTTGCAATTTGATCGTAACTCTTCCTACAGACAACTAACACTTGAGCTTAGCTGCAGTATCAATTTTTGCGAAATCAGTGTCTAACAACTCAAACATCATTAAAACTTGTTTGTTTGTTTGTTTTATAGAGCATGTATAATCTATTTTTAAATTTCGATCGCAACTCGTACCGACAACTAACACCTGAGCTTTGCTGCAGTATCAGTATTTGCAAAATCGGCGTCTAACAACTCGAATATCAATAAAACTTATTTGTTTGGTTTATTGAGCAAGTATTATTTACTTTTTCAATTTTAACGTAACTCTTCCTACAGACAAGTAACACTTGAGCTTAGCTGTAGTATCAATATTTGCAAAATCAGTCTCTAACAACTCAAACATTATTAAAACTTGTTTGTTTGTTTTATAGAGCATGTACAATCTACTTTTACATTTCGAGCGCAATTCGTCGTACCGACAATTAACAAATGAGCCTTGCTGCAGTATCAGTATTTGCAAAATCGGCGTCTAACAACTCGAATATCAATAAATCTTATTTGTTTGGTTTATTGAGCAAGTATTATTTACTTTTTCAATTTGATCGTAACTCGTCCTACAGACAACTAACACTTGAGCTTAGCTGCAGTATCAATTTTTGCGAAATCAGTCTCTAACAACTCAAACATTATTAAAACTTGTTTGTTTTATAGAGCATGTACAATCTACTTTTACATTTCAAGCGCAATTCGTCGTACCGACAGTTAACAAATGAGCCTTGCTGCAGTATCAGTATTTGCAAAATCGGCGTCTAACAACTCGAATATCAATAAAACTTATTTGTTTGCTTTATTGGGCAACTATAACTTACTTTTGCAATTTGATCGTAACTCGTATTACAGACAACTAACACTTGAGCTTAGCTGCAGTATCAATTTTTGCGAAATCAGTGTCTAACAACTCAAACATCATTAAAAGTTGTTTGTTTGTTTGTTTTATAGAGCATGTACAATCTATTTTTAAATTTCGATCGCAACTCGTACCGACAACTAACACCTGAGCTTTGCTGCAGTATCAGTATTTGCAAAATCGGCGTCTAACAACTCGAATATCAATAAAACTTATTTGTTTGGTTTATTGAGCAAGTATTATTTACTTTTGCAATTTGATCGTAACTCTTCCTACAGACAAGTAACACTTGAGCTTAGCTGTAGTATCAATATTTGCAAAATCAGTCTCTAACAACTCAAACATTATTAAAACTTGTTTGTTTGTTTTATAGAGCATGTACAATCTACTTTTACATTTCGAGCGCAATTCGTCGTACCGACAATTAACAAATGAGCCTTGCTGCAGTATCAGTATTTGCAAATTCGGCGTCTAACAACTCGAATATCAATAAATCTTATTTGTTTAATTTATTGAGCAAGTATTATTTACTTTTTCAATTTGATCGTAACTCGTCCTACAGACAACTAACACTTGAGCTTAGCTGCAGTATCAATTTTTGCGAAATCAGTGTCTAACAACTCAAACATCATTAAAACTTGTTTGTTTGTTTTATAGAGCATGTACAATCTACTTTTACATTTCGATCGCAACTCGTCGTGCCGACAACTAACACCTGAGCTTTGCTGCAGTATCAGTATTTGCATAATCGGCGTGTTGAGGATAAATGTTAAATTAAAGAAATAAATAAAAGGTTCCTTTATAAGTTTATAAATCACATAACTAGATGGCGATATATACAGTTAAGTTGTACAGTAGTGCGCAAGATTTTAGACAATAAAGTACGTGTTCTTGTTGTCTTGTATTTTAAAACATTAATACTGCCCTTAACTTAAAAAATCTCAACAGGTTATGGGCCCAGACACCCCATACACCCAGTGATTAATTAAAAAAGGGCATTAAAACATTAAAATTAAAAAAAAAGGGGTTAAATCGAAGTGTAAGCACAAAGTAACGTGGCATAATAAAATGGCGGCGAGTGATGAAGCACACACCCACATTGAACATCTGAAAAATGAAAGTAATTATGAATTATGGAAATTCCAAATCAATATATTTTTTAAATCCAAACAAATTTACGATATCGCCAGTGGAGTAACGCCTTGTCCCGCTGAAATAAAACCAAAGGAAGAATGGGAACGAAAAGACGCGATTGCGCAGAAAATTATAATAACCACCATTGAAAAACAGCCGATGTTACATTTATTAAACTGTAAATCCTCCAGTGAAATGGTAATAAAATTAAAAGAATTGTATGAGCAAGACGACGAACAACGAAAATGTAATCTTTTACAAGAATTTTACAATTACAAATATCAAAAAGGTACAGATATGACAACGTACATCTGTGGCCTGGAAAGTTTAACACACAAATTAAAATCATTAAAACAAGAACTCGATGAAACAATGGTAATAACAAAAATCCTGTCATCACTTCCCGATACATACAGATACTTTGTGAGCGCGTGGGAATCAACTCCGAAAGAAAACCGAAATCTTACGCAATTAACATCCAGGTTGTTAGCTGAAGAAAAAAGAAATACGGAAAGTAGCTGTGAACAAGTCGCGTTCAGTTCGTCGGAGATCAAGAAGAAAACTCATAATCAGTTTAAGAACAAAGAACATCTAAGGAGAAAAGTTAGAACCTGTTACAAGTGCGGTGCCGAGGGTCACTTCGCAAGAGAATGTAAAACAGAAATAAGATGCGGCATTTGCAAAAACTAATCACCCGGAAGCGAATTGCTATTTCAGAAAAAGGTAAACACAATGGCTCAAACAGAAAAGGTGTCATTCTTAACACATACTGAAAACCGAGACGAAGACGAAATCATCGAATGGGTTATTGACTCTGGAGCGACGTCACACATGACGAATAAAAACAGCTTAATACAGAATTTTGAAGTAAAAGTTACTGAAATTGGAACCGCAAGAAAAGGAGATAAAATACATTCAGAAGGGTCCGGAACAATTGACGCCGATGAATGCATACTAAACGACGTGGACTTTGTGCCCAACTTAACCAAAAATTTGCTATCTGTAAGTAAAATGACTAAAAGTGGCGGTGAGGTAATATTCAAACAGGACACGGTTAGCGTGTTTAAAAATAAAAATAAAATTTTAGAAGGTTCATTGAACGGAAATGGTTTATACACGGTAAACCTAAATAAAAAGAAAGAGACTGCATTGTTAACAAAAAGTGATAATGCTAAAAACTGGCATGTAAAACTGGGACATCTAAGTGCAGAAAACATGTTGAAATTGAAATCATTAAGTGTAGGGTTTAACTTAAGTGACAGTGAAATCAAAGAACTAAAAAATGCATTATGCGAAGTCTGCATTAAAGCGAAACAAACAAGAATCCCCTTCGTGCAAATAAGACAAAGAGCAACAAGACCATTAGAAATAATTCATACGGATCTCTGTGGACCGATTGATGTGGAATCGTGGGATGGTA
This sequence comes from Aquatica leii, assembly GCA_035610365.1. Classification (NCBI taxonomy): domain Eukaryota; kingdom Metazoa; phylum Arthropoda; class Insecta; order Coleoptera; family Lampyridae; genus Aquatica; species Aquatica leii. The sequence goes on from CM069438.1 coordinate 61,253,819, forward strand.
AACGATACGTAATCACTTTTTTAGATGACTACACACATTTTACAGCAGTGTATCTATTACGTTGGAAGCATGAAGCCAATGAAACCATTAAAGATTTTATAAACGAAGCCGAAGCTAAGTGGAACATTAAAACAAGTAAAATAAGATCAGACAATGGAAAAGAGTACACAAATTTAAATTTAAAAGAGTGGTGTCGACGTAAAGGAATAATATTGGATCTGACAGTGCCATATTCTCCACAATTAAACGGTAAAGCAGAAAGATTGAACAGAACACTGTTAGAAAAAGCAAGGGCATTAATTTTCGAGTCAGGTTTAGATAAGAATATGTGGGGAGAAGCCATGAGGGTAGCTGCTTATTTACTGAATCGATCACCAACCGAAACATTAGAGAAAACTCCGTACGAGATGTGGAACAACAGAAAGCCAGACTTAAAACGAATAAAACAATTTGGATCGGAAGCATTTGTGAAGAAACTAGGACATTTAAAAAAATTTGAAGAACGAAGCAGAAAATTAATCTTCGTAGGTTATGCAACAAATGGTTATAGGTTATACGAACACGAAAAACAAGAAATCGTCATTGCTAGAGACGTAGTGTTTAATGAAAGTGTCACCAATATTAAAATAATGACTCCACAGGAGAAGACTAATGCAAGAATTAACAATCTTGAGATCGATTCTAATGGTGGTGAAAAGGAAACAGTTGACGAAAAAGCATCTGAAGATGAAGGGTCAAGTCAAGAACTAGAGACTGAAAACAACGAAATGTTAGAAGAATTAGGAGAGGAAAACGTGTTAAGAAAATTCCCATAAAATATGAAAACTTCGTCTTACTTAGCTTTGAAGAAGCAACAAAAGGAGAAGATCGGGAAAATTGGCTGAAAGCAATAAAAGAAGAAAAGGACTCGTTAAAGGAAAATAATACTTGGACATTAGTCAATAAAGATAACTGTAAAAAACAAGAAATCTTAAGTAACAGATGGGTATTTAAAATAAAGGACGATAACACATATAAAGCAAGGTTAGTTGTGCGTGGGTGCGAACAAAAAGAATTAGACTATCAAGAAACATTTAGTCCAGTTGCAAGCATAAGTGCGATAAGGTTAATATTAGCGATTGCAGCAAAAGAAAACGCTAAAATTTACAAGTTCGACATAAAAACAGCTTTTTTGTATGGTGAATTGAATGAAAACATCTTTATGAAAATTCCTGAAGGCTATGCATGTGATGAAAATAAAATCTGCAAGCTAAATAAAACGTTATATGGTTTAAAACAAGCCCCGATAAAGTGGAACGTGCATTTTAGTAACTTCTTAAAGAACAATGACTTTATAACCTCGAAATCGGATCAGTGCATTTTTACAAACATTGATAATTCAATTTTGTTAGCCATATACGTAGACGACGGACTAATAATTGGAAACGATGAAGGTAAAATTAAAAGTTTTTTATTAAAATTAAAAGACACTTATAAAATAAAATTTTGGGAAAATCCGAATTCCTTTCTTGGAATAACAATAACAAAAACTAAGGATTCAATGACACTACATCAAAGTGAAACAGTAACTCAAGTGTTGAATAAGTTTAAAATGAATGACTGCCACCCAACAAAAATTCCTTTAACAAACAGCGATACAAAACGCAGTGATCAGGTGATTAATAAATCATTTCCATATCGTGAGTTAATCGGAAGCTTATTGTACTTAACAAACAAAACACGTCCCGATTTAAGCTTTGCAGTAAACTTCACAAGTCGATTTATGGAAAATCCTACACAAAGTGACGTAAATAACTTAAAACATATATTGAAATATTTAAAAGGAAACCAAAGCTTAGGACTGTGCTACAGAAATGGTAACAATATCAACGAATTGGTTGCGTACTGTGATGCAGATTATGCAGGAGATATCGAAACACGTAGGAGTACAACAGGATACATAATCATGCTAAATGGTGGACCAATTAGTTGGGCTTCACGAAAACAACCAATAGTGGCATTATCAACAAGCGAAGCAGAGTACATCTCAGCAGCAGATTGTTGTAAAGAATTAATTTATCTGAAGAACCTTATACAGGAAGTGCGGAATGGAAAAGTGAAAGCGATATTAAAAGTTGATAATAAAAGTGCAATCGATTTGGCTAAGAACGGAATTGTAAATCGGAGAAGTAAACATATTGATGTTAGGTATCATTTTTTACATGAAAAAGTTGCTGAAGGTGAAATACAAATTGAATATTGTAATACTAAAGAGCAAGTTGCAGATATATTCACAAAACCCTTGAAAGTAATAAATTCATGACCTTCAGGGACTGCTTCATGACAAGAATATTAGATTAAGAATTGCTAATTGTTTTTAAAATATTTAAGAATAGTTACATTTAAGAACTTAATATTTTTGTTTTTAGATTTAAGAACTTAATATTTTTATTTTGTTAAAAGGAAACTTTTATTTAAGAGGGGGTGTTGAGGATAAATGTTAAATTAAAGAAATAAATAAAAGGTTCCTTTATAAGTTTATAAATCACATAACTAGATGGCGATATATACAGTTAAGTTGTACAGTAGTGCGCAAGATTTTAGACAATAAAGTACGTGTTCTTGTTGTCTTGTATTTTAAAACATTAATACTGCCCTTAACTTAAAAAATCTCAACACGGCGTCTAACAACTCGAATATCAATAAAACTTATTTGTTTGCTTTATTGGGCAAGTATAACTTACTTTTGCAATTTGATCGTAACTCTTCCTACAGACAAGTAACACTTGAGCTTAGCTGTAGTATCAATATTTGCAAAATCAGTCTCTAACAACTCAAACATTATTAAAACTTGTTTGTTTTATAGAGCATGTACAATCTACTTTTACATTTCAAGCGCAATTCGTCGTACCGACAATTAACAAATGAGCCTTGCTGCAGTATCAGTATTTGCAAAATCGGCGTCTAACAACTCGAATATCAATAAAACTTATTTGTTTGGTTTATTGAGCAAGTATTATTTACTTTTTCAATTTGATCGTAACTCGTCCTACAGACAACTAACACTTGAGCTTAGCTGCAGTATCAATTTTTGCGAAATCAGTGTCTAACAACTCGAATATCAATAAAACTTATTTGTTTGCTTTATTGGGCAAGTATAACTTACTTTTGCAATTTGATCGTAACTCGTATTACAGACAACTAACACTTGAGCTTAGCTGCAGTATCAATATTTGCAAAATCAGTGTCTAACAACTCAAACATTATTAAATCTTGTTTGTTTGTTTTATAGAGCATGTATAATCTATTTTTAAATTTCGATCGCAACTCGTACCGACAACTAACACTTGAGCTTTGCTGCAGTATCAGTATTTGCAAAATCGGCGTCTAACAACTCGAATATCAATAAAACTTATTTGTTTGGTTTATTGAGCAAGTATTATTTACTTTTGCAATTTGATCGTAACTCGTCCTACAGACAACTAACACTTGAGCTTAGCTGCAGTATCAATTTTTGCGAAATCAGTGTCTAACAACTCAAACATCATTAAAACTTGTTTGTTTGTTTTATAGAGCATGTACAATTTACTTTTACTTTTCGATCGCAACTCGTCGTGCCGACAGCTAACACCTGAGCTTTGCTGCAGTATCAGTATTTGCAAAATCGGCGTCTAACAACTCGAATATCAATAAAACATTTGTTTGCTTTATTGGGCAAGTATAACTTACTTTTGCAATTTGATCGTAACTCGTATTACAGACAACTAACACTTGCGCTTAGCTGCAGTATCAATATTTGCAATATCAGTGTCTAACAACTCAAACATTATTAAATCTTGTTTGTTTTATAGAGCATGTACAATCTACTTTTACATTTCGATTGCAACTCGTCGTGCCGACAACTAACACCTGAGCTTTGCTGCAGTATCAGTATTTGCAAAATCGGCGTCTAACAACTCGAATATCAATAAAACTTATTTGTTTGCTTTATTGGGCAAGTATAACTTACTTTTGCAATTTGATCGTAACTCGTATTACAGACAACTAACACTTGAGCTTAGCTGCAGTATCAATATTTGCAAAATCAGTGTCTAACAACTCAAACATTATTAAATCTTGTTTGTTTGTTTTATAGAGCATGTATAATCTATTTTTAAATTTCGATCGCAACTCGTACCGACAACTAACACCTGAGCTTTGCTGCAGTATCAGTATTTGCAAAATCGGCGTCTAACAACTCGAATATCAATAAAACTTATTTGTTTGGTTTATTGAGCAAGTATTATTTACTTTTGCAATTTGATCGTAACTCTTCCTACAGACAAGTAACACTTGAGCTTAGCTGTAGTATCAATATTTGCAAAATCAGTCTCTAACAACTAAAACATTATTAAAACTTGTTTGTTTGTTTTATAGAGCATGTACAATCTACTTTTACATTTCGAGCGCAATTCGTCGTACCGACAATTAACAAATGAGCCTTGCTGCAGTATCAGTATTTGCAAAATCGGCGTCTAACAACTCGAATATCAATAAATCTTATTTGTTTGGTTTATTGAGCAAGTATTATTTACTTTTTCAATTTGATCGTAACTCGTCCTACAGACAACTAACACTTGAGCTTAGCTGCAGTATCAATTTTTGCGAAATCAGTGTCTAACAACTCAAACATCATTAAAACTTGTTTGTTTGTTTTATAGAGCATGTACAATCTACTTTTACATTTCGATCGCAACTCGTCGTGCCGACAACTAACACCTGAGCTTTGCTGCAGTATCAGTATTTGCATAATCGGCGTCTAACAACTCGAATATCAATAAAACTTATTTGTTTGCTTTATTGGGCAAGTATAACTTACTTTTGCAATTTGATCGTAACTCTTCCTACAGACAAGTAACACTTGAGCTTAGCTGTAGTATCAATATTTGCAAAATCAGTCTCTAACAACTCAAACATTATTAAAACTTGTTTGTTTTATAGAGCATGTACAATCTACTTTTACATTTCAAGCGCAATTCGTCGTACCGACAATTAACAAATGAGCCTTGCTGCAGTATCAGTATTTGCAAAATCGGCGTCTAACAACTCGAATATCAATAAAACTTATTTGTTTGGTTTATTGAGCAAGTATTATTTACTTTTTCAATTTGATCATAACTCGTCCTACAGACAACTAACACTTGAGCTTAGCTGCAGTATCAATTTTTGCGAAATCAGTGTCTAACAACTCGAATATCAATAAAACTTATTTGTTTGCTTTATTGGGCAAGTATAACTTACTTTTGCAATTTGATCGTAACTCGTATTACAGACAACTAACACTTGAGCTTAGCTGCAGTATCAATATTTGCAAAATCAGTGTCTAACAACTCAAACATTATTAAATCTTGTTTGTTTGTTTTATAGAGCACGTATAATCTATTTTTAAATTTCGATCGCAACTCGTACCGACAACTAACACTTGAGCTTTGCTGCAGTATCAGTATTTGCAAAATCGGCGTCTAACAACTCGAATATCAATAAAACTTATTTGTTTGGTTTATTGAGCAAGTATTATTTACTTTTGCAATTTGATCGTAACTCGTCCTACAGACAACTAACACTTGAGCTTAGCTGCAGTATCAATTTTTGCGAAATCAGTTTCTAACAACTCATACATCATTAAAACTTGTTTGTTTGTTTTATAGAGCATGTTCAATCTACTTTTACATTTCGATCGCAACTCGTCGTGCCGACAACTAACACCTGAGCTTTGCTGCAGTATCAGTATTTGCAAAATCGGCGTCTAACAACTCGAATATCAATAAAACTTATTTGTTTGCTTTATTGGGCAAGTATAACTTACTTTTTCAATTTGATCGTAACTCTTCCTACAGACAAGTAACACTTGAGCTTAGCTGTAGTATCAGTATTTGCAAAATTAGTCTCTAACAACTCAAACATTATTAAAACTTGTTTGTTTGTTTTATAGAGCATGTACAATCTACTTTTACATTTCGAACGCAATTCGTCGTACCGACAATTAACAAATGAGCCTTGCTGCAGTATCATTATTTGCAAAATCTGCGTCTAACAACTCGAATATCAATAAAACTTATTTGTTTGCTTTATTGGGCAAGTATAACTTACTTTTGCAATTTGATCGTAACTCGTCCTACAGACAACTAACACTTGAGCTTAGCTGCAGTATCAATTTTTGCGAAATCAGTGTCTAACAACTCGAATATCAATAAAACTTATTTGTTTGCTTTATTGGGCAAGTATAACTTACTTTTGCAATTTGATCGTAACTCTTCCTACAGACAACTAACACTTGAGCTTAGCTGCAGTATCAATTTTTGCGAAATCAGTGTCTAACAACTCAAACATCATTAAAAGTTGTTTGTTTGTTTGTTTTATAGAGCATGTATAATCTATTTTTAAATTTCGATCGCAACTCGTACCGACAACTAACACCTGAGCTTTGCTGCAGTATCAGTATTTGCAAAATCGGCGTCTAACAACTCGAATATCAATAAAACTTATTTGTTTGGTTTATTGAGCAAGTATTATTTACTTTTTCAATTTTAACGTAACTCTTCCTACAGACAAGTAACACTTGAGCTTAGCTGTAGTATCAATATTTGCAAAATCAGTCTCTAACAACTCAAACATTATTAAAACTTGTTTGTTTGTTTTATAGAGCATGTACAATCTACTTTTACATTTCGAGCGCAATTCGTCGTACCGACAATTAACAAATGAGCCTTGCTGCAGTATCAGTATTTGCAAAATCGGCGTCTAACAACTCGAATATCAATAAATCTTATTTGTTTGGTTTATTGAGCAAGTATTATTTACTTTTTCAATTTGATCGTAACTCGTCCTACAGACAACTAACACTTGAGCTTAGCTGCAGTATCAATTTTTGCGAAATCAGTCTCTAACAACTCAAACATTATTAAAACTTGTTTGTTTTATAGAGCATGTACAATCTACTTTTACATTTCAAGCGCAATTCGTCGTACCGACAGTTAACAAATGAGCCTTGCTGCAGTATCAGTATTTGCAAAATCGGCGTCTAACAACTCGAATATCAATAAAACTTATTTGTTTGCTTTATTGGGCAACTATAACTTACTTTTGCAATTTGATCGTAACTCGTATTACAGACAACTAACACTTGAGCTTAGCTGCAGTATCAATTTTTGCGAAATCAGTGTCTAACAACTCAAACATCATTAAAAGTTGTTTGTTTGTTTGTTTTATAGAGCATGTACAATCTATTTTTAAATTTCGATCGCAACTCGTACCGACAACTAACACCTGAGCTTTGCTGCAGTATCAGTATTTGCAAAATCGGCGTCTAACAACTCGAATATCAATAAAACTTATTTGTTTGGTTTATTGAGCAAGTATTATTTACTTTTGCAATTTGATCGTAACTCTTCCTACAGACAAGTAACACTTGAGCTTAGCTGTAGTATCAATATTTGCAAAATCAGTCTCTAACAACTCAAACATTATTAAAACTTGTTTGTTTGTTTTATAGAGCATGTACAATCTACTTTTACATTTCGAGCGCAATTCGTCGTACCGACAATTAACAAATGAGTCTTACTGCAGTATCATTATTTGCAAATTCTGCGTCTAACAACTCGAATATCAATAAAACTTATTTGTTTGCTTTATTGAGCAAGTATTATTTACTTTTGCAATTTGATCGTAACTCGTCCTACAGACAACTAACACTTGAGCTTAGCTGCAGTATCAATTTTTGCGAAATCAGTGTCTAACAACTCAAACATCATTAAAACTTGTTTGTTTGTTTTATAGAGCATGTACAATCTACTTTTACATTTCGATCGCAACTCGTCGTGCCGACAACTAACACCTGAGCTTTGCTGCAGTATCAGTATTTGCATAATCGGCGTCTAACAACTCGAATATCAATAAAACTTATTTGTTTGCTTTATTGGGCAAGTATAACTTACTTTTGCAATTTGATCGTAACTCTTCCTACAGACAAGTAACACTTGAGCTTAGCTGTAGTATCAATATTTGCAAAATCAGTCTCTAACAACTCAAACATTATTAAAACTTGTTTGTTTTATAGAGCATGTACAATCTACTTTTACATTTCAAGCGCAATTCGTCGTACCGACAATTAACAAATGAGCATTGCTGCAGTATCAGTATTTGCAAAATCGGCGTCTAACAACTCGAATATCAATAAAACTTATTTGTTTGGTTTATTGAGCAAGTATTATTTACTTTTTCAATTTGATCGTAACTCGTCCTACAGACAACTAACACTTGAGCTTAGCTGCAGTATCAATTTTTGCGAAATCAGTGTCTAACAACTCGAATATCAATAAAACTTATTTGTTTGCTTTATTGGGCAAGTATAACTTACTTTTGCAATTTGATCGTAACTCGTATTACAGACAACTAACACTTGAGCTTAGCTGCAGTATCAATATTTGCAAAATCAGTGTCTAACAACTCAAACATTATTAAATCTTGTTTGTTTGTTTTATAGAGCACGTATAATCTATTTTTAAATTTCGATCGCAACTCGTACCGACAACTAACACTTGAGCTTTGCTGCAGTATCAGTATTTGCAAAATCGGCGTCTAACAACTCGAATATCAATAAAACATTTGTTTGCTTTATTGGGCAAGTATAACTTACTTTTGCAATTTGATCGTAACTCTTCCTACAGACAAGTAACACTTGAGCTTAGCTGTAGTATCAATATTTGCAAAATCAGTCTCTAACAATTCAAACATTATTAAAACTTGTTTGTTTGTTTTATAGAGCATGTACAATCTACTTTTACATTTCGAACGCAATTCGTCGTACCGACAATTAACAAATGAGCCTTGCTGCAGTATCATTATTTGCAAAATCTGCGTCTAACAACTCGAATATCAATAAAACTTATTTGTTTGCTTTATTGGGCAAGTATAACTTACTTTTGCAATTTGATCGTAACTCGTCCTACAGACAACTAACACTTGAGCTTAGCTGCAGTATCAATTTTTGCGAAATCAGTGTCTAACAACTCGAATATCAATAAAACTTATTTGTTTGCTTTATTGGGCAAGTATAACTTACTTTTGCAATTTGATCGTAACTCGTCCTACAGACAACTAACACTTGAGCTTAGCTGTAGTATCAATATTTGCAAAATCAGTCTCTAACAACTCAAACATTATTAAAAATTGTTTGTTTGTTTTATAGAGCATGTACAATCTACTTTTACATTTCGAGCGCAATTCGTCGTACCGACAATTAACAAATGAGCCTTACTGCAGTATCAGTATTTGCAAAATCGGCGTCTAACAACTCGAATATCAATAAAACTTATTTGTTTGGTTTATTGAGCAAGTATTATTTACTTTTTCAATTTGATCGTAACTCGTCCTACAGACAACTAACACTTGAGCTTAGCTGCAGTATCAATTTTTGCGAAATCAGTCTCTAACAACTCAAACATTATTAAAACTTGTTTGTTTTATAGAGCATGTACAATCTACTTTTACATTTCAAGCGCAATTCGTCGTACCGACAGTTAACAAATGAGCCTTGCTGCAGTATCAGTATTTGCAAAATCGGCGTCTAACAACTCGAATATCAATAAAACTTATTTGTTTGGTTTATTGAGCAAGTATTATTTACTTTTTCAATTTGATCGTAACTCGTCCTACAGACAACTAACACTTGAGCTTAGCTGCAGTATCAATTTTTGCGAAATCAGTGTCTAACAACTCGAATATCAATAAAACTTATTTGTTTGCTTTATTGGGCAAGTATAACTTACTTTTGCAATTTGATCGTAACTCGTATTACAGACAACTAACACTTGAGCTTAGCTGCAGTATCAATATTTGCAAAATCAGTGTCTAACAACTCAAACATTATTAAATCTTGTTTGTTTGTTTTATAGAGCACGTATAATCTATTTTTAAATTTCGATCGCAACTCGTACCGACAACTAACATTTGAGCTTTGCTGCAGTATCAGTATTTGCAAAATCGGCGTCTAACAACTCGAATATCAATAAAACTTATTTGTTTGGTTTATTGAGCAAGTATTATTTACTTTTGCAATTTGATCGTAACTCGTCCTACAGACAACTAACACTTGAGCTTAGCTGCAGTATCAATTTTTGCGAAATCAGTGTCTAACAACTCAAACTTCATTAAAACTTGTTTGTTTGTTTTATAGAGCATGTACAATTTACTTTTACATTTCGATCGCAACTCGTCGTGCCGACAGCTAACACCTGAGCTTTGCTGCAGTATCAGTATTTGCAAAATCGGCGTCTAACAACTCGAATATCAATAAAACTTATTTGTTTGCTTTATTGGGCAAGTATAACTTACTTTTGCAATTTGATCGTAACTCGTATTACAGACAACTAACACTTGAGCTTAGCTGCAGTATCAATATTTGCAAAATCAGTGTCTAACAACTCAAACATTATTAAATCTTGTTTGTTTGTTTTATAGAGCATGTATAATCTATTTTTAAATTTCGATCGCAACTCGTACCGACAACTAACACCTGAGCTTTGCTGCAGTATCAGTATTTGCAAAATCGGCGTCTAACAACTCGAATATCAATAATACTTATTTGTTTGGTTTATTGAGCAAGTATTATTTACTTTTGCAATTTGATCGTAACTCGTCCTACAGACAACTAACACTTGAGCTTAGCTGCAGTATCAATTTTTGCGAAATCAGTGTCTAACAACTCATACATCATTAAAACTTGTTTGTTTGTTTTATAGAGCATGTACAATCTACTTTTACATTTCGATCGCAACTCGTCGTGCCGACAACTAACACCTGAGCTTTGCTGCAGTATCAGTATTTGCAAAATCGGCGTCTAACAACTCGAATATCAATAAAACATTTGTTTGCTTTATTGGGCAAGTATAACTTACTTTTGCAATTTGATCGTAACTCTTCCTACAGACAAGTAACACTTGAGCTTAGCTGTAGTATCAATATTTGCAAAATCAGTCTCTAACAACTCAAACATTATTAAAACTTGTTTGTTTGTTTTATAGAGCATGTACAATCTACTTTTACATTTCGAACGCAATTCGTCGTACCGACAATTAACAAATGAGCCTTGCTGCAGTATCATTATTTGCAAAATCTGCGTCTAACAACTCGAATATCAATAAAACTTATTTGTTTGCTTTATTGGGCAAGTATAACTTACTTTTGCAATTTGATCGTAACTCGTCCTACAGACAACTAACACTTGAGCTTAGCTGCAGTATCAATTTTTGCGAAATCAGTGTCTAACAACTCAAACATTATTAAATCTTGTTTGTTTGTTTTATAGAGCATGTATAATCTATTTTTAAATTTCGATCGCAACTCGTACCGACAACTAACACCTGAGCTTTGCTGCAGTATCAGTATTTGCAAAATCGGCGTCTAACAACTCGAATATCAATAAAAATTATTTGTTTGGTTTATTGAGCAAGTATTATTTACTTTTACAATTTGATCGTAACTCGTCCTACAGACAACTAACACTTGAGCTTAGCTGCAGTATCAATTTTTGCGAAATCAGTGTCTAACAACTCAAACATCATTAAAATTTGTTTGTTTGTTTTATAGAGCATGTACAATCTAAATTCTTAGCTCTTCAACCATCCCTAATGCCTGAGTCACTTTTAGATCCAACAAACAGTGATCCTTATCAAGCTCGAATCAGATACCGATCTTTTGTGAACATTGAATCCTCTCTTCTTCATTCATTGGCCTATTTAATTAACGTGTTGTAACGACTTAAAATACATTTCAGTGCATTTCTGGCTTTTGTGAACACATTGTGTCTACATTATTAATATGAAGACTCATTTTCATTGTGTACATGTAGGCAGTACGTTATTGTGTTTACATAATATTTGACTTATATGTCTACATTTATACAATGTTACACAAGTACTTCTGGAAAGCATAATCAAAGCGTAAAGTAGCCATGTTGTGTCTACATTGTAGCATATAACATTGACACTGTGTTAACAATGTTCATACGTAAGAACTTGCTTGTGCGCACATTGTGAGGCGGACGTTTAAACTTTGTGTATCTGCTTGTGAGAACTTTTTGGACACATTGCCACATGTATATAATGTAGTTGTGTTATTTTGTGTATACTGTTTGAAACGTTACTATTACAGATACACATCATATTTTTGCTGGTATGGTATAATTAACATTTGATCTAAACGACAAATCTAAACGAATATTTACGTTTATTGAAGGTTGAAAATAACCAAACGTGTTGATTCTGGTTTATTATCCACGATGCTTTATCTTCATCACGTTAATATTGCGTTTGTTTTTAATCGAATTTTCACGTTTTTATAAAAGCGAAACAACTAGCGTCAGTTAGTCGATTTTTTTACAATTAATGTTTTATTTTGTTATAATAATATAGTACTGTAAGTTCTTGTGTTTATTAATATTTTATTTTAATGTTTTGTAAGTATGTTAATGTAAAATTTTAAGCTATAATCAAACTATAACTTAAAAATTTGTGTAGTGAACTAAGTGCTATTGATTGAATCGATAAAAGAATGCACTATGTACATGTTTGTTAAATGTTACATTAAGAACTATGCATTATATTACATCACATCGACCTTTTGTTAAATGTTTATAGTTCGAGCTGTAAAACAATATTAATGCTAAAATTAACGTGTATTTAACGCAATATATATGATGTGATAAATAGACATAAGGTGTGCGTTAATATAATGTTATATCACAACTAAATATCACGTTAAAATTAGGTTAAATTTATCCTAACAAAGTGTACATTACGTTGTATTTTCACGTAAACAAAACGCTTGTGTTTACTAGGCACTATTTCTATTTGCAATTTAGCAGTCTCTCCAATAGCTCTGTAAAGCATCTTCCTTTCACTTGTTTCTGGTAGTACTTTTCGATGTTTCTGTAATAAATGTTTATAGATTTCCGACTTAACTACTAGTCGCATGCCGAATTGGTTGTCGTAGTTCTCGGCGACCAGACGGCAGTCTACATAGAATAAACTACTCTTCTTATTGTCTCCTATTATGTGTCATCTCATTGTTCATGACGACAAAGAGAAGTGGACTCCTAAGAATATTTGTTGGAATACCTATTGTAAGCGATATGAAAAACCTCTTTATATTTCATATTAATTGTGCTAATACAGATTATCTAAAAATATGTCTGTTCAAAAACAGTCAGCAGATCGAACCCAAATTATGAACAGCGCGGGATAAAGAATTAGTTAAATAAAACTGTTTTTATTGATAACCGCCAATTTATGATGTACACTAAAGACATAATAAAGCGAACCACGAAACTGTCCCGTGCCTATCTGGAAGGAACAAGCAAAAATGTTTCCTTCATGTTAAAGCACTAGTTGATGCAAAAGGCTTTGACGAAAATCTTGAGTCAATTCAGTTCGGAAAAATATCTTATGAAAGGTTCACGAAAGTCTCTTTGGCCTTGCACTTCCTCTAACTCAATATTTGCAATGTTGCTGCTAGGGACGTGATCGCATTCGTAACTTTTTTAATTACTCTACTTGCAGTGGCCTTATGCACTCCACTAAAATCACCTATAGCAAGTAACATATTGCCGGTAGCATAATAGCGTAATGTTAATAAAAGTTGGTTTCAAGGCGTAACAGGATCATTTCTGCAATTGAAAACATAAAATTGTAATTACTTACATTATAAAAAAGGTAATTACACATTGACAGTATATTCTAGGTGCTCTTGAATTGCAGTTAGTATCCTCAATACAGTAGACCTTTGTAAGCGAAACCGCATAAAATTTTTTTTATTGGCTCTATACTAAAACGAGATCCTTCACTGCGCCTCCACGATACTTCTGTCAGTAGGGTCTTCGAATTCAAGTACCTCGGACTTTTGCTTGACGACAAACTGAGTTTTGTAAAACATTGCACTTTCCTGGTTGACAAGTGTAAGAGCATCTTGCACCTTCACAAAAAACATCTTGCAAATATCTTCGACAATGCAGTCATTCCCATGCTCACTTATGGCAGTGGGGCGGCACAGTTAAAATAGTTACACCAGAACGCTTGCACAAATAGATCCCCTCGATGAATATGTGGTTCTCGTGATTATCCATTATTAGCAGTGATGGATTATCACTTGAACTAGCGGTGTGTTTTATAAAGTGTTGTAATACTTCAATGAAGCATTCAGTGTTCATCCACCCAGTTTTTGTAGCCAAACCTAAAGTTCCAGGCGGGGCTCCTGTTATCATATGGCTTTTGAAATGAACGCGAGGGAAAACCATCGCTGGAGGATTTGCATGTCCAGAAGCATTTACAATACAAGTAGCGACTAACGTGCCTCTCTCGCTGCTTTGAATTTTCGATACTTGCTTCGTACCCTTTTTTGCCAGTGCTTTGGCTGCACTGTTCTGTACAGTAAGGGTTCCCGTTTCATCTAGGTTATATGTCCTTAGCTCGCTGGAAAAATTTAGATGACGCTTCACAACATTTTCTAATTTATCAAAAAACATGTCGACGTTCACCTTATTAAACCCTATTGCCCTAGCTAGGCTGCATCCTTCGGGAGTTCTTAAAGATAGGTTGGGATGTCTTTTTCGGAACCCCTTGTACCAGTCAATATATGCCTTTTGCGATTCTTCCCAGTTCTGTGGAGTTCTCAAGTTATTTGCCTTGGCCAGATCATATGCAAGTTTGCGACAGTCTTTTATCGTCAACCCATAAAACATCTTGGAGCATTGGAAAATATAATCAACTAAAGCCTTCTCAAGCTCATTAGAAAAAATCTTGTTAACTTTATAATTCGAAGACATTCGGCAGGATGGGTTCTCTTTAAACGTTTTCACATATCTGCTTAAGGTTTGAAAGCTAAGATTTTTCTCTCTCGCAGCTGCTCTAATTGTTTTCTGATCATTTATGATTAAATTTACTGCTTCCCGCATGACATTTTCATCAAACCTACCAACGATCTTATCTGTTTCGTTATGACGAACCATCCTGTAAAGAAAAAAAACTAGAGTGAGCCGAAATGTAAACATTTCGTGATAAAATAAATTCACAACTTGTGTATGAATGAACAAATAAGAGTAGGGAACAGTGAGACACCGTCTGATTGTTTCCTCCTCTGATTCGTCTCAGTGTTCCCAGACTTCTAATAAATTGCCAATTTGCAAAAATCTGCTAAATCTAAAAACAATATGCTTAAATGGTGATGGTTACACCTTTACTTACCTTAAATACTATTTTATCCGTTATACACAACAAGAGAAATATAAACCTTTCTGAATCTCTGCAAAAATTGCTTCTTTGCACACAACGAAAAATACTATTGACACATAGATACGAACAAACCGAATTTTCAAGTGATACCAAAAGTGATACGTTTGATTCTGACATTCTGACAGTCATTATGCAGTCATTTGTCACATTAGTGTAATTTTCAACACTGCCAACTTAGATATTCTTCAGTGTCGCCAACCTTGCGTTATTGCAAATACAAAATTATAAAATGTCTCACTGTTCCCACCTGTCCCCTATGGCCCTATGCTACGGCAAATTAGGTATTTAGTTTTTAAATTATAAACAGAATGAAATTTATTTTAGAGTCATTTGTTTCATTATATTTTTATTTAAATAACCTTTTAGTTTCTTTTGCCGTAGCTACTTGACTAACTCTGCCTCTCTTAGTTCCTTTACGATTGACAAAGTCCTTTTCTTACCTACTTGGTTTTATGCCTTTGAAGCGAGGATAAGCCGTAAGGCAGGTGCTTCGCTGAACCGCGTGCTCCCAAAGTACGTTCCAATACCTAGCCCATCCGACTAAGTCTAACCAGACGTTCCTTTAAAAATGAAACATTTCCTATTCTTACCTATAGTTTCGTGGCGAACTTGTACCAAGCAAGTTCGGGTGGTTTGGTGGGTCCACATCTTCCTCCTTCTCCACCTATAATGGAACCGCGAAATGTATATTTGTTTCGTTTCTGTGTATGCCGTATTTCAAATAAATAGCGGCCATATTATATTTGTCGTAAATTTAACATATAATTCGTATATATAGGTACATAGTGTTATATTTGAAGAGGGGAGTCGTGGTGGTGGTAATAAAAATGCAGAGTAGTTACGCGGACGTCGAATTGGATGGAACATCGTGGCAGATGTGAACACGTTTAGAAGAATTTTATGAATATTAAGTTTTATTATATTTTGTATTAGAATATAATTTCATTAAATTTATAGTTACGATAACATATTTGTTAACATCATCAGAAGTGGGATACTTCGAGATAGACACTTGTGTGTGTATTGTGTGTAGGGTATACAGTGATAAGTGCTATCAGTTGGAAGACGAATCTGCAAAAACTTTTTTTATTTTAAAAAGTACGAAAATAAATTTTTGAAAACGTGTTCAACATGGCGGCTATAATCATATCATTTGCTGATTAGAAAGACATTAGTTGGTACCTTGAACTGAGTGGAATAAATGCGCATGAACAAAGACATTTCGTTGGTGCATTTTTCAAGTCAAGTTGTGATTGGTGCATTTTTCAAGTCAAGTTGTGATTGGTGCATTATGGAGAAGAAACATGTGGATAGTTTCGAGTTGTTTCAACAAGGTTTAGTGCAAGGACAAAAAAAATCTGAAACCGAACAAGAACCGGCGATGGAAATGGCTACAGGAAGCAGTGATAAACCCACTGATATACAATTATTATGCGAATTTATGGCTGCTGAAAATAAACGTAAAGATGAGATGGTCAACAAATTACTGGAACAAATTAAAATACAGCATACATTACCTAATCCAGCCAATAGTGAAAGTAAGTCCTATTACATAATGCCAAACTTAACCGAAAATATCAAAAATTATGATGGAGAGTCGTCTAGTGGAGCGCGAGAGTGGTTAGATAATATAAAATCTATGCAAACACTACATCAGTGGCCCCAAGAATTTGCACTAGAAACGTGTAGAACGCATTTAGTCGGAGGCGCTGGATATTGGATGTCCAGGATGAGGAATAAGTTGACAAATTTTCAAGATTTCCTCGAAGCATTTGAAGGAACGTTTGCTACAGAAGTTAGTCTTCCAGAAAAATGGAAGAAGATGACTAATCGAGTGCAAAACAAAAGAGAAAGTGTTAGCTCATATTATCATGAGAAAATTAAGTTATGTTCAGATTTAAAATTAGATTTTAAGAACACTAAAGAACAAGTGTTGGTTGGCTTATGGGATAAAAACTTATGCAGCGTTCTTATGGGAAAAACACAAAATAATGAAACGGAACTGTTGCAGGACTTACGGGAAACTGAAAGAATAATGAGTGCGCGAGTAGACAGAATACGGAATTACACAGAAGTTAAAGCACAATCAAATGGTTATAATAAAGATAACGGAAAATCTACAACCGAATATTTGAGTGTAGATGACAAAAAGTTAAACCCGATTGTAAGACCTAAACGAGAAGGTCAGTGGAAGTGTTACAATTGCGGAGATTTATCTCACGGGGTTAGAGATTGCACAAGACCGAAGAATTTAGCATGTTTCAAATGTGGTAAATTAAATCATTATAGTAGAAATTGCCCGGAGAAGGTCAATAACAGTGTAGATAAGATTAAGGCGTCTAGTGTTAATAAATTATGGCAGGAAACCAGTGACAATAATGAAAGTGAACCGACAGTTAATAAATTCTTAAGAAATGTGAAATTAAATGGTGTTAAAGAATTTGATTGTTTTATAGATATGGGTGCGACGATAAGCGTGATTAAAGAAAACGCTGCAAACTCGTTGAAATTAGTAATTGATAATGATGTGAGACAATTAAGCGCATTTGGAAATAACACAGTTGTAACTTTGGGAATTACCAGTGCACAGGTGACATTGGACGATATAATTATAAATAATGTGGTTTTTCACGTAGTTAATAATGAAATGCTAAACGTTGACGTTATATTAGGACAGAATTTTACGGAACACCCGGAATTAGCTTATATCAGAATGGACGATGTGTTATATTTTGGTGTTAGATGCGAACCGCCGTTTAAAGACATTGATATGAAAGCAGTAATAAAACTAGATGTTGTGAGTACACGGCAACACGTGTTGAAGCCAGCAAGTGTGAACTTTATTGATGTAAAACTACAAAACGAAGATGTTATTGTACCTGTTGTCAATGAAAGTGAACACGATGTAGTTTTAGAGAAGGATAAGTGTATAGATAAAATTAAACTGACTAAAGAATTTAAACCAAACGAGACCTTTAATGAAAGTGCTTTGATAAGAAATTGTAATGTAGTGCCGATAACACAAAACCAATTGAATATCGGTAGTGAAACATCGCAAGATAACACAAACGCATTATTAAATTTAATAAATGAATATCGAAGTTGTTTTGCATTTAATTTAAGTGAATTAGGATGTACAAACTTGTTAAAAATGGAAATTAAAGATAATAACTTGCCAGTGAAAAGTAAACCGTATCGAGTAAGTGCTCGCGATAGTAGGGTAAGATGGAGACTTCTGTGACAAGAGGAGGAGGCACCTTGAAAGACACCTTGACCTTGACCTTTTACTCCTCCTCACAGACCTACACAGAAGAAGACAAAGACTTTAAATGACCTAGAGTAACCTTACTCCTCCTCACTGACCTACATTCAATGCTTTAAATGACCTGGAATAACCCTACTCCTCCTCACAGACTTATACAGAAGAAGACAAAGACTTTAAATGACCTGGAATAACCCTACTCCTCCTCACAGACCTACACAGAAGTAGACAAAGACTTTAAATGACCTAGAGTTACCTTACTCCTCTTTACAGATCTGCATTCAAAGCTTTTAAACGACCTAGAGTAACCTTACTGTTCCTCCTTACAGATCCGATTAACCGGTATTTTTTATTAAAAACCGGTGGATGTAGTTGGATTCGAACCAGGGATTTCACGTTTATGAACCAGCGAGCTTTACCACTACACCATAAACCTGTTGGGTTTAAACAGTCAATTTATTGTTGATATATAAGACGATTGAAAGTACTATATAATAATTTAAATTTATAGCTTACAATAAATCACAAATTAACTAAAATAATATATAAGAAAATTTAACCTTCAGACACAAGTAATTTCCGGTTTTATTTATTAATTGTACATTGTATATAATAACTTAAAATAATAAGTTACAATAAATCATAAATTGCTCTAAAATAATATATAAAAAAATCTAACCTACAAAAACTGTTGTTAGAAACAGCTGTAAAAACCAACAGACCATCGCACACACAAAAGTTGAATACACAACTAACAACACGTGTCACTGTTTGGCATAATTATAATACCGCGATCATTGAACGCATCACATTTACACCAATCCGTGTGATAATGGTTACTGCTAGAAAATTGTATGCGAAATTCTTTCGAAGTATTGGGTGCTGTTATAGTAAAAACTTTAATACCATGTAATACGTTAGGCATAAGTTGAAACCACTGGTGTGGGTTATCTTTAAAACAAATAATAGCGTCTTCACAGTTCGGAGGTTGAACTATATAAAGAGTATTACCATAACAAGCACTGAGCACAACTGATTTAAAAATGATGGGAATCATTGCAACGTCGAAAATACACTAAACTAAACACATTAAATTTTAACATTTCAAAATTACTGTAATTTATTTATTATTGGTTTTTATTTTTTCATAAAATTTTTACGTTGTACTCAAAGTAATTATGTCGTTAAGTCATTTAATTCAAGACATTATTATTAGTTTTTATTATTTTTTCATAAAATAAAACATGTTTACGAGGTACTCAAAGTAATTATGTCGTTAAATCATTTAATTCAAGACATTATTGTTAGCATTAAAACGTTATAATAAAAGTATGATGTTTCTTTTAATGGACTTGACCCTACCACTTATGACGTCACATACATATATACGATGGAGGTGAACAGATGGAACTCATTCGCAAAGATGTCCTCCTCAAGTAAACAAGTGCTTACAAGTGACGGTGCTGTGGTTGCTGCTAAAAAATGTAAGTTTGAAATTATACATTTGCCTACTAAATCTACTACTCGAATTAATGTTTTACAAAATTTAAAATTAACTCCTAAGTTGGATTGCTGTACATCTATTGATGCAGTACTACAGCATCCGTTTCCTGTCTGTCCAATCCATAATAAAAATTATAATTATGAGCACATTGATTTCTTACCTTGAAAACAGTTTAAACTTCACTCTTTATGACGTTGCATACAGTATATATACAATCGATTTGGTTAGAGGGATTACATTTCCAGAGACACACACCTGACAATATCCATAAACCTTTCCTATCCCCGTTTCATTGGGTGCTCGCCCCGTCATTGCGCAGTAATTATTCTTATTTTTACTGACTAATAGAAGATATTAAATATAGTATTATTTTGTAAATTACAGCACAAATTTGTCCTCAATGCGAGTATCAATTTACACGAAGCGATAATCTGAAACGTCACTTAAAAAACTCCTGCAAAGGTGTTGCTCTAAATAAAGTTATGAAACGTAAATTTGAAATTGAGGCCCAGTCTTCATCTAAGAAAAAAAGCAATGACAACAAAAAGGATGTAATCGTCAATGTTAGATGCAACAAGTGTCAAGAAGATGTACCCAAAGCACATTATCGAGGACATCTTCGAAGCAATCGTCACAAAATTAATGCTTGTCGATTTATAGATGATGAAGGTGTTCAAATTATTCAATCAGCATTTCAAGATAGGCTCATGAGTTATAAATTATCGCCTAGTAACCAACATGTAAAAGTAGTAGACTTGATGAACGAGTTCAGTGAAAAAATAAGCAGTCTTATGAATAAACAAATTGCAAAATTTAGAAACGTTAAGGTTAATTGTGAGTTATTTGGGTTATATACATTAAAGCAACAAGAAGTATTAGATATCAAGTCTTTTCAAACAAAGTATGAAATTCTAAGCCCGGGTACGGATGTTGCAGAACTATATAAAAAGTTTGTGGACATTTTAGATAGAAAGGAATCTGAATTCCAAGAAAAAGATTCGGGTGAGTAAAGTATCAAAAATGTTATATGTTACAAAAGTTGGTTTTAGGATGGGTTTTAGTGAAATTTCTACATGTAGAAGTCAATTTCGTTAAATTCAACCCCTTAAGAGCATCCTCCTATTTGAGACTACCAGCTGAAATCATCCATAAAAAAGCTGTCATCAATGTTATGAATTTTGATGAATTCTGTTTTGATGGGCTGTGGCATCAGCACTAGTTGTTCCGAATGGGAATCCGCAAAGAGTTGCGTCCTATCCCGATTTTCGAACCTTATGCAATTGGGATGGTATTACTTTCCCTATGAAACTAACTGATATTGGAAAGTTTGAAGACAACAACAACATATCGGTTAACGTGTACGGATTAGAAGAAATTACAGAACAAGGAACACGAAAAATTGAAGTTGTGGGACCACTATATTACACGAAAAAGAAGCAGAATACTCACATTAATTTATTGTTAATAGAAAACAACACGGGTTCTCAACATTATTGTTGGATCAAGAATTTTTCGCGATTGGTGAGTACACAGTTAACAACCCGGCACGGTGCAAAATATTTTTGTGATTCCTGTTTACATTACTTTAGAAATGAACAACTGCTTCAACGACACGTAACACATGATTGTAATTATGTCTACACCAAATTACCTACGCATAATGCTACAATCGATACAACCGGTGCAATTACGTATGATAATGTTCTTAAATTTAATAATTTCCATAAAAAAATGTCTGTTCCGTTTGTCATATATGCTGATTTTGAGTCACTGCTTATACCTGTACATACGGCGTTTCCTAATCCAAAGGATCCCTTCACTGTCAAAACATGTAAGCATGAACCATATGCTTTCGCGTACTACATTAAATCTACTGAGAATGATGAATGGTCTCGTTTAAAACTGTATCGTGGTGTAGATGCTGCTAGAACATTTATTAACTGGTTAGAATCGGACATACATCAAATATATTCTAACCATTTAAAAGAGTCGACACCAATGCTTCCACTAACTGCATCTGAATTGGTTGAGTATGTAGCAGCACAACAATGCTTTATTTGCAAGAAAAAATTTGGTAACCCTGGCAATCCAAAAGTAAAAGATCATTCTCATCTTACAGGAAGATATCGTGGCGCAGCACATTCTACATGTAACCTTAATTATAAAATACCTAACTTTATACCAATATTTTTTCATAACCTAAGCGGATATGATGCACATTTATTTATAAAACAGTTGGCTTTAGAAAAAGAAGAGGTCGATGTAATTCCACAATCTAAAGAAAAATATATCACGTTCAGCAAGAGACTACTAGTGGATAGAATACCTAAAGAAAATGGAAAAATGGAAGATGTATATCTGCGTGTACGATTTCTCGACAGTTATCGTTTTCTGGCTTCATCCTTAGATGCGTTAGCACAAACTCTTGCAGATGAACAATGTACCAGTTTACGAAAATTTTATTCTGATGATCAAAAGTTTAACCTGGCAAGAGTTAAAGGGATTTTTCCATATTCTTACGTGGACAACTACACAAAATTAACTGAATGCTGTTTACCAAAAAAAGAAGATTTTTACGACACTCTTCGAGAGCAACATATTTCTAAAGAAGATTATCAACGTGCTACAAGCACATGGACAACGTTTCAGTGTAAATCGCTTGGAGATTATTCCGACGTATACCTATCTTGTGATGTGTTACTATTAACTGATATATTTGAAAATTTTCGTGTACTCTGTCAAAAAATTTATGATTTAGATCCAGCTCAATATATTACGGCTCCTGGTCTGGCTTGGGACGCAATGCTGAAACATACGCAAGTAGAATTAGATCTTTTGACTGATATGGATATGTACCATTTTTTCAAGAAAGGTATTCGCGGAGGTGTAAGTACATGCATTAAACGAAAATCTCTAGCCAATAACCCATATATTCCAAGCTTTAATTCTAAAAACCCTATATCATACATTATGTACTTAGATTCCACAAATTTATATGGACACTCAATGCGAGAGTATTTACCTCGTACAGGATTTACTTGGTTATCGTCTGAAGCTGTGGGCTCTTTTAACGTTTTAGACATACCCGACGATGCTGAAGAGGGGTATGTATTAGAGGTGGATTTACATTATCCAGATAATTTACATAACCATCACAACGATTTACCATTCTGTCCAGAAAGTATTTGTTCTCCAAGTTCAACCTCATCCCAGAAAAAACTCATTCCAAATTTAAATGATAAAACAGCATACATCATTCATTACAGAAACTTAAAGCAATGTCTTAAGCATGGATTGGTGCTTACTCATACACATCGAATATTAAAATTTCAGCAAAGTCCTTGGCTACGAAGTTACATCGATTTAAACACCAGGTTACGAAATGGGGTGAATACGAAATTTGAAAAGGATTTTTACAAACTGATGAATAACGGTGTATTTGGAAAAACAATGGAAAATGTGGATAAGCGAAGAAATATACGTTTATTAACTCATTGGGAAAACATTGGGAAACGCTTAGGATTAGAGGCTTACGTGGCTAAACCAACTTTTAAGCAGGTGACCAGGTTCACTGAAAAGTTATACGCCATAGAACTGTCCAAAACAGCTGTTGTATACAATAAACCTGTATATGTTGGATTTACGATATTAGATATATCAAAAATTGTAATGTACCGGTTTTTTTATGAAGTGTTACGATCAAGATATGAACAAAATGTAAAATTATTGTACATGGATACAGACAGCTTAATAGTAGAAATACAAACACCTGATGTTTACGAAGATATGAAAATACAGCTAAATGAATATGACACTTCTAATTATAAAAAGAATAATCGACAGAATATTCCAATTACTACTTCTGTTGTAGGTAAAATGAAGGATGAATTTGGTGGAGCAGCAGTTCATAGTTTCTACGGTGCTGGAGCCAAGTGTTACTGTGTTAATGTCGGGGATCAAGTTATTAAAAAAGCTAAAGGTGTGCGAAAATATGTAATACAACGCGATATTAGTGAACTAGATTTTAAACAAGTTGCTGAAGGTGAGAAGGAAACTATAATGTGTAAAATGTATGTGTTTAGATCTACTTTACTTGATTTACACACAGAACTTATAAATAAAATAGCTTTGTGTTCTTCCGACGATAAACGATTTATAATACCTGGTACATGTAATACGTTGGCATGGGGTCATCAAGATATCGATTGGAACGTCAAAATAAATTCTTTATTAAAAGCTGCTTTTGATACCCTTCAAGAACCGGATGGCGAAGAGGACAAACAACCAGATGTGGAGTTTGAGAACTTTGATGGTTTTGAATCATCTGCAAACTGGGATTCCAGCACGTTACCACCACAATTCAACGACCCCATTGATTTGATGAACTAATAAATAGTCATGTTAACGATATATAAATATATTTAAAATGGTGGGGATAATAAAAAAAATAAAAAAATAATTGTGTTTTATTTGTTTATATTACAGCGCTGTTGTTTATCCATGAATTATGAGATTTATCTAAACCTAACCATTTTACGTATAACCGATTACCACGACGTTTTAATATTTTTTCAACTAATATATGTCTGCATATTTTAACTTCTTGAAGTTCTTGTTCGTAAAAACCTCCTTTGATCTGCTGATCTTTTACATCCTTTAAAATGTATGTAGTAGGATTCGTATTTTGTACAGTCATTACTTGAAAAATTTCAGTGCTCCAATTTGGGGTAAAACCTTTTGCAAATACCCCCCGATGTTTACTAATTCGAACGAAAGTACCTTTTGAAAATTTAGGTATTTTTAAATCCAAGACTTTTCTATTATCGAACCGAGATTTTAAAATGTTCTTCGAGTTATTTTTATTCACATCAATCGGTTTATATCCAGTAGTTCTATGAGTTGTTGAATTGTAATGTTTAACAATTAACGGTAATAAATTCAACCATTTATAAGATCCTTGTAAGCTAAACTTTTTCCACATGAGGTTTTTTAAGGTGCGATTTACTCGTTCAACGATGCTACTTTTTTTTTCAGAATAAGTACTGTAATGATTTATAGCAAACTTCTTCATTAGATCTTGGAATTGTTTATTGTAAAATTCTTTACCATTATCAGTCTGTAAATTAAGAGGTGTTGCTTTAACTAACACTTTTTTCATTGCATTAGTTACATCTGTTCCAGTTTTTCGTTTTACTGGTTCACACCAAACATATTTTGAAAAGGTATTAATTACTACTAAAATGTAACGAAAACCTTTATTTAAACGTGCGTAGGGTATCATTTCTACTAAATCTGCTTGAAAGAGGTCATTCAATCCTTTAATAACTACACGCCTTCGAGGAAAATTTTTTCTAACCGGTTTATGAAGTTCTTCAATCACTTGCTGTCGTTCGGGTTCCATAACTCAACTCTTACAATGATCTCTAATACAAAACTAATTTCGTCTGGTTTAAATCGAAAAACTGTTTCACCTTGCGATGTTAATCTGACCTGTTCGCTTTTTGATACCTTAATGACATCTCCCTTGTTTAGTAAGACCCCTTCTAAATCTTGCTGAGTCTTATATTTTTTTTCGTTAATATGTATTATACAATCATGTGAGCATCGCACGGTTATAATGCTAGCCTTAAGCAGAGGGAATTTATACTCGTCCCCAAATAAGTTGATACGTGAACCATCTGTCGTACCCATTACGTATACCGCTGTATCATAATGTAAAGAAGATACTTGTTTTACAAAATAAAGAGTTTCTTGATGAGTTTTAATTTGGTTAATATGTCTTCCAAACTTATCGAGCGTCATGTTTTAGGTCTACGGTTACCACTAATATGAGAATGTGCTTAACAACGCATCATTTTATTATCTTGGCAGATCGCAACTCATCAAGAATGTAAATTATTTCGTTCGTGTGTCCTGTATGACCTGCTTCTTTAGAGCTTAATAATGTTCTCAACCAATTAACTAATTTATTAGGATCTTTCCACGGAAGAAACTCTAAACGTTTGTTATTTAGCTGCAGCATTTGTATATGTCCTCCTTCTTTTAAAGTAGTAGAATCTGATCGGACACGAGTCATTGAAGTAGCTAATAGCGGTTTGATTATATTAGAATATTTTTTACCAGCAGCTTGTATTTGTTTTTTTGGATCATACCCACAAAACCATAAGTTC
Source organism: Aquatica leii (assembly GCA_035610365.1). Classification (NCBI taxonomy): domain Eukaryota; kingdom Metazoa; phylum Arthropoda; class Insecta; order Coleoptera; family Lampyridae; genus Aquatica; species Aquatica leii. Next base: position 61,280,057 of record CM069438.1, read on the forward strand.
CATGTAGGTTCGATAAGCATTCCCAAATATTCATTTCTAAAGCATTCCAATAGTAGTTTGTGTATGGACTTCTAATAACACACTTAATTTAAAACGTATTCTATAAGAATGCCTATATAAGAAAAATAAAGTACTCTAAAAGATTCATTTAAAAACACTTTTATAGGAATACTATATTTAATTTAAGAAAGAAGTGCTTATAGCAGCCTTAAAATGGCAGTTGATTGGAATTACTAAAGTATTAGAAATGTAGCATTTTAATGGCGTTCCCATATTGATTCTATAACAATGCATATAGAAGGAGAATAAAGTACCCTAAAAGATTCCTTTAAAATCACTCCTATAGGCCTTCTATATTGATATAAAAAATAAAGTGTTTATAGCAGCCTTGACAATGTATTAAAATTCAAGTATTACGATTAACATGATAACATTCTTTTAGTGTTTTAGTACCTCTAAAATCGGTTTAATCGTTCTTTATTTGAGATAAAGAAATATAATTTTTAATATCAGAAAAAACCGTTTGTACAAGTTGCTAAATTGTAATAGCTAAACAAAAATAACTTCCTGTAGAGATTAAACGCCCACATCTAAATTTTGTTGATAAAGATATGTACGCAATAAAAAACCTATGCATTCGCGTTTGATACTGTAAATGTAAATAAGATTGTTGATTTCTGAGAATTGTGACGAGATATGTACCGTCTACCGAGTTTGATTCACCAGAAACGCTTCTAAGCAACGTTCTAAGTAAGTACTTGTACGGTTACGGGTATATGCAGTTTTACGTTTACGAAAGGAAGACGACTTCGGGCTTAGTCTATATTTGTAAATGTGTTCTTTTTTTGTGCTGAATTAAAGAAGAAAAAGCTATTAGAAGTTCTGCTGATTTAAGTAAAAGTAAGTACAAAAAGAAACAATTGACAACATATCTATTTTTGTACGATCAGCTTATCCACGTTTTAGCGCTTTATTGTTATTGTTTATTTTATACTTGGTATCCAGTTATTTTTTTAGAACAGGGGTGGCCAACCTGCGGACTTAAACTTAAAAAGCATTGTAATAAAAAAAATATTTTATTCATAAAAAGAAACATATTTTTGATATGAATCTAGTGAAAATGCATGCGACTGATAATAAATAATAAAAAGTAATTAATCGCATAATTTTGTTATAGAGTTAACCCAAAGTTGATTCAAAGGAGTTCCTATAGATGTTATTAATGAGAAGGTGTTCCAATGGTTACGTCATGGCAAAGCGAGACTAAAAAATGAAATAATTAGTATGATGCAGCAAACTACAAATTCGCAAACCATTGATTAAAAATTATTATAGTTTAGACAAAGATACTGTACAAATTTCTTAATAAAAAATGACTTAAAACTAATCATTTCATGCTTTTTGTGTTTCTTATGGTATGCTATTAAAACCCTGTAAAAGCATGCAAATCAATTACCTTTTAGTCGTTAACTTTGTCATGCTATTATACAACATAGAAAAGTACTACATTGGCACTATTTTAAAGCATTCTAATGGAACGTGAAAACTTCTACCTTTGGCCTGCTTTTGTACAACGTCTAATAGGACTCTATAAGCACTAACTGTACAGCATTCTACTGGAGTGTCAAAACCTATCTTTAAACATAAACCATTCTACTGCTACAGGAAGGCTTTCAGTAATATCAATACTGCCTCTATGCTTCTAAAAGCATTATTATGGAACCTGTTTGGTTTTGTGGGTAGTGTCTACGTGTTGCGTTTGTTCGTATGATTATATCCTTGTATTGAATTTGGTCTTGTTGTTTATAACCAATCGGGGTTCGTTTAAATAACAGTTCGTATAAACCGGGAGTACCCGTATATCGAAATTCTTCTCCTGATGGACGTTTGATGAGGAAATCTTCTCGGTCAAACTCTAGATCTGAATCTCCTACATGAAATTTATTTAAAACGGGGTCAAAACGCACCCCATAATTATGATCAAATTCGTTATTTACATCACGGAACAATGATTCTACATATATCTTTGCCAAACCTTCATATTGATTTAAATAGTCTTGAAAAGCTTGATTTGTACCAAGTTCGGCGAGTTCGCTTCGTAGTTCGTCTAACGTGGGAATATTATCGACTCTTGCATCATCAGTATGTGCGATTACATCAGTATCTAAAAACGCAATTTCTTCAGGCTGTTCAGAGGTATGATGTGTTGAGTGTCTTGTGGGAGTACTAGCGTGAGAAGGTTTAAACTGGTCTGTTATTTGTGATTTTAATTCCACTGAACGTTGTTTGACTTTCTCAGAAATATCGGACGAAAGTTGTTTTTTTATGGAAACCGTAACATCAGGTTGTTTCTTGACAGTAAACTCTGAATCAGGTTTAATATTTGTTAATAATTCCTTTAATGGTTGAGTTATGGGTTTAAACTGTTGTTGAATAATACTCTCTTTTTGTGATGTGTCCGCTTTCAAACTATCGGCCTTACGTTTTACAGCTTTACGTGCTCGAATTAGTTCTTCTTTTAACCGATTACTCATTGCAACTATCTGTTGTTGCATCGCGTAGTACAATTTATATTTTAATGAAACAATCAAATCCTTTTCTGTAACGACCGGAAGTTACACCACTCTCTTTATCGATAACTAAGAACCCATATTTATCTTGCCAACAATATCCACACAAAGTTTTAAACACATCAAAAGACATATCCACATTTACATGATCTTCGTATATATGTTTTATATTTCGTTGATCTTGTTGAAAAACGATAATCATATTTGCATTGTCTCGTATTAACTGTTTGGGAATAGATGAATATGTTTAGCACAAATAAAAGCAATCTATATTTTGATGTCTTCCGAAACAAAAATATTCGCGAATTTCGCTTTGTTTGTGACAAACTACATCATCAAATATAATGATGGAGTTTATGCGTGCCGACTTGGGTGGAAGAATTGTTTTACTATCATCGTACTCAAAGTATTTTACATCACGAAGTGGTTGTAACAGTTGTCTTAAGTAATTGTATTTAGGTTGGTATAATGATTTAGAATACACGTAAACATTTTCGAATCGTAACCCGTTAGGATCTTCTAGCAAACTTATCATAACATTCGTCTTGCCACAACCCGAAGGACCTACTATTAGTCCCCGTTTACACCCTTCTCCAAGTAGGAAACCGTGTTTGAAAAACTTTTTGTTAGATATAAGACTCGAATCATAGTTTTTAATTGGTAACTGATTATCTTGATGTATGAATTGTATCGCATTCATTGCTTTACTACTCAATATATCCATAATTTACAGTTAAATAGACATGTTTAGCACAAATAACTTTAGTTTTACGCGACTTGTGGTTACAACACTGTACATGTCCATACGTTCATACAATAAATCTTTTAAAGGTTTTGGATTAATTAATAAGTTAATTGATAAATTACCTGTGGAGCTGCATTTGCCTGGATATAATTTTTGTGGGCCTGGAACTCGTTTAACCAAACGTCTTGCTCGAGGTGATAAAGGTATAAATCCCTTAGACGAGGCTTGTCGAGAACACGATATAGCATATTTGCAAACCAACGATTTATCAAAAAGACACGAAGCAGATCGAAAATTAGGATCTATAGCTTGGCAAAGATTTCGATCAAAGGACGCTAGTTTTGGGGAGAAAGCAGCAGCTTTAACTATTTCCGGTGTAATGAAGGGTAAAACTAAATTAGGTATGGGGCAGAAAAGGAAGAAAAAACGTGGGAGCATTAGTTTTAAAAAAGCGATACAATTAGCTCGTCGTACAGTAGGTGGTAAAGTACAATCAGACTTAAAATCAACTGTTAAACAAGCTATGAAAGTGTTAAGACATCAAAAAGTTTCGCCACCTAAACAAAGAATAATTCCTATTCCTAAAACAGGAGGATTTTTACCGTTAATTCCTTTATTCGCTGCTCTCGGAGCAATAGGTTCTCTAGGTGGTGGGGCAGCAGCTGTTGCAAAAGCAGTGAATGACGCAAAAACTGCTGCAAAAACATTAGAAGAAACAAAACGTCATAACCAAGCAATGGAAGCTGCAAGTGTAGGAAAAGGTCTTTATTTAAAACCGTATAAAAAAGGTCTTGGATTATATATACATCCATATCAAAAAAACTCCCAATAAAACTACCACGCAGAGCGTTAACAAATATCGATCTATCGAAATATATACAGTTACTTCAAATAAAGAAATTTAGAGGAATTTTTATGAGAGACAAGTTACCGCGCATTATATTAAAAAATGAGTGCGGAATTATAAATCTGGACAAACAACAAGGTGAAGGAACTCATTGGACGGCTTACGTTAAACGTGGTAACAAAATCATCTATTTCGATAGTATAGGACATTTAAAACCACCTTTGGAAGTAATTCATTATTTTCGCAGCAGTGGTAGCGTAAATATAATGTATAATTTTGACACACTTCAACTATTTAATACCTACAACTGCGGACATTTAGTATTAGGCTTTTTATACAAACATTCGAGATAACTAGTTAGTTGTGTGTAAGGTTCTCTACCGAAATGTCGTACACATTTACATTTACTGGATCGACTTCTATTCTACGCTCAGAATTTAATCCACCAATTTATTTAAATCCTAATAAAGAGTATGTACTTGGTTTAACAAGTTTTGCAAGTTTTAATAGTATACCGAATGTAACTAATGAAAATAACCAATTTATCATAGGAAAAACAAAAGTAACGATTCCTGAAGGTTCTTACGAAATAAAAGATTTGGAAAATTATCTACAACGTGCTGTACCTAAAAACTTTACTATTAAATTACGTGCAAACCACAACACCCTTAAAACTATCATTAAATCAAATGCCATTATTGATTTTACACAAGAACATTCTATAGGACCTCTTTTAGGATTCACAAAAAGGTTATTGCCTGCAAATCAATGGTCTCAATCATATTATCCAACAAACATTATTACGATCAATTCGTTATTAATCGATTGCAACATTACATTAGGAAACTATACAAATGGAACACCGGCCCACACTATACATCAGTTTCCAAGCGTACCATCTGGATATAAAATAATTGAATGCCCTCTACATGTCACCTATTTACCTATTAGCGTACGAACTATTTCAAACATTACACTTAAAATAGTAGATCAAAATGGAAATCTTGTCAATTTTCGAGGTGAAGTCGTCACAATAGGACTACATTTAAAAGAACTTGATAATGGTATTTCGCTTTAAGAACCATTCTTGTGTATGTGATACCGAATCTCATAAAACAACACAATCCTTAAGTACGAAGGTTAGTAAGCGATCGAACGTTAAACGATTAACAGTTAGTAATAAACAATTTCTAAAATCTTTGGGATTTACTGTACTAAAATGAGTATCTTAAACGTAAACGAAAAAGTTGTAGTTGATAATTCTATTATCAACTCAGAAATACATACCCATCAACCATACACTACGCGTTTCAAAAATAACGATGAAATTCGCATTCCTATTCAAGAAGATATGTGTACTCTACCATCTCAAAGTTACTTGTATATTGAAGGTAAATTACGTAAGGAAGATGGAAGCGGGTCATATCATTAAATGCAAAATTTGCAAACAACGGCCTAGCATTTTTATTTAGTGAGATTAGGTATGAAATGAATGGCATTGTTGTTGATTCAGTAACAAAAGTTGGCTTAACTACTACAATGAAAGGATTAATATCACATACACCAACTGAAAGCATAAAATATCAAAATTCTGGTTGGTATCCCACATCCGAAATTAAAACTACTAATACTTTAGGTCAATTCAATGTTTGCATACCACTGCGAAGACTTTTAGGGTTTGCGGAAGATTATCCTAAGGTAAGTTACAACAATTTTATACACATTTATGTATATATATATATTTTTTGTTGTAGGTTATATTAAATGTTCGCCAAGAACTTGTATTAATACGAAGCAATACAGACGTTGACTGTGTTATATCTACTGATGATGATCCTATTAAAATTGAGATTGAAAAAATATTTTGGAAAGTTCCACATGTTACACCTGGTTTAGCTGAAGAATTAGCATTAACAAAGTACATCGATAAAAATATAGATACTCAAGTTGCCTTTAGAAGTTGGGAAACACATGTCTATCCTGCTGTACCAACAACAGATAAACATACATGGGCAATTAAAACAGCAACAAGTTTAGAGACACCTAGATACATAATTTTAGGATTTCAAACTGGAAGAGATGGTAACATAAAAAAAGATATGAGTAAATTTGATCATTGCAATATACAAAATGTTCGCGTATATTTAAATACAGATCGTTATCCCTACGATAACCTTAACATAAATTTTTCGGATAATCATTTTGCTATGCTTTACGAAATGTATGCACGATTCCAATCTTCCTATTACGAACACGATGCCCAACCTCTTCTAACACCACAACAGTTTAAAGAACAAGCCCCATTAATCGTTATTGATTGTTCGAACCAAAAAGATTCTTTGACCACTAAAGCAGTAGCTTTACGTATAGAATTTGAAACTTCTCAAAATGTTCCAAACGATACCGTTGCATACTGCTTGATTCTCCATGACAAAATATTTACATATAATGCTCTGACTAAGGCCATTCGCCATTTGTAACAAATTATAATATATTGTGTTTGTATCACATATTGAAAGTAGTATGAACTATATCGTCTTACAAATATGATCGTTATTATCGATGTACAAGGATTCATGACTTCTGAAAAGTGTTACACTCTAAAAGAATTGGATGTGTATGATGGACATTTTATTGCATATTTTGTCTTCAAACCACCGTTTTCGTGGTCGTGCTTAGACTTAAAATTTTAAAAGCAAGCTACATGGTTACTGAACAATTTCCTGGGAAGAAGGATTTGCTCCAGTACATTTATATCCACACATCCTCAAACGACTAACACTAAATGCGACATCAGTTTACGTAAAAGGGCGAGAAAAATCAAAATTTTTACAAAAATATATTTCTATACCCATTACAGAAGTTGAAGAAAAACCTGCACTAAAACCTATACATGCTAAATGTCTTTTTCATTCGGAACCTATGTGTTACTGTGCTTTATCTAATGTTTATCATTTCTATTCTAATTATGTGATGCAATAAAATCTTTTTTACGAAATTATATAATTTTATTTACATTAATTGTATACAAAACGTTCATGATATACAAGTGATCTATGATCATCTTTAAAAATATAAGATATATTCTTATCTATTTCTGTAATTCTTTTATAAAACCGATACCTATCTCGTGCTTTCTCTTCCCAATCACCTTTTCTTGCTTGTTGATAAGCAAACTTCCAAACTACTAACTTCTTAACTTCACACTTTTCTTTGAAGCGTACTTTATTCTCCATCACTGTACTAATACACTTTAAAACAATACAAATCTACTATATTTAATTGCATTTCTACACATTTTATACAATATTCCCCTTTTAAAAACAAGTTACAAATATCTTGACCAATTATATATTTATTAGCAAGTTCTTTACAATAATCTACGCTAAATATACAATCAAATCTTTGAAGTATTTTATTTGCATCCGTTTCCAACTGTTGAAATTGAACTAATAACTCTTGAATATTTTTTATGTTAGTTAGATGTTTATTTTTCTTCTTGTGCTTCTTCTTCTGTAGATTTTTCTTCTGCTGATTCTTCTTCTTCAGAAGTGTCTGCATCACTCATGTATCTTTTTATTCGATTTGCAAACCTCGATAATCCAATATCCGACAACTGATTAATTAAACAAGAAGAACAAAATTTGGTTTCTAAATACTCTTTACAAATTTTTTGACCGTCTTTATACTTTTCCGCCAAAGTCGCGCACAATTCAGGACTGGTGAATCCATACACTGCTTCATGTTCAGCATCGAATTCCAATGCGGAAAATTCCTGCACTAACCGTTCCACTGCTGTTTGAAAATCAACAGCTTTGGTCCAACTTTGTTCTGCATAGGCCATCCACATCTTAACAGTTTGTACTACTACTCAAGCTCTTAATACCTAATATATAGTTAATCCTCCAGTTTATTTCCTAAACTTTTTGCTCTACTACACGTTTTTCCAATTCAACATCGAACACCACCTTTTCTGGATAGAATGTTACCACTTCTAACATACAACAAACCACGTCTGTTTTTGATAAAAATTGATCCAAAACATTAGATATGTTAGTTTTAGCATCTCCTGGTAGATCGAAAACAGCATTAATTACAGTATCATAAAAATTAGAAAATTCCTTTAAAACAATCTGATTTAATCGATAGTTTATGAGTACTGCCAATTTCCATATCTCCCAAAGAGATTCGCGACCTAGGTATACTTCTTCATTTTCTGCACCCACAATTTTTAATATTTTTTTTTGGTCAATGATTTCAAATATTATAGTTTTCGTACCGACCTTTATGGGTTCACATATTGCTTCAGTACTTTGAAAACATCTATGTATTTTTTCTCGAAGCTCCAAAAACCACACCCATTCCTCTTCCGTAAATACGATTTCTTGTTTATAAGTTGCAAATATCTTTACTGACGGACAAAAATGATTAGCACAATTCATTCCAACACTGATAAATTTAGTTTTTGACTTATTTAAATTATAAACATTTTGATCAATTAATTGTATTGCACTTAACACCATATTACTGTCGGCCACCGATTTTTTAATAGTTTTTTGTTCTTGAATCGTTACATCACGATCTTTCATCTGTTGAACAAACTGCTTTATCTGTTCCATTCTTAACAACCTCTTTCTAAACCCCAACTGTATTGTAACTACTCTCAATCGTTTTACAAATCGATTGTATATATACTGTATGCAACGTCATAAAAAGTAAAGTTATAATTTTTTATTATGGATTGGACAGACAGAAATAAAAATTTTAATACTCTACTAAACCTTTCAAGTTATAGCTGATTTTTAAAATTTATTATGTCTGGAGGTTAATTATAATTGAGGTCATACACTTATAGCTGATTTTAAAATTTATTATGTCTGGAGGATCAACAACTGTTATTGAACTTTCAATGAAAAGAAATTATATTTATATGAATTGACGTAAATGCAGTTCGTTCAAAGACCGCGGCATAGTTGTGTGTTTAACTTTGTGTCTGCAAGTGTTCAAAAATTTTTAGTTTGTTTTTTTTCACCGCTGTTTCTAACAAACAGTTTATATGTGCTACAGCCACATTTTATTATAAAACGTATGAATCCAAAGTGATATAAAATATTAAAAAAATTAAATAAAAGTTCTACCAATTTTGAAAATACAATGTACAATTAATAAATACAATATAAAATGTGTTTGAAGGTTAGATTTTTTATATATTATTTTAGACCAATTTATGATTTATTGTAACTTATTATTTTAAGTTATTATATACAATGTACAATTAATAAATAAAACCGGAAATTACTTGTGTCTGAAGGCTAAATTTTCTTATATATTATTTTAGCTTAATTTGTAATTTATTGTAAGCTATAAATATAAATTATTAAATAGTACTTTCAATCGTCTTATATATCAACAATAAATTGACTGTTTCAACCCAACAGGTTTATGGTGTAGTGGTAAAGCTCGCTGGTTCATAAACGTGAAATCCCTGGTTCGAATCCAACTACATCCACCGGTTTTTAATAAAAAATACCGGTTAATCGGATCTGTAAGGAGGAGCAGTAAGGTTACTCTAGGTCGTTTAAAAGCTTTGAATGCAGATCTGTAAGGAGGAGTAAGGTAACTCTAGGTCATTTAAAGTCTTTGTCTACTTCTGTGTAGGTCTGTGAGGAGGAGTAGGGTTATTCCAGGTCAATTAAAGTCTTTGTCTTCTTCTGTATAGGTCTGTGAGAAGGAGTAGGGTTATTCCAGGTCATTTAAAGCATTGAATGTAGGTCAGTGAGGAGGAGTAAGGTTACTCTAGGTCATTTAAAGTCTTTGTCTTCTTCTGTGCAGGTCTGTGAGGAGGAGTAAAAGGTCAAGGTCAAGGTGCCTTTCAAGGTGCCTCCTCCTCTTGTCACAGAAGTCTCCATCTTACCCTACTCGCGATCGCGAAGTAATAGCAGAAATAGTTCGTGAATGGAAGAACACCGGAATAGTGACTGAAACAAATTCTCCATATGCTTCTCCGGTACTGCTAGTTAGTAAGAAATCGGGCGAACCCAGATTAGTTGTCGACTACAGGAAGTTAAATAAGCAGACAGTTAAAGATCACTACCCTCTGCCTAATCTAGATGACCAATTTGAACATTTATCAGGATGTAAACTATTTACTGTTTTAGATTTGGCACACGCGTTTTTTCAAATTCCGCTTACGGAAGAATCTAAGAATAAAACAGCTTTTATCACTCCGGACGATACAGGAAAATTCGAACGAATGTGTTTTGGTTTATGTAACAGTCCTTCAAATTTTGCACGATTGATGACTAGGGTATTGGAACCATTACGAAACAAAACAGCGATGGCATTTTTAGATGATGTCTTGGTACCGGCTAGAGATTGGGAAGACATGCTAGTGCGCCTACGTTGTGTTTTTAATGCTTTTCGAGATGCAAACTTAACAATGAAGTTACGAAAATGTACATTTTGTGCTAAGGAAGTTGAGTATTTAGGTTTTACGTTAACCGCGAATGGTATCTTGCCGGGTAGTGCAAAAACAGACGTGATTAAGAATTTTCCGATACCAAATAGTGGACGCGACGTAAAGAGATTTTTAGGATTAACTAGTTTTTTCAGACGATTTGTAAAAAATTATGCAGTAAGTGCACGACCCTTATCTGATTTATTAAAAAAAGATAATGTCTTTAAATGGACAACTGTAGAGCAATCTGCGTTTGAAAATTTAAAACAACGTTTGTTAAATCCGCCAATATTAAAATTGTACGACCCTAAGGCATACACAGAACTTCATACGGATGCATCAGCGATGGGTTTAGCTGGAATGTTGCTGCAACGAGGAGAAGACAATAAAATGCATTTGGTTTATGCAGTGTCAAAGAAAACAACAGAAGCAGAATCGAATTACCACAGCCATAAACTGGAACTAATGGCAATCGTGTTTTGTGTCGATAGGCTACGTGCTTTATTACTTAGAATTAAATTTACTGTTGTTACCGACTGTCAGGCCTTAGTGTATCTTAACGTACAGAAGACGACGAACGCTCAAATAGCAAGATGGTGCTTTTTGTTGCAGGAATTCGATTTTGAAATAAAACATCGAAGCGGAAACAGAATGTTGCACGTGGACGCGCTTAGCAGAGCACCTGTTGAAAAAGCGAACGATACCATGGAAAGTGTATATGAGCAACGTTTGGAAGTGTACACCATCATGGAAGAAGACGAGAAGATTTTACTGGTGCAAAGCTGTGATCCGAAGATATTGGAATTAATTAAAATATTACGTAAACCAATTACTACGAGAACCAGGGAAGAAAATACAAGTGTTCAAAATTATAAACTTATAAACGGACGTCTAATGCGTAAAATAATTGTACGTGGAGTGAAACGAAATTTATTTGTAATTCCGAATTCGTTACGGAAAAGTGTAGTAATTAAATTTCATGATCTATCAGGGCATTCTAGCGTTGACAGAACTGTGGACTTAATCATAACAAATTATTGGTTTCCTAATATGAGACATTATGTAAAACAGCATATTAGATCATGTGTTGAATGTTTACTTATTAAAACACCTGGTGGGCGCAAACCCGGGTTGTTACACCCGATACCGATGCCGAAGAGACCTTTCACGCGAATTCACCTTGACCATCAAGGACCGTTCATGAAAAGTACTAACGGTAATATGTATGTTTTAGTGATCATAGACGCATTTTCTAGATTTGTACATATTTATGCAGTTCCAAATACTAAAACAAATGTAACCTTGAAGTGTTTATGTGAGTTTATTGATCGTTTTGGTTTACCGGAGAAAATAGTAACTGACCGTGGAACTTCTTTTACAAGTAACGCGTTTGAAAATTATTGTGCGGAAAATGGAATAAGGCATATCTTAAACAGTTCAAGACATCCGATGGCTAATGGTATAATCGAACGTGCTAATCGAACCATTACCCCAATGATTTTGACTAAAATGGTGAGCGAGCGTAAGTGGGACGGTTGTCTAAATAAAGTGCAAAGAGACGCTAATAACGTAATCAACAAAACTACCGGTAAAACCCCTTTCGAAATTGTGTACGGTTTTCGACCTAATTTTCATGATGGTTTATTACGCCATTTAGGTGATAATTTTGAATATCACGAACCCGATAAAATCCAAGGTGACGTAGTCGATAAAGTTATGGAAGAGCAAATTAAATATAAAGACAGATTCGATAGCAAACGATACAATCACGAAGGGTTTAATGTGGGGGATATCGTGTATGTGAAATCACCGCCGATTTATACTGGAGAACCGATAAAAACACAAAGAAAGTATCGAGGACCATATGTGGTGACAGAGATATTATCAAACGACACCTATCGAGTCAATTCAATTGTAGAGTCCGGGAAAAAAGGTCATACAACCACGGTTCATGTTGCAAATTTAAAAATATTTAAAAATCACGATACTGACAGTACATCCACGAGTGAGACAGAAGAAGCAGATGACGAACAACTTAGCAGTAACCAACCCAGTGTTAAAGAAGATAACGTGACATTAATCGACAGTAATGACAATGACCCTATAGAAAAATCAAAAGGAATTGGAGTTAGAAAACGCAGGCCACCGGCTAAATTTCAAGATTACGTGTGCGACTTTCCGCCTCGACCAGGAGGTCGTTATCATCAGGATAGCCGAAGTGTTATATTTGAAGAGGGGAGTCGTGGTGGTGGTAATAAAAATGCAGAGTAGTTACGCGGACATCGAATTGGATGGAACATCGTGGCAGATGTGAACACGTTTAGAAGAATTTTATGAATATTAAGTTTAATTATATATTGTATTAGAATATAATTTCATTAAAGTTATAGTACGGTAATATATTTGTTAACAATAGTAAGTACCATAATGTAGGGGCCTCAAAAAATGTTATGCTTAGGAGCCTTGAGATGTCTTAATGTGGCGCCATCTCGGCACATCAAAATACACTAGTCTCGCAATTTCTTTAGATGGCGCGCTTGTAAGTGCGCCAACCATCTTAAGTATGTAATTTAAAAATTAGAAAAAATCAATTAAAAAAATATTAAACAGTAACTAATTAAATCCGAAATTACATTTAAAAAAGAAATATTCAGTGTCTGCTGAAAAGAAAACCTAAAAGAAATAATTTCGATAATTCCAATTTAGTGTGTACATTTGACGTTAGTTGGCGCTCCAACTACTAAAGTGCGCCAACCATTTTGAATATCAAATTTGAAAATTGCAGCAACTGACATCGACAGTCTTAAAAATACCAAACAATAAAATACAAATGTTCCAAGTTTAATGAATAATGCAAATAAACGATTTTGCTGGTAAGGTTCCTATTTGTAACAAGTTCATGCATTTATTAAAGCGCGTGAATGAAAATGTGTATCTTGTTTTCCAGATCTACACATTGCATTGAGATGTGATAGATGCTTACAAGTCCGAAAGAGAATCAGCATCCCATCTACTGTACGTGTGTCGGGAACTAATTTCCCTTTAAACATTTCATATTATGTAAGTAATCGATTACGTCTAATTTGTATTAATAGTTTCTTCTGCAGTTAGTACTACATCATTACAATCGTTTTTTATGCGACAACTGTTATGGTCATCTACAAAGTCTTTTTGATAATTACCATTTTCCTGTCGACAATCTGGATAGACTTTTATTCAGTCCTATTATTAATACATATGACCGAGCACGCATCACTTCAAACCATCCAGTACCTGCAATTGTATGTATGAGAACCTATAACTGATTTTATATTTGTTCGATATCTCATCGTAATACGTAAATTACCTTGGATGTTTAAGTTTCCAAATTTTCTGAGACGTTTCTCAACAGAAATAATTTTATCATATTTCATTTCAGAATTATCCCCAATATCGAGAAGATTTGATCGAAGAAATTCGTATGTTACGACCTATCATCGACGACGTCTCAATAATTACCCAAAGACCGTTACAGCAAATCGTAGCACCCACAGAAGTAACTCCTGCATTCGATGTTGTTAAAGATATTCTAGGTCGTTGTGAAATAACCAGTGATTCATGTTCTACTTATACCATTGATTTTACGGGTTGTTGTTATCCGTCCCCTGCGTATATTGCTTCCGATGATACAGATTCCGAACGCATGTCAACCTATACCACCAAATCGAAACAATTGTTGGCTTGGAAACGACGAGAAAATCGCAATCAGATTTATGACTTACGTAGAAGTATAGCAACTACAAACATATCGATCGAAAACCATGTTCCAATTCGGACAGTTCAACCTGCACTAAACAGATCTGAAGAGCAATTCGACTTGAAAAGACATACGTATACTTCGTTGAAGTTAGAAGATATATCCAGTGTATCAGATACGTCATCAATAGTAACTGTGCCAAAGAATTTCGAGTCGATTAACGTCGAATGTCGTACATTTACCATGACAGATTTTGTAGGCGATGCCGTGCCGCCTAACAGTAAAGTCGTCGATTGGATAATCGATAACCAACACCTCGAACTGGAAAGCGTTCATAGTTACGCGTTGGGTCCATCTAAAATACAATCTGAAAATTCTTTAGTTAATAGATCTCATGCTTCCGTCGAACTCTTATATCAATGCAGAAGATCAGACGACTACGACACTGATAGTACATTGGATCCAATTTGCGAACGGTTGATGAACCAACCACCCAATCCTAACCGCAGTATGTCTGGTTCGGCAGCTTCTGGATTAACTGAACGCATAATATCGTACAATGATTCACCACAGTCCTTCTCGAGCTTCCCTTTAGGACAGTCTGAAAATGAAATATACGACATGGACAGTGATTTTTCAAACTTCGAGTCGCTTAATTACGCCAGTATTGCGACAAAAGCACAGCTACAAAATGAGATTGTAAGCATTGCCAATTCAATTCCGTCAACTTCTTTAAGTAAGACTGGAAACGAAAGTGACGTTGCTGGTACAAATACAATAAGATTTTCTGATACTTCTTCAAACTGGACCCATGTTCTTGGTCAGCACGAAGACTGCGACTTTTTCACCACAGATTCACCGAATTCCAGCGATCGCACAGACAGTCGCAGAGTAGATACCAACACCTCTACAGACGAAATATAAACTTTTCTACTATATATATATCTCTAATAGGTAAAGGATCCGTCAAAATAACCAAATAATTACATTTATTTTAATACAGTAATAAAGCTCAATGAGCAAATACATTCAACATGTCATTCACTTGGATTTGATATAACATGATTATTATGAATTTTTCAATTGTTATACACTATAATAATCACTGAAAATTAAAAAAGTTAAACATGTACGATTCAAATTGCAATTAAAAATAAAGAATATTTGATAACTTGGTTGTTCATGATTGAATTTTATTTCAAAAACATTCGAGTCTTTCCCTACACGTTTATCGAGCCTGATTGATCTTGAAGAAATATTTCAGTTGACTGTAAAAAGATGTTCTTCCAACGAAGGCACAATATCTCTTGGTTTGAACGATCCTTTCCTAAAACATAAATCTGTTATAAAAACACTTATTATCTGCTGATTAAAGATACTATTAACAATCGATTATTCTAAAATTAATCACAAAGATGAATTTATCAGAATTGATGTTTGTACATGCGTCCCGTTTTTTCGTTTCTCGAGTGTGCCTCTAAACCAGTTCGGATATTATACAAGATACTTGTCCAAATAAATGATTTTTACTAAAATTTCTGTCACTATGAGATTGTGATATCGAAACTCAGGTAATCTTTCAGCGTTGTGCTGCAACCTTGGAAGTTATTGGCTTCGGTTCCAACAATGACAAACATTTTACTAACCCAAAAGCCGTACGTGTACCTATACCGTTGAGGGTATAGGCTCGCTGCGGCGGCCTTGTCCTTCAACAGGATCACCGGATATACTTCTATGCGCTCGGTTAATAACTGTACTGCTGTATCACTGATCACAGTTGGAAACACCTTAGCTGTCGTTAACGTATATTGGATGTTCGCGTTCATCTAAAACATCTAAGTAAACGAACCTAACTATCCTGACACCTTTGCTAGTCATTAAGGTTCTTCAAACGTTGATGTTCGTGCATGCAAGCGTTAGCTCGAAAAATTTCTAATTGAGAAAGTTATCTTTGAGGTGATTAAAAGCGACCACAGACTTATACGGTTTGATTTAACCGTCGAAAGTCCTCAACCGGTTCCAACCTCCCTAAGCGTATCCTCGGATGTCAAACATACAGACCCTGCCAAGCTGAACACAGCTGTCAGCGCCTTCCTACTCATTTTCTATGTGGAGCGCTAAGTTGAGTTGACCAAGCTAATCCTCGAATCTAGACAAAGTAAGTTAAACCGAGTTCGCTTGAATTCTAGACCTGGTGTCCGTGGTAGAGTTCAAAGTTAAATGGGCTAAAGCGAGTCGTACGTTACATAAGAAAGCAAACACAAAAACCCCGGCAGAGCTAAAAACTCGATGACTAAACTCGTAAAAGACCGCGGTTCACCGGTACAAACTGACAGTGAAAAATGCAAAATTTAGCTCATGGCCAAGGTTCTTAGAGAGTCTTTAATGTTGGTTTCTAAGATTTCCTCACAAAAATTCTTAGCTCTTCAACCATCCCTAATGCCCGAGTCACTTTTAGATCCAACAAACAGTGATCCTTATCAAGCTCGAATCAGATACCGATCTTTTGTGAACATTGAATCCTCTCTTCTTCATTCATTGGCCTATTTAATTAACGTGTTGTAACGACTTAAAATACATTTCAGTGCATTTCTGGCTTTTGTGAACACATTGTGTCTACATTATTAATATGAAGACTCATTTTCATTGTGTACATGTAGGCAGTACGTTATTGTGTTTACATAATATTTGACTTATATGTCTACATTTATACAATGTTACACAAGTACTTCTGGAAAGCATAATCAAAGCGTAAAGTAGCCATGTTGTGTCTACATTGTAGCATATAACATTGACACTGTGTTAACAATGTTCATACGTAAGAACTTGCTTGTGCGCACATTGTGAGGCGGACGTTTAAACTTTGTGTATCTGCTTGTGAGAACTTTTTGGACACATTGCCACATGTATATAATGTAGTTGTGTTATTTTGTGTATACTGTTTGAAACGTTACTATTACAGATACACATCATTTTTGCTGGTATGGTATAATTAACATTTGATCTAAACGACAAATCTAAACGAATATTTACGTTTATTGAAGGTTGAAAATAACCAAACGTGTTGATTCTGGTTTATTATCCACGATGCTTTATCTTCATCACGTTAATATTGCGTTTGTTTTTAATCGAATTTTCACGTTTTTATAAAAGCGAAACAACTAGCGTCAGTTAGTCGATTTTTTACAATTAATGTATTATTTTGTTATAATAATATAGTACTGTAAGTTCTTGTGTTTATTAATATTTTATTTTAATGTTTTGTAAGTATGTTAATGTAAAATTTTAAGCTATAATCAAACTATAACTTAAAAATTTGTGTAGTGAACTAAGTGCTATTGATTGAATCGATAAAAGAATGCACTATGTACATGTTTGTTAAATGTTACATTAAGAACTATGCATTATATTACATCACATCGACCTTTTGTTAAATGTTTATAGTTCGAGCTGTAAAACAATATTAATGCTAAAATTAACGTGTATTTAACGCAATATATATGATGTGATAAATAGACATAAGGTGTGCGTTAATATAATGTTATATCACAACTAAATATCACGTTAAAATTAGGTTAAATTTATCCTAACAAAGTGTACATTACGTTGTATTTTCACGTAAACAAAACGCTTGTGTTTACTAGGCACTATTTCTATTTGCAATTTAGCAGTCTCTCCAATAGCTCTGTAAAGCATCTTCCTTTCACTTGTTTCTGGTAGTACTTTTCGATGTTTCTGTAATAAATGTTTATAGATTTCCGACTTAACTACTAGTCGCATGCCGAATTGGTTGTCGTAGTTCTCGGCGACCAGACGGCAGTCTACATAGAATAAACTACTCTTCTTATTGTCTCCTATTATGTGTCATCTCATTGTTCATGACGACAAAGAGAAGTGGACTCCTAAGAATATTTGTTGGAATACCTATTGTAAGCGATATGAAAAACCTCTTTATATTTCATATTAATTGTGCTAATACAGATTATCTAAAAATATGTCTGTTCAAAAAACAGTCAGCAGATCGAACCCAAATTATGAACAGCGCGGGATAAAGAATTAGTTAAATAAAACTGTTTTTATTGATAACCGCCAATTTATGATGTACACTAAAGACATAATAAAGCGAACCACGAAACTGTCCCGTGCCTATCTGGAAGGAACAAGCAAAAAAATGTTTCCTTCATGTTAAAGCACTAGTTGATGCAAAAAAGGCTTTGACGAAAATCTTGAGTCAATTCAGTTCGGAAAAATATCTTATGAAAGGTTCACGAAAGTCTCTTTGGCCTTGCACTTCCTCTAACTCAATATTTGCAATGTTGCTGCTAGGGACGTGATCGCATTCGTAACTTTTTTAATTACTCTACTTGCAGTGGCCTTATGCACTCCACTAAAATCACCTATAGCAAGTAACATATTGCCGGTAGCATAATAGCGTAATGTTAATAAAAGTTGGTTTCAAGGCGTAACAGGATCATTTCTGCAATTGAAAACATAAAATTGTAATTACTTACATTATAAAAAAGGTAATTACACATTGACAGTATATTCTAGGTGCTCTTGAATTGCAGTTAGTATCCTCAATACAGTAGACCTTTGTAAGCGAAACCGCATAAAAATTTTTTTATTGGCTCTATACTAAAACGAGATCCTTCACTGCGCCTCCATGATACTTCTGTCAGTAGGGTCTTCGAATTCAAGTACCTCGGACTTTTGCTTGACGACAAACTGAGTTTTGTAAAACATTGCACTTTCGTGGTTGACAAGTGTAAGAGCATCTTGCACCTTCACAAAAAACATCTTGCAAATATCTTCGACAATG
Organism: Aquatica leii; assembly: GCA_035610365.1. Taxonomy (NCBI): domain Eukaryota; kingdom Metazoa; phylum Arthropoda; class Insecta; order Coleoptera; family Lampyridae; genus Aquatica; species Aquatica leii. Next base: position 61,299,231 of record CM069438.1, read on the forward strand.
CAGTCATTCCCATGCTCACTTATGGCAGTGGGGCGGCACAGTTAAAATAGTTACACCAGAACGCTTGCACAAATAGATCCCCTCGATGAATATGTGGTTCTCGTGATTATCCATTATTAGCAGTGATGGATTATCACTTGAACTAGCGGTGTGTTTTATGAAGTGTTGTAATACTTCAATGAAGCATTCAGTGTTCATCCACCCAGTTTTTGTAGCCAAACCTAAAGTTCCAGGCGGGGCTCCTGTTATCATATGGCTTTTGAAATGAACGCGAGGGAAAACCATCGCTGGAGGATTTGCATGTCCAGAAGCATTTACAATACAAGTAGCGACTAACGTGCCTCTCTCGCTGCTTTGAATTTTCGATACTTGCTTCGTACCCTTTTTTGCCAGTGCTTTGGCTGCACTGTTCTGTACAGTAAGGGTTCCCGTTTCATCTAGGTTATATGTCCTTAGCTCGCTGGAAAAATTTAGATGACGCTTCACAACATTTTCTAATTTATCAAAAAACATGTCGACGTTCACCTTATTAAACCCTATTGCCCTAGCTAGGCTGCATCCTTCGGGAGTTCTTAAAGATAGGTTGGGATGTCTTTTTCGGAACCCCTTGTACCAGTCAATATATGCCTTTTGCGATTCTTCCCAGTTCTGTGGAGTTCTCAAGTTATTTGCCTTGGCCAGATCATATGCAAGTTTGCGACAGTCTTTTATCGTCAACCCATAAAACATCTTGGAGCATTGGAAAATATAATCAACTAAAGCCTTCTCAAGCTCATTAGAAAAAATCTTGTTAACTTTATAATTCGAAGACATTCGGCAGGATGGGTTCTCTTTAAACGTTTTCACATATCTGCTTAAGGTTTGAAAGCTAAGATTTTTCTCTCTCGCAGCTGCTCTAATTGTTTTCTGATCATTTATGATTAAATTTACTGCTTCCCGCATGACATTTTCATCAAACCTACCAACGATCTTATCTGTTTCGTTATGACGAACCATCCTGTAAAGAAAAAAAACTAGAGTGAGCCGAAATGTAAACATTTCGTGATAAAATAAATTCACAACTTGTGTATGAATGAACAAATAAGAGTAGGGAACAGTGAGACACCGTCTGATTGTTTCCTCCTCTGATTCGTCTCAGTGTTCCCAGACTTCTAATAAATTGCCAATTTGCAAAAATCTGCTAATGCTTTGCTGCAGTATCAGTATTTGCAAAATCGGCGTCTAACAACTCGAATATCAATAAAACTTATTTGTTTAGTTTATTGAGCAAGTATTATTTACTTTTGCAATTTGATCGTAACTCGTCCTACAGACAACTAACACTTGAGCTTAGCTGCAGTATCAATTTTTGCGAATACAGTGTCTAACAACTCAAACATTATTAAAACTTGTTTGTTTGTTTTATAGAGCATGTACAATCTACTTTTACATTTCGATCGCAACTCGTCGTACCGACAACTAACACCTGAGCTTTGCTGCAGTATCCGTATTTGCAAAATCGGCGTCTAACAACTCGAATATGAAATAAAACTTATTTGTTTGGTTTATTGAGCAAGTATTATTTACTTTTGCAATTTGATCGTAACTCGTCCTACAGACAACTAACACTTGAGCTTAGCTGCAATATCAATTTTTGCGAATACAGTGTCTAACAACTCAATCATTATTAAAACTTGTTTGTTTGTTTTATAGAGCATGTACAATCTACTTTTACATTTCGATCGCAACTCGTCGTACAGAAAACTAACACTTGAGCTTAGCTGCAGTATTAATTTTTGCGAAATCAGTGTCTAACAACTCAAACATCATTAAAACTTGTTTGTTTGTTTTATAGAGCATGTACAATCTACTTTTACATTTCGATCGCAACTCGTCGTACCGACAACTAACACCTGAGCTTTGCTGCAGTATCAGTATTTGCAAAATCGGCGTTTAACAACTCGAATATCAATAATGCTTATTTGTTTGGTTTATTGAGCAAGTATTATTTACTTTTGCAATTTGATCGTAACTCGTCCTACAGACAACTAACACTTGAGCTTAGCTGCAGTATCAATTTTGCGAATACAGTGTCTAACAACTCAAACATTATTAAAACTTGTTTGTTTGTTTTATAGAGCATGTACAATCTACTTTTACATTTCGATTGCAACTCGTCGTACCGACAACTAACACCTGAGCTTTGCTGCAGTATCAGTATTTGCAAAATCGGCGTCTAACAACTCGAATATCAATAAAACTTATTTGTTTGGTTTATTGAGCAAGTATTATTTACTTTTGCAATTTGATCGTAACTCGTCCTACAGACAACTAACACTTGAGCTTAGCTGCAGTATCAATTTTTGCGAATACAGTGTCTAACAACTCAAACATTATTAAAACTTGTTTGTTTGTTTTATAGAGCATGTACAATCTACTTTTACATTTCGATCGCAACTCGTCGTACCGACAACTAACACCTGAGCTTTGCTGCAGTATCCGTATTTGCAAAATCGGCGTCTAACAACTCGAATATGAAATAAAACTTATTTGTTTGGTTTATTGAGCAAGTATTATTTACTTTTGCAATTTGATCGTAACTCGTCCTACAGACAACTAACACTTGAGCTTAGTTGCAGTATCAATTTTTGCGAATAGAGTGTCTAACAACTCAAACATTATTAAAACTTGTTTGTTTGTTTTATAGAGCATGTACAATCTACTTTTACATTTCGATCGTAACTCGTCCTACAGACAACTAACACTTGAGCTTAGCTGCAGTATCATTATTGTCAAAATCAGTGTCTAACAACTCAAACATTATTAAAACTTATTTGTTTGGTTTATTGAGCAAGTATTATTTACTTTTGCAATTTGATCGTAACTCGTCCTACAGACAACTAACACTTGAGCTTAGCTGCAGTATCATTATTGGCAAAATCAGTGTCTAACAACTCAAACATTATTAAAACTTGTTTGTTTGTTTTATAGAGCATGTACAATCTACTTTTACATTTCGATCGCAACTCGTCGTACAGAAAACTAACACTTGAGCTTAGCTGCAGTATTAATTTTTGCGAAATCAGTGTCTAACAACTCAAACATCATTAAAACTTGTTTGTTTGTTTTATAGAGCATGTACAATCTACTTTTACATTTCGATCGCAACTCGTCGTACCGACAACTAACACCTGAGCTTTACTGCAGTATCAGTATTTGCAAAATCGGCGTCTAACAACTCGAATATCAATAAAACTTATTTGTTTGGTTTATTGAGCAAGTATTATTTACTTTTGCAATTTGATCGTAACTCGTCCTACAGACAACTAACACTTGAGCTTAGCTGCAGTATCAATTTTTGCGAATACAGTGTCTAACAACTCAAACATTATTAAAACTTGTTTGTTTGTTTTATAGAGCATGTACAATCTACTTTTACATTTCGATCGCAACTCGTCGTACCGACCACTAACACCTGAGCTTTGCTGCAGTATCCGTATTTGCAAAATCGGCGTCTAACAACTCGAATATGAAATAAAACTTATTTGTTTGGTTTATTGAGCAAGTATTATTTACTTTTGCAATCTGATCGTAACTCGTCCTACAGACAACTAACACTTGAGCTTAGCTGCAATATCAATTTTTGCGAATACAGTGTCTAACAACTCAATCATTATTAAAACTTGTTTGTTTGTTTTATAGAGCATGTACAATCTACTTTTACATTTCGATCGCAACTCGTCGTACAGAAAACTAACACTTGAGCTTAGCTGCAGTATTAATTTTTGCGAAATCAGTGTCTAACAACTCAAACATCATTAAAACTTGTTTGTTTGTTTTATAGAGCATGTACAATCTACTTTTACATTTCGATCGCAACTCGTCGTACCGACAACTAACACCTGAGCTTTGCTGCAGTATCAGCATTTGCAAAATCGGCGTCTAACAACTCGAATATGAAATAAAACTTATTTGTTTGGTTTATTGAGCAAGTATTATTTACTTTTGCAATTTGATCGTAACTCGTCCTACAGACAACTAACACTTGAGCTTAGCTGCAGTATCAATTTTTGCGAATACAGTGTCTAACAACTCAAACATTATTAAAACTTGTTTGTTTGTTTTATAGAGCATGTACAATCTACTTTTACATTTCGATCGCAACTCGTCGTACAGAAAACTAACACTTGAGCTTAGCTGCAGTATCATTATTGGCAAAATCAGTGTCTAACAACTCAAACATTATTAAAACTTGTTTGTTTGTTTTATACAGCATGTACAATCTACTTTTACATTTCGATCGCAACTCGTCGTACAGAAAACTAACACTTGAGCTTAGCTGCAGTATTAATTTTTGCGAAATCAGTGTCGAACAGCTCAAACATCATTAAAACTTGTTTGTTTGTTTTATAGAGCATGTACAACCTACTTTTACATTTCGATCGCAACTCGTCGTACCGACAACTAACACCTGAGCTTTGCTGCAGTATCAGTATTTGCAAAACCGGCGTCTAACAACTCGAATATCAATAAAACTTATTTGTTTGGTTTATTGAGCAAGTATTATTTACTTTTGCAATTTGATCGTAACTCGTCCTACAGACAACTAACACTTGAGCTTAGTTGCAGTATCAATTTTTGCGAATAGAGTGTCTAACATCTCAAACATTATTAAAACTTGTTTGTTTGTTTTATAGAGCATGTACAATCTACTTTTACATTTCGATCGCAACTCGTCGTACAGAAAACTAACACTTGAGCTTAGCTGCAGTATTAATATTTGCGAAATCAGTGTTTAACAACTCAAACATCATTAAAACTTGTTTGTTTGTTTTATAGAGCATGTACAATCTACTTTTACATTTCGATCGCAACTCGTCGTACAGAAAACTAACACTTGAGCTTAGCTGCAGTATCATTATTGGCAAAATCAGTGTCTAACAACTCAAACATTATTAAAACTTGTTTGTTTGTTTTATACAGCATGTACAATCTACTTTTACATTTCGATCGCAACTCGTCGTACAGAAAACTAACACTTGAGCTTAGCTGCAGTATTAATTTTTGCGAAATCAGTGTCGAACAGCTCAAACATCATTAAAACTTGTTTGTTTGTTTTATAGAGCATGTACAATCTATTTTTACATTTCGATCGCAACTCGTCGTACCGACAACTAACACCTGAGCTTTGCTGCAGTATCAGTATTTGCAAAATCGGCGTCTAACAACTCGAATATCAATAAAACTTATTTGTTTGGTTTATTGAGCAAGTATTATTTACTTTTGCAATTTGATCGTAACTCGTCCTACAGACAACTAACACTTGAGCTTAGCTGCAGTATCAATTTTTGCGAATACAGTGTCTAACAACTCAAACATTATTAAAACTTGTTTGTTTGTTTTATAGAGCATGTACAATCTACTTTTACATTTCGATCGCAACTCGTCGTACCGACAACTAACACCTGAGCTTTGCTGCAGTATCAGTATTTGCAAAATCGGCGTCTAACAACTCGAATATCAATAAAACTTATTTGTTTGGTTTATTGAGCAAGTATTATTTACTTTTGCAATTTGATCGTAACTCGTCCTACAGACAACTAACACTTGAGCTTAGCTGCAGTATCATTATTGGCAAAATCAGTGTCTAACAACTCAAACATTATTAAAACTTGTTTGTTTGTTTTATAGAGCATGTACAATCTACTTTTACATTTCGATCGCAACTCGTCGTACAGAAAACTAACACTTGAGCTTAGCTGCAGTATTAATTTTTGCGAAATCAGTGTCGAACAGCTCAAACATCATTAAAACTTGTTTGTTTGTTTTATAGAACATGTACAACCTACTTTTACATTTCGATCGCAACTCGTCGTACCGACAACTAACACCTGAGCTTTGCTGCAGTATCAGTATTTGCAAAATCGGCGTCTAACAACTCGAATATCAATAAAACTTATTTGTTTGGTTTATTGAGCAAGTATTATTTACTTTTGCAATTTGATCGTAACTCGTCCTACAGACAACTAACACTTGAGCTTAGTTGCAATATCAAATTTGCGAATAGAGTGTCTAACATCTCAAACATTATTAAAACTTGTTTGTTTGTTTTATAGAGCATGTACAATCTACTTTTACATTTCGATCGCAACTCGTCGTACAGAAAACTAACACTTGAGCTTAGCTGCAGTAATAATTTTTGCGAAATCAGTGTCTAACAACTCAAACATCATTAAAACTTGTTTGTTTGTTTTATAGAGCATGTACAATCTACTTTTACATTTCGATCGCAACTCGTCGTACCGACAACTAACACCTGAGCTTTGCTGCAGTATCAGTATTTGCAAAATCGGCGTCTAACAACTCGAATATCAATAAAACTTATTTGTTTGGTTTATTGAGCAAGTATTATTTACTTTTGCAATTTGATCGTAACTCGTCCTACAGACAACTAACACTTGAGCTTAGCTGCAGTATCAAATTTTGCGAATACAGTGTCTAACAACTCAAACATTATTAAAACTTGTTTGTTTGTTTTATAGAGCATGTACAATCTACTTTTACATTTCGATCGCAACTCGTCGTACCGACAACTAACACCTGAGCTTTGCTGCAGTATCCGTATTTGCAAAATCGGCGTCTAACAACTCGAATATGAAATAAAACTTATTTGTTTGGTTTATTGAGCAAGTATTATTTACTTTTGCAATTTGATCGTAACTCGTCCTACAGACAACTAACACTTGAGCTTAGCTGCAATATCAATTTTTGCGAATACAGTGTCTAACAACTCAAACATTATTAAAACTTGTTTGTTTGTTTTATAGAGCATGTACAATCTACTTTTACATTTCGATCGCAACTCGTCGTACAGAAAACTAACACTTGAGCTTAGCTGCAGTATTAATTTTTGCGAAATCAGTGTCTAACAACTCAAACATCATTAAAACTTGTTTGTTTGTTTTATAGAGCATGTACAATCTACTTTTACATTTCGATCACAACTCGTCGTACCGACAACTAACACCTGAGCTTTGCTGCAGTATCTGTATATGCAAAATCGGCGTCTAACAACTCGAATATCAATAAAACTTATTTGTTTACTTTATTGAGCAAGTATAACTTACTTTTGCAATTTGATCGTAACTCGTCCTACAGACAACTAACACTTGAGCTTAGCTGCAGTATCAATTTTTGCGAATACAGTGTCTAACAACTCAAACATTATTAAAACTTGTTTGTTTGTTTTATAGAGCATGTACAATCTACTTTTACATTTCGATCGCAACTCGTCGTACAGAAAACTAACACTTGAGCTTAGCTGCAGTATTAATTTTTGCGAAATCAGTGTCTAACAACTCAAACATCATTAAAACTTGTTTGTTTGTTTTATAGAGCATGTACAATCTACTTTTACATTTCGATCGCAACTCGTCGTACAGAAAACTAACACTTGAGCTTAGCTGCAGTATCATTATTGGCAAAATCAGTGTCTAACAACTCAAACATTATTAAAACTTGTTTGTTTGTTTTATACAGCATGTACAATCTACTTTTACATTTCGATCGCAACTCGTCGTACAGAAAACTAACAATTGAGCTTAGCTGCAGTATTAATTTTTGCGAAATCAGTGTCGAACAGCTCAAACATCATTAAAACTTGTTTGTTTGTTTTATAGAGCATGTACAACCTACTTTTACATTTCGATCGCAACTCGTCGTACCGACAACTAACACCTGAGCTTTGCTGCAGTATCAGTATTTGCAAAATCGGCGTCTAACAACTCGAATATCAATAAAACTTATTTGTTTGGTTTATTGAGCAAGTATTATTTACTTTTGCAATTTGATCGTAACTCGTCCTACAGACAACTAACACTTGAGCTTAGTTGCAGTATCAATTTTTGCGAATAGAGTGTCTAACATCTCAAACATTATTAAAACTTGTTTGTTTGTTTTATAGAGCATGTACAATCTACTTTTACATTTCGATCGCAACTCGTCGTACAGAAAACTAACACTTGAGCTTAGCTGCAGTATTAATTTTTGCGAAATCAGTGTCTAACAACTCAAACATCATTAAAACTTGTTTGTTTGTTTTATAGAGCATGTACAATCTACTTTTACATTTCGATCGCAACTCGTCGTACAGAAAACTAACACTTGAGCTTAGCTGCAGTATCATTATTGGCAAAATCAGTGTCTAACAACTCAAACATTATTAAAACTTGTTTGTTTGTTTTATACAGCATGTACAATCTACTTTTACATTTCGATCGCAACTCGTCGTACAGAAAACTAACACTTGAGCTTAGCTGCAGTATTAATTTTTGCGAAATCAGTGTCGAACAGCTCAAACATCATTAAAACTTGTTTGTTTGTTTTATAGAGCATGTACAATCTATTTTTACATTTCGATCGCAACTCGTCGTACCGACAACTAACACCTGAGCTTTGCTGCAGTATCAGTATTTGCAAAATCGGCGTCTAACAACTCGAATATCAATAAAACTTATTTGTTTGGTTTATTGAGCAAGTATTATTTACTTTTGCAATTTGATCGTAACTCGTCCTACAGACAACTAACACTTGAGCTTAGCTGCAGTATCAATTTTTGCGAATACAGTGTCTAACAACTCAAACATTATTAAAACTTGTTTGTTTGTTTTATAGAGCATGTACAATCTACTTTTACATTTCGATCGCAACTCGTCGTACCGACAACTAACACCTGAGCTTTGCTGCAGTATCAGTATTTGCAAAATCGGCGTCTAACAACTCGAATATCAATAAAACTTATTTGTTTGGTTTATTGAGCAAGTATTATTTACTTTTGCAATTTGATCGTAACTCGTCCTACAGACAACTAACACTTGAGCTTAGCTGCAGTATCATTATTGGCAAAATCAGTGTCTAACAACTCAAACATTATTAAAACTTGTTTGTTTGTTTTATAGAGCATGTACAATCTACTTTTACATTTCGATCGCAACTCGTCGTACAGAAAACTAACACTTGAGCTTAGCTGCAGTATTAATTTTTGCGAAATCAGTGTCGAACAGCTCAAACATCATTAAAACTTGTTTGTTTGTTTTATAGAACATGTACAACCTACTTTTACATTTCGATCGCAACTCGTCGTACCGACAACTAACACCTGAGCTTTGCTGCAGTATCAGTATTTGCAAAATCGGCGTCTAACAACTCGAATATCAATAAAACTTATTTGTTTGGTTTATTGAGCAAGTATTATTTACTTTTGCAATTTGATCGTAACTCGTCCTACAGACAACTAACACTTGAGCTTAGTTGCAGTATCAATTTTTGCGAATAGAGTGTCTAACATCTCAAACATTATTAAAACTTGTTTGTTTGTTTTATAGAGCATGTACAATCTACTTTTACATTTCGATCGCAACTCGTCGTACAGAAAACTAACACTTGAGCTTAGCTGCAGTAATAATTTTTGCGAAATCAGTGTCTAACAACTCAAACATCATTAAAACTTGTTTGTTTGTTTTATAGAGCATGTACAATCTACTTTTACATTTCGATCGCAACTCGTCGTACCGACAACTAACACCTGAGCTTTGCTGCAGTATCAGTATTTGCAAAATCGGCGTCTAACAACTCGAATATCAATAAAACTTATTTGTTTGGTTTATTGAGCAAGTATTATTTACTTTTGCAATTTGATCGTAACTCGTCCTACAGACAACTAACACTTGAGCTTAGCTGCAGTATCAAATTTTGCGAATACAGTGTCTAACAACTCAAACATTATTAAAACTTGTTTGTTTGTTTTATAGAGCATGTACAATCTACTTTTACATTTCGATCGCAACTCGTCGTACCGACAACTAACACCTGAGCTTTGCTGCAGTATCCGTATTTGCAAAATCGGCGTCTAACAACTCGAATATGAAATAAAACTTATTTGTTTGGTTTATTGAGCAAGTATTATTTACTTTTGCAATTTGATCGTAACTCGTCCTACAGACAACTAACACTTGAGCTTAGCTGCAATATCAATTTTTGCGAATACAGTGTCTAACAACTCAAACATTATTAAAACTTGTTTGTTTGTTTTATAGAGCATGTACAATCTACTTTTACATTTCGATCGCAACTCGTCGTACAGAAAACTAACACTTGAGCTTAGCTGCAGTATTAATTTTTGCGAAATCAGTGTCTAACAACTCAAACATCATTAAAACTTGTTTGTTTGTTTTATAGAGCATGTACAATCTACTTTTACATTTCGATCACAACTCGTCGTACCGACAACTAACACCTGAGCTTTGCTGCAGTATCTGTATTTGCAAAATCGGCGTCTAACAACTCGAATATCAATAAAACTTATTTGTTTGGTTTATTGAGCAAGTATTATTTACTTTTGCAATTTGATCGTAACTCGTCCTACAGACAACTAACACTTGAGCTTAGCTGCAGTATCAATTTTTGCGAATACAGTGTCTAACAACTCAAACATTATTAAAACTTGTTTGTTTGTTTTATAGAGCATGTACAATCTACTTTTACATTTCGATCGCAACTCGTCGTACAGAAAACTAACACTTGAGCTTAGCTGCAGTATTAATTTTTGCGAAATCAGTGTCGAACAACTCAAACATCATTAAAACTTGTTTGTTTGTTTTATAGAGCATGTACAATCTACTTTTACATTTCGATCGCAACTCGTCGTACAGAAAACTAACACTTGAGCTTAGCTGCAGTATCATTATTGGCAAAATCAGTGTCTAACAACTCAAACATTATTAAAACTTGTTTGTTTGTTTTATACAGCATGTACAATCTACTTTTACATTTCGATCGCAACTCGTCGTACAGAAAACTAACAATTGAGCTTAGCTGCAGTATTAATTTTTGCGAAATCAGTGTCGAACAGCTCAAACATCATTAAAACTTGTTTGTTTGTTTTATAGAGCATGTACAACCTACTTTTACATTTCGATCGCAACTCGTCGTACCGACAACTAACACCTGAGCTTTGCTGCAGTATCAGTATTTGCAAAACCGGCGTCTAACAACTCGAATATCAATAAAACTTATTTGTTTGGTTTATTGAGCAAGTATTATTTACTTTTGCAATTTGATCGTAACTCGTCCTACAGGCAACTAACACTTGAGCTTAGTTGCAGTATCAATTTTTGCGAATAGAGTGTCTAACATCTCAAACATTATTAAAACTTGTTTGTTTGTTTTATAGAGCATGTACAATCTACTTTTACATTTCGATCGCAACTCGTCGTACAGAAAACTAACACTTGAGCTTAGCTGCAGTATTAATATTTGCGAAATCAGTGTTTAACAACTCAAACATCATTAAAACTTGTTTGTTTGTTTTATAGAGCATGTACAATCTACTTTTACATTTCGATCGCAACTCGTCGTACAGAAAACTAACACTTGAGCTTAGCTGCAGTATCATTATTGGCAAAATCAGTGTCTAACAACTCAAACATTATTAAAACTTGTTTGTTTGTTTTATACAGCATGTACAATCTACTTTTACATTTCGATCGCAACTCGTCGTACAGAAAACTAACACTTGAGCTTAGCTGCAGTATTAATTTTTGCGAAATCAGTGTCGAACAGCTCAAACATCATTAAAACTTGTTTGTTTGTTTTATAGAGCATGTACAATCTATTTTTACATTTCGATCGCAACTCGTCGTACCGACAACTAACACCTGAGCTTTGCTGCAGTATCAGTATTTGCAAAATCGGCGTCTAACAACTCGAATATCAATAAAACTTATTTGTTTGGTTTATTGAGCAAGTATTATTTACTTTTGCAATTTGATCGTAACTCGTCCTACAGACAACTAACACTTGAGCTTAGCTGCAGTATCAATTTTTGCGAATACAGTGTCTAACAACTCAAACATTATTAAAACTTGTTTGTTTGTTTTATAGAGCATGTACAATCTACTTTTACATTTCGATCGCAACTCGTCGTACCGACAACTAACACCTGAGCTTTGCTGCAGTATCAGTATTTGCAAAATCGGCGTCTAACAACTCGAATATCAATAAAACTTATTTGTTTGGTTTATTGAGCAAGTATTATTTACTTTTGCAATTTGATCGTAACTCGTCCTACAGACAACTAACACTTGAGCTTAGCTGCAGTATCATTATTGGCAAAATCAGTGTCTAACAACTCAAACATTATTAAAACTTGTTTGTTTGTTTTATAGAGCATGTACAATCTACTTTTACATTTCGATCGCAACTCGTCGTACAGAAAACTAACACTTGAGCTTAGCTGCAGTATTAATTTTTGCGAAATCAGTGTCGAACAGCTCAAACATCATTAAAACTTGTTTGTTTGTTTTATAGAGCATGTACAACCTACTTTTACATTTCGATCGCAACTCGTCGTACCGACAACTAACACCTGAGCTTTGCTGCAGTATCAGTATTTGCAAAATCGGCGTCTAACAACTCGAATATCAATAAAACTTATTTGTTTGGTTTATTGAGCAAGTATTATTTACTTTTGCAATTTGATCGTAACTCGTCCTACAGACAACTAACACTTGAGCTTAGTTGCAGTATCAATTTTTGCGAATAGAGTGTCTAACATCTCAAACATTATTAAAACTTGTTTGTTTGTTTTATAGAGCATGTACAATCTACTTTTACATTTCGATCGCAACTCGTCGTACAGAAAACTAACACTTGAGCTTAGCTGCAGTATTAATTTAGCGAAATCAGTGTCTAACAACTCAAACATCATTAAAACTTGTTTGTTTGTTTTATAGAGCATGTACAATCTACTTTTACATTTCGATCGCAACTCGTCGTACCGACAACTAACACCTGAGCTTTGCTGCAGTATCAGTATTTGCAAAATCGGCGTCTAACAACTCGAATATCAATAAAACTTATTTGTTTGGTTTATTGAGCAAGTATTATTTACTTTTGCAATTTGATCGTAACTCGTCCTACAGACAACTAACACTTGAGCTTAGCTGCAGTTTCAAATTTTGCGAATACAGTGTCTAACAACTCAAACATTATTAAAACTTGTTTGTTTGTTTTATAGAGCATGTACAATCTACTTTTACATTTCGATCGCAACTCGTCGTACCGACAACTAACACCTGAGCTTTGCTGCAGTATCCGTATTTGCAAAATCGGCGTCTAACAACTCGAATATGAAATAAAACTTATTTGTTTGGTTTATTGAGCAAGTATTATTTACTTTTGCAATTTGATCGTAACTCGTCCTACAGACAACTAACACTTGAGCTTAGCTGCAATATCAATTTTTCGAATACAGTGTCTAACAACTCAAACATTATTAAAACTTGTTTGTTTGTTTTATAGAGCATGTACAATCTACTTTTACATTTCGATCGCAACTCGTCGTACAGAAAACTAACACTTGAGCTTAGCTGCAGTATTAATTTTTGCGAAATCAGTGTCTAACAACTCAAACATCATTAAAACTTGTTTGTTTGTTTTATAGAGCATGTACAATCTACTTTTACATTTCGATCACAACTCGTCGTACCGACAACTAACACCTGAGCTTTGCTGCAGTATCTGTATTTGCAAAATCGGCGTCTAACAACTCGAATATCAATAAAACTTATTTGTTTGGTTTATTGAGCAAGTATTATTTACTTTTGCAATTTGATCGTAACTCGTCCTACAGACAACTAACACTTGAGCTTAGCTGCAGTATCAATTTTTGCGAATACAGTGTCTAACAACTCAAACATTATTAAAACTTCTTTGTTTGTTTTATAGAGCATGTACAATCTACTTTTACATTTCGATCGCAACTCGTCGTACAGAAAACTAACACTTGAGCTTAGCTGCAGTATTAATTTTTGCGAAATCAGTGTCGAACAGCTCAAACATCATTAAAACTTGTTTGTTTGTTTTATAGAGCATGTACAATCTACTTTTACATTTCGATCGCAACTCGTCGTACCGACAACTAACACCTGAGCTTTGCTGCAGTATCAGTATTTGCAAAATCGGCGTCTAACAACTCGAATATCAATAAAACTTATTTGTTTGGTTTATTGAGCAAGTATTATTTACTTTTGCAATTTGATCGTAACTCGTCCTACAGACAACTAACACTTGAGCTTAGCTGCAGTATCAATTTTTGCGAATACAGTGTCTAACAACTCAAACATTATTAAAACTTGTTTGTTTGTTTTATAGAGCATGTACAATCTACTTTTACATTTCGATCGCAACTCGTCGTACCGACCACTAACACCTGAGCTTTGCTGCAGTATCCGTATTTGCAAAATCGGCGTCTAACAACTCGAATATGAAATAAAACTTATTTGTTTGGTTTATTGAGCAAGTATTATTTACTTTTGCAATTTGATCGTAACTCGTCCTACAGACAACTAACACTTGAGCTTAGCTGCAGTATCAATTTTTGCGAATACAGTGTCTAACAACTCAAACATTATTAAAACTTGTTTGTTTGTTTTATAGAGCATGTACAATCTACTTTTACATTTCGATCGCAACTCGTCGTACAGAAAACTAACACTTGAGCTTAGCTGCAGTATCATTATTGGCAAAATCAGTGTCTAACAACTCAAACATTATTAAAACTTGTTTGTTTGTTTTATAGAGCATGTACAATCTACTTTTACATTTCGATCGCAACTCGTCGTACAGAAAACTAACACTTGAGCTTAGCTGCAGTATTAATTTTTGCGAAATCAGTGTCTAACAACTCAAACATCATTAAAACTTGTTTGTTTGTTTTATAGAGCATGTACAATCTATTTTTACATTTCGATCGCAACTCGTCGTACCGACAACTAACACCTGAGCTTTGCTGCAGTATCAGTATTTGCAAAATCGGCGTCTAACAACTCGAATATCAATAAAACTTATTTGTTTGGTTTATTGAGCAAGTATTATTTACTTTTGCAATTTGATCGTAACTCGTCCTACAGACAACTAACACTTGAGCTTAGCTGCAGTATCAATTTTTGCGAATACAGTGTCTAACAACTCAAACATTATTAAAACTTGTTTGTTTGTTTTATAGAGCATGTATAATCTACTTTTACATTTCGATCGCAACTCGTCGTACCGACAACTAACACCTGAGCTTTGCTGCAGTATCCGTATTTGCAAAATCGGCGTCTAACAACTCGAATATGAAATAAAACTTATTTGTTTGGTTTATTGAGCAAGTATTATTTACTTTTGCAATTTGATCGTAACTCGTCCTACAGACAACTAACACTTGAGCTTAGCTGCAATATCAATTTTTCGAATACAGTGTCTAACAACTCAATCATTATTAAAACTTGTTTGTTTGTTTTATAGAGCATGTACAATCTACTTTTACATTTCGATCGCAACTCGTCGTACAGAAAACTAACACTTGAGCTTAGCTGCAGTATTAATTTTTGCGAAATCAGTGTCTAACAACTCAAACATCATTAAAACTTGTTTGTTTGTTTTATAGAGCATGTACAATCTACTTTTACATTTCGATCGCAACTCGTCGTACCGACAACTAACACCTGAGCTTTGCTGCAGTATCAGTATTTGCAAAATCGGCGTCTAACAACTCGAATATCAATAAAACTTATTTGTTTGGTTTATTGAGCAAGTATTATTTACTTTTGCAATTTGATCGTAACTCGTCCTACAGACAACTAACACTTGAGCTTAGCTGCAATATCAATTTTTGCGAATACAGTGTCTAACAACTCAAACATTATTAAAACTTGTTTGTTTGTTTTATAGAGCATGTACAATCTACTTTTACATTTCGATCGCAACTCTGTTACAAGTTTTTCGGTTTTACGAACCTGCACGGCCAACTCGCAATAATCGGAGAGAGGGGAGGTCCACACTAAATATAGAAAAGATGTTGCAGGGCGCCAGAGCTTCCCAAAGTAATTCTCTGTCTTGCTCAGGACAGTACGGTATAAACCTTGTAACACTATGTTAAGTTCGTAATTCCTCTACTCAGCTGTTCGAGTAGCCCTAACTGGTTCGTAGGGAAAAAAAATAAGCACACAAAAAAAGAATTAACAACTTTAATCGCCCTCAGTCTATCAATAACAGTTATCACAGTTGGAATAGTATTAAGTAATAGTTATTACACCCCACAGCTGGAGTTATTAACGACTAGAAAAATTTACATTAAATAATTATAACAGTATTAACGTTTGAGTTCGGAATAGTCAATTTAGGGAATTATAGAAACAAGAAAAATTAAAATCTCGATGCCTACAACATCGGCAACCCACCACACATAATTATAAACAACCGAGGTATATATTTTTCTACTACATACAATATGCGAAACATTTATTTCATTGAAGTTAAATACCTTAATGGTAGCTACGCGTTATACTTAGTTATTAACGTTAAATTGAAATCCCACAGTTCGTGAGTAATTGCACGTGACCACGATATGTAAAGTAAATCTAAAGCACTCACCGAACTCCAGTACCCACTTGCCGGAAGAAAAACGTTTTTCTTCTTCAGTGGCCTGCAATAAAAGGTTAATACGAATCGTGTCACACTCCCCAACTCACAAAGATCGTTTAGCTAAAAACAATTTTATATTAAATAATTCATGAAATATATCTCAAAAGTAAATAAAACGTGTATCGATTACTGTATGTAGTGAGAATCGAAAATAGGTAATTATTAATATGATTAACGTCGTGTCATCCACGTGTAGTATAAGTTGGCCCAGAACGCCTTCGAAGACCCCAAAATGCACGGCGTGAAACTGCCTTCTGCTAGCGCTCGAGTCCGGCAACGTGATGCCTTAGTTAGTAATAGTTACGATATCCATTTATCGAGAATATAACATTTAGAACAGGAAGGTACGCAAAATGGCTGTCAAAAGGAAAACGAGTTACAAACGAGTTTATATTAAAAGATGGCTTTAGCTTACCCCGTAACGTCGTAACGAAACTAGGAAATTAAATAATTATAAATGGTTTTCCATTATTTCCCCGATGGTAACGGATATATTAATCTTTTTACTAGTTACAGGCCATTTACATATTTCACATGTCACGACTTTCTATCAAAATGACATCTAATGCGCAAAGCATAGTTAGCGCGTGTCAAAACTCGAATCGAATTTCACGTCGAAAATCCATAGGCGCACCTAACGAAGATTTCAGCCGTAACAACAAAGGCGTACGTAATGAAAATTACCGTAACAACTCGTCGTACAGAAAACTAACACTTGAGCTTAGCTGCAGTATTAATTTTTGCGAAATCAGTGTCTAACAACTCAAACATCATTAAAACTTGTTTGTTTGTTTTATAGAGCATGTACAATCTACTTTTACATTTCGATCGCAACTCGTCGTACCGACAACTAACACCTGAGCTTTGCTGCAGTATCAGTATTTGCAAAATCGGCGTCTAACAACTCGAATATCAATAAAACTTATTTGTTTGGTTTATTGAGCAAGTATTATTTACTTTTGCAATTTGATCGTAACTCGTCCTACAGACAACTAACACTTGAGCTTAGCTGCAGTATCAATTTTTGCGAATACAGTGTCTAACAACTCAAACATTATTAAAACTTGTTTGTTTGTTTTATAGAGCATGTACAATCTACTTTTACATTTCGATCGCAACTCGTCGTACAGAAAACTAACACTTGAGCTTAGCTGCAGTATCATTATTGGCAAAATCAGTGTCTAACAACTCAAACATTATTAAAACTTGTTTGTTTGTTTTATAGAGCATGTACAATCTACTTTTACATTTCGATCGCAACTCGTCGTACAGAAAACTAACACTTGAGCTTAGCTGCAGTATTAATTTTTGCGAAATCAGTGTCTAACAACTCAAACATCATTAAAACTTGTTTGTTTGTTTTATAGAGCATGTACAATCTATTTTTACATTTCGATCGCAACTCGTCGTACCGACAACTAACACCTGAGCTTTGCTGCAGTATCAGTATTTGCAAAATCGGCGTCTAACAACTCGAATATCAATAAAACTTATTTGTTTGGTTTATTGAGCAAGTATTATTTACTTTTGCAATTTGATCGTAACTCGTCCTACAGACAACTAACACTTGAGCTTAGCTGCAGTATCAATTTTTGCGAATACAGTGTCTAACAACTCAAACATTATTAAAACTTGTTTGTTTGTTTTATAGAGCATGTACAATCTACTTTTACATTTCGATCGCAACTCGTCGTACCGACAACTAACACCTGAGCTTTGCTGCAGTATCCGTATTTGCAAAATCGGCGTCTAACAACTCGAATATGAAATAAAACTTATTTGTTTGGTTTATTGAGCAAGTATTATTTACTTTTGCAATTTGATCGTAACTCGTCCTACAGACAACTAACACTTGAGCTTAGCTGCAATATCAATTTTTGCGAATACAGTGTCTAACAACTCAAACATTATTAAAACTTGTTTGTTTGTTTTATAGAGCATGTACAATCTACTTTTACAT
This sequence comes from Aquatica leii, assembly GCA_035610365.1. Lineage (NCBI taxonomy): Eukaryota > Metazoa > Arthropoda > Insecta > Coleoptera > Lampyridae > Aquatica > Aquatica leii. The sequence continues at coordinate 61,317,697 of CM069438.1, forward strand.
TTCGATCGCAACTCGTCGTACAGAAAACTAACACTTGAGCTTAGCTGCAGTATTAATTTTTGCGAAATCAGTGTCTAACAACTCAAACATCATTAAAACTTGTTTGTTTGTTTTATAGAGCATGTACAATCTACTTTACATTTCGATCGCAACTCGTCGTACCGACAACTAACACCTGAGCTTTGCTGCAGTATCAGTATTTGCAAAATCGGCGTCTAACAACTCGAATATCAATAAAACTTATTTGTTTGGTTTATTGAGCAAGTATTATTTACTTTTGCAATTTGATCGTAACTCGTCCTACAGACAACTAACACTTGAGCTTAGCTGCAGTATCATTATTGGCAAAATCAGTGTCTAACAACTCAAACATTATTAAAACTTGTTTGTTTGTTTTATAGAGCATGTACAATCTACTTTTACATTTCGATCGCAACTCGTCGTACAGAAAACTAACACTTGAGCTTAGCTGCAGTATTAATTTTTGCGAAATCAGTGTCTAACAACTCAAACGTCATTAAAACTTGTTTGTTTGTTTTATAGAGCATGTACAATCTACTTTTACATTTCGATCGCAACTCGTCGTACAGAAAACTAACACTTGAGCTTAGCTGCAGTATCATTATTGGCAAAATCAGTGTCTAACAACTCAAACATTATTAAAACTTGTTTGTTTGTTTTATACAGCATGTACAATCTACTTTTACATTTCGATCGCAACTCGTCGTACAGAAAACTAACACTTGAGCTTAGCTGCAGTATTAATTTTTGCGAAATCAGTGTCGAACAGCTCAAACATCATTAAAACTTGTTTGTTTGTTTTATAGAGCATGTACAACCTACTTTTACATTTCGATCGCAACTCGTCGTACCGACAACTAACACCTGAGCTTTGCTGCAGTATCAGTATTTGCAAAATCGGCGTCTAACAACTCGAATATCAATAAAACTTATTTGTTTGGTTTATTGAGCAAGTATTATTTACTTTTGCAATTTGATTGTAACTCGTCCTACAGACAACTAACACTTGAGCTTAGTTGCAGTATCAATTTTTGCGAATAGAGTGTCTAACATCTCAAACATTATTAAAACTTGTTTGTTTGTTTTATAGAGCATGTACAATCTACTTTTACATTTCGATCGCAACTCGTCGTACAGAAAACTAACACTTGAGCTTAGCTGCAGTATTAATTTTTGCGAAATCAGTGTCTAACAACTCAAACATCATTAAAACTTGTTTGTTTGTTTTATAGAGCATGTACAATCTACTTTTACATTTCGATCGCAACTCGTCGTACCGACAACTAACACCTGAGCTTTGCTGCAGTATCCGTATTTGCAAAATCGGCGTCTAACAACTCGAATATGAAATAAATTTTATTTGTTTGGTTTATTGAGCAAGTATTATTTACTTTTGCAATTTGATCGTAACTCGTCCTACAGACAACTAACACTTGAGCTTAGCTGCAATATCAATTTTTGCGAATACAGTGTCTAACAACTCAAACATTATTAAAACTTGTTTGTTTGTTTTATAGAGCATGTACAATCTACTTTTACATTTCGATCGCAACTCGTCGTACAGAAAACTAACACTTGAGCTTAGCTGCAGTATTAATTTTTGCGAAATCAGTGTCTAACAACTCAAACATCATTAAAACTTGTTTGTTTGTTTTATAGAGCATGTACAATCTATTTTTACATTTCGATCGCAACTCGTCGTACAGAAAACTAACACTTGAGCTTAGCTGCAGTATTAATTTTTGCGAAATCAGTGTCGAACAGCTCAAACATCATTAAAACTTGTTTGTTTGTTTTATAGAGCATGTACAACCTACTTTTACATTTCGATCGCAACTCGTCGTACCGACAACTAACACCTGAGCTTTGCTGCAGTATCAGTATTTGCAAAATCGGCGTCTAACAACTCGAATATCAATAAAACTTATTTGTTTGGTTTATTGAGCAAGTATTATTTACTTTTGCAATTTGATCGTAACTCGTCCTACAGACAACTAACACTTGAGCTTAGTTGCAGTATCAATTTTTGCGAATAGAGTGTCTAACATCTCAAACATTATTAAAACTTGTTTGTTTGTTTTATAGAGCATGTACAATCTACTTTTACATTTCGATCGCAACTCGTCGTACAGAAAACTAACACTTGAGCTTAGCTGCAGTATTAATTTTTGCGAAATCAGTGTCTAACAACTCAAACATCATTAAAACTTGTTTGTTTGTTTTATAGAGCATGTACAATCTACTTTTACATTTCGATCGCAACTCGTCGTACCGACAACTAACACCTGAGCTTTGCTGCAGTATCAGTATTTGCAAAATCGGCGTCTAACAACTCGAATATCAATAAAACTTATTTGTTTGGTTTATTGAGCAAGTATTATTTATTTTGCAATTTGATCGTAACTCGTCCTACAGACAACTAACACTTGAGCTTAGCTGCAGTATCAATTTTTGCGAATACAGTGTCTAACAACTCAAACATTATTAAAACTTGTTTGTTTGTTTTATAGAGCATGTACAATCTACTTTTACATTTCGATCGCAACTCGTCGTACCGACAACTAACACCTGAGCTTTGCTGCAGTATCCGTATTTGCAAAATCGGCGTCTAACAACTCGAATATGAAATAAAACTTATTTGTTTGGTTTATTGAGCAAGTATTATTTACTTTTGCAATTTGATCGTAACTTGTCCTACAGACAACTAACACTTGAGCTTAGCTGCAATATCAATTTTTGCGAATACAGTGTCTAACAACTCAAACATTATTAAAACTTGTTTGTTTGTTTTATAGAGCATGTACAATCTACTTTTACATTTCGATCGCAACTCGTCGTACAGAAAACTAACACTTGAGCTTAGCTGCAGTATTAATTTTTGCGAAATCAGTGTCTAACAACTCAAACATCATTAAAACTTGTTTGTTTGTTTTATAGAGCATGTACAATCTACTTTTACATTTCGATCGCAACTCGTCGTACCGACAACTAACACCTGAGCTTTGCTGCAGTATCAGTATTTGCAAAATCGGCGTCTAACAACTCGAATATCAATAAAACTTATTTGTTTGGTTTATTGAGCAAGTATTATTTACTTTTGCAATTTGATCGTAACTCGTCCTACAGACAACTAACACTTGAGCTTAGTTGCAGTATCAATTTTTGCGAATAGAGTGTCTAACATCTCAAACATTATTAAAACTTGTTTGTTTGTTTTATAGAGCATGTACAATCTACTTTTACATTTCGATCGCAACTCGTCGTACAGAAAACTAACACTTGAGCTTAGCTGCAGTATTAATTTTTGCGAAATCAGTGTCTAACAACTCAAACATCATTAAAACTTGTTTGTTTGTTTTATAGAGCATGTACAATCTACTTTTACATTTCGATCGCAACTCGTCGTTCCGACAACTAACACCTGAGCTTTGCTGCAGTATCCGTATTTGCAAAATCGGCGTCTAACAACTCGAATATGAAATAAAACTTATTTGTTTGGTTTATTGAGCAAGTATTATTTACTTTTGCAATTTGATCGTAACTCGTCCTACAGACAACTAACACTTGAGCTTAGCTGCAATATCAATTTTTGCGAATACAGTGTCTAACAACTCAAACATTATTAAAACTTGTTTGTTTGTTTTATAGAGCATGTACAATCTACTTTTACATTTCGATCGCAACTCGTCGTACAGAAAACTAACACTTGAGCTTAGCTGCAGTATTAATTTTTGCGAAATCAGTGTCTAACAACTCAAACATCATTAAAACTTGTTTGTTTGTTTTATAGAGCATGTACAATCTACTTTTACATTTCGATCGCAACTCGTCGTACCGACAACTAACACCTGAGCTTTGCTGCAGTATCAGTATTTGCAAAATCGGCGTCTAACAACTCGAATATCAATAAAACTTATTTGTTTGGTTTATTGAGCAAGTATTATTTACTTTTGCAATTTGATCGTAACTCGTCCTACAGACAACTAACACTTGAGCTTAGTTGCAGTATCAATTTTTGCGAATAGAGTGTCTAACAACTCAAACATTATTAAAACTTGTTTGTTTGTTTTATAGAGCATGTACAATCTACTTTTACATTTCGATCGCAACTCGTCGTACAGAAAACTAACACTTGAGCTTAGCTGCAGTATTAATTTTTGCGAAATCAGTGTCTAACAACTCAAACATCATTAAAACTTGTTTGTTTGTTTTATAGAGCATGTACAATCTATTTTTACATTTCGATCGCAACTCGTCGTACAGAAAACTAACACTTGAGCTTAGCTGCAGTATTAATTTTTGCGAAATCAGTGTCGAACAGCTCAAACATCATTAAAACTTGTTTGTTTGTTTTATAGAGCATGTACAACCTACTTTTACATTTCGATTGCAACTCGTCGTACCGACAACTAACACCTGAGCTTTGCTGCAGTATCAGTATTTGCAAAATCGGCGTCTAACAACTCGAATATCAATAAAACTTATTTGTTTGGTTTATTGAGCAAGTATTATTTACTTTTGCAATTTGATCGTAACTCGTCCTACAGACAACTAACACTTGAGCTTAGTTGCAATATCAAATTTGCGAATAGAGTGTCTAACATCTCAAACATTATTAAAACTTGTTTGTTTGTTTTATAGAGCATGTACAATCTACTTTTACATTTCGATCGCAACTCGTCGTACAGAAAACTAACACTTGAGCTTAGCTGCAGTATTAATTTTTGCGAAATCAGTGTCTAACAACTCGAATATCAATAAAACTTATTTGTTTGTTTTATAGAGCATGTACAATCTACTTTTACATTTCGATCGCAACTCGTCGTACCGACAACTAACACCTGAGCTTTGCTGCAGTATCAGTATTTGCAAAATCGGCGTCTAACAACTCGAATATCAATAAAACTTATTTGTTTGGTTTATTGAGCAAGTATTATTTACTTTTGCAATTTGATCGTAACTCGTCCTACAGACAACTAACACTTGAGCTTAGCTGCAGTATCAATTTTTGCGAATACAGTGTCTAACAACTCAAACATTATTAAAACTTGTTTGTTTGTTTTATAGAGCATGTACAATCTACTTTTACATTTCGATCGCAACTCGTCGTACCGACAACTAACACCTGAGCTTTGCTGCAGTATCCGTATTTGCAAAATCGGCGTCTAACAACTCGAATATGAAATAAAACTTATTTGTTTGGTTTATTGAGCAAGTATTATTTACTTTTGCAATTTGATCGTAACTCGTCCTACAGACAACTAACACTTGAGCTTAGCTGCAGTATCAATTTTTGCGAATACAGTGTCTAACAACTCAAACATTATTAAAACTTGTTTGTTTGTTTTATAGAGCATGTACAATCTACTTTTACATTTCGATCGCAACTCGTCGTACAGAAAACTAACACTTGAGCTTAGCTGCAGTATCATTATTGGCAAAATCAGTGTCTAACAACTCAAACATTATTAAAACTTGTTTGTTTGTTTTATAGAGCATGTACAATCTACTTTTACATTTCGATCGCAACTCGTCGTACAGAAAACTAACACTTGAGCTTAGCTGCAGTATTAATTTTTGCGAAATCAGTGTATAACAACTCAAACATCATTAAAACTTGTTTGTTTGTTTTATAGAGCATGTACAATCTATTTTTACATTTCGATCGCAACTCGTCGTACAGAAAACTAACACTTGAGCTTAGCTGCAGTATTAATTTTTGCGAAATCAGTGTCGAACAGCTCAAACATCATTAAAACTTGTTTGTTTGTTTTATAGAGCATGTACAACCTACTTTTACATTTCGATCGCAACTCGTCGTACCGACAACTAACACCTGAGCTTTGCTGCAGTATCAGTATTTGCAAAATCGGCGTCTAACAACTCGAATATCAATAAAACTTATTTGTTTGGTTTATTGAGCAAGTATTATTTACTTTTGCAATTTGATCGTAACTCGTCCTACAGACAACTAACACTTGAGCTTAGTTGCAGTATCAATTTTTGCGAATAGAGTGTCTAACATCTCAAACATTATTAAAACTTGTTTGTTTGTTTTATAGAGCATGTACAATCTACTTTTACATTTCGATCGCAACTCGTCGTACAGAAAACTAACACTTGAGCTTAGCTGCAGTATTAATTTTTGCGAAATCAGTGTCTAACAACTCAAATATCATTAAAACTTGTTTGTTTGTTTTATAGAGCATGTACAATCTACTTTTACATTTCGATCGCAACTCGTCGTACCGACAACTAACACCTGAGCTTTGCTGCAGTATCAGTATTTGCAAAATCGGCGTCTAACAACTCGAATATCAATAAAACTTATTTGTTTGGTTTATTGAGCAAGTATTATTTACTTTTGCAATTTGATCGTAACTCGTCCTACAGACAACTAACACTTGAGCTTAGCTGCAGTATCAATTTTTGCGAATACAGTGTCTAACAACTCAAACATTATTAAAACTTGTTTGTTTGTTTTATAGAGCATGTACAATCTACTTTTACATTTCGATCGCAACTCGTCGTACCGACAACTAACACCTGAGCTTTGCTGCAGTATCCGTATTTGCAAAATCGGCGTCTAACAACTCGAATATGAAATAAAACTTATTTGTTTGGTTTATTGAGCAAGTATTATTTACTTTTGCAATTTGATCGTAACTCGTCCTACAGACAACTAACACTTGAGCTTAGCTGCAATATCAATTTTTGCGAATACAGTGTCTAACAACTCAAACATTATTAAAACTTGTTTGTTTGTTTTATAGAGCATGTACAATCTACTTTTACATTTCGATCGCAACTCGTCGTACAGAAAACTAACACTTGAGCTTAGCTGCAGTATTAATTTTTGCGAAATCAGTGTCTAACAACTCAAACATCATTAAAACTTGTTTGTTTGTTTTATAGAGCATGTACAATCTACTTTTACATTTCGATCGCAACTCGTCGTACCGACAACTAACACCTGAGCTTTGCTGCAGTATCAGTATTTGCAAAATCGGCGTCTAACAACTCGAATATCAATAAAACTTATTTGTTTGGTTTATTGAGCAAGTATTATTTACTTTTGCAATTTGATCGTAACTCGTCCTACAGACAACTAACACTTGAGCTTAGTTGCAGTATCAATTTTTGCGAATAGAGTGTCTAACAACTCAAACATTATTAAAACTTGTTTGTTTGTTTTATAGAGCATGTACAATCTACTTTTACATTTCGATCGCAACTCGTCGTACAGAAAACTAACACTTGAGCTTAGCTGCAGTATTAATTTTTGCGAAATCAGTGTCTAACAACTCAAACATCATTAAAACTTGTTTGTTTGTTTTATAGAGCATGTACAATCTATTTTTACATTTCGATCGCAACTCGTCGTACCGACAACTAACACCTGAGCTTTGCTGCAGTATCAGTATTTGCAAAATCGGCGTCTAACAACTCGAATATCAATAAAACTTATTTGTTTGGTTTATTGAGCAAGTATTATTTACTTTTGCAATTTGATCGTAACTCGTCCTACAGACAACTAACACTTGAGCTTAGCTGCAGTATCAATTTTTGCGAATACAGTGTCTAACAACTCAAACATTATTAAAACTTGTTTGTTTGTTTTATAGAGCATGTACAATCTACTTTACATTTCGATCGCAACTCGTCGTACAGAAAACTAACACTTGAGCTTAGCTGCAGTATCATTATTCGCAAAATCAGTGTCTAACAACTCAAACATTATTAAAACTTGTTTGTTTGTTTTATAGAGCATGTACAATCTACTTTTACATTTCGATCGCAACTCGTCGTACAGAAAACTAACACTTGAGCTTAGCTGCAGTATTAATTTTTGCGAAATCAGTGTATAACAACTCAAACATCATTAAAACTTGTTTGTTTGTTTTATAGAGCATGTACAATCTATTTTTACATTTCGATCGCAACTCGTCGTACCGACAACTAACACCTGAGCTTTGCTGCAGTATCAGTATTTGCAAAATCGGCGTCTAACAACTCGAATATCAATAAAACTTATTTGTTTGGTTTATTGAGCAAGTATTATTTACTTTGCAATTTGATCGTAACTCGTCCTACAGACAACTAACACTTGAGCTTAGCTGCAGTATCATTATTGGCAAAATCAGTGTCTAACAACTCAAACATTATTAAAACTTGTTTGTTTGTTTTATAGAGCATGTACAATCTACTTTACATTTCGATCGCAACTCGTCGTACAGAATACTAACACTTGAGCTTAGCTGCAGTATTAATTTTTGCGAAATCAGTGTCTAACAACTCAAACATCATTAAAACTTGTTTGTTTGTTTTATAGAGCATGTACAATCTACTTTTACATTTTGATCGCAACTCGTCGTACAGAAAACTAACACTTGAGCTTAGCTGCAGTATCATTATTGGCAAAATCAGTGTCTAACAACTCAAACATTATTAAAACTTGTTTGTTTGTTTTATACAGCATGTACAATCTACTTTTACATTTCGATCGCAACTCGTCGTACAGAAAACTAACACTTGAGCTTAGCTGCAGTATTAATTTTTGCGAAATCAGTGTCGAACAGCTCAAACATCATTAAAACTTGTTTGTTTGTTTTATAGAGCATGTACAACCTACTTTTACATTTCGATCGCAACTCGTCGTACCGACAACTAACACCTGAGCTTTGCTGCAGTATCAGTATTTGCAAAATCGGCGTCTAACAACTCGAATATCAATAAAACTTATTTGTTTGGTTTATTGAGCAAGTATTATTTACTTTTGCAATTTGATCGTAACTCGTCCTACAGACAACTAACACTTGAGCTTAGTTGCAGTATCAATTTTTGCGAATAGAGTGTCTAACATCTCAAACATTATTAAAACTTGTTTGTTTGTTTTATAGAGCATGTACAATCAACTTTTACATTTCGATCGCAACTCGTCGTACAGAAAACTAACACTTGAGCTTAGCTGCAGTATTAATTTTTGCGAAATCAGTGTCTAACAACACAAACATCATTAAAACTTGTTTGTTTGTTTTATAGAGCATGTACAATCTACTTTTACATTTCGATCGCAACTCGTCGTACCGACAACTAACACCTGAGCTTTGCTGCAGTATCAGTATTTGCAAAATCGGCGTCTAACAACTCGAATATCAATAAAACTTATTTGTTTGGTTTATTGAGCAAGTATTATTTACTTTTGCAATTTGATCGTAACTCGTCCTACAGACAACTAACACTTGAGCTTAGCTGCAGTATCAATTTTTGCGAATACAGTGTCTAACAACTCAAACATTATTAAAACTTGTTTGTTTGTTTTATAGAGCATGTACAATCTACTTTTACATTTCGATCGCAACTCGTCGTACCGACAACTAACACCTGAGCTTTGCTGCAGTATCCGTATTTGCAAAATCGGCGTCTAACAACTCGAATATGAAATAAAACTTATTTGTTTGGTTTATTGAGCAAGTATTATTTACTTTTGCAATTTGATCGTAACTCGTCCTACAGACAACTAACACTTGAGCTTAGCTGCAATATCAATTTTTGCGAATACAGTGTCTAACAACTCAAACATTATTAAAACTTGTTTGTTTGTTTTATAGAGCATGTACAATCTACTTTTACATTTCGATCGCAACTCGTCGTACAGAAAACTAACACTTGAGCTTAGCTGCAGTATTAATTTTTGCGAAATCAGTGTCTAACAACTCAAACATCATTAAAACTTGTTTGTTTGTTTTATAGAGCATGTACAATCTACTTTTACATTTCGATCGCAACTCGTCGTACCGACAACTAACACCTGAGCTTTGCTGCAGTATCAGTATTTGCAAAATCGGCGTCTAACAACTCGAATATCAATAAAACTTATTTGTTTGGTTTATTGAGCAAGTATTATTTACTTTTGCAATTTGATCGTAACTCGTCCTACAGACAACTAACACTTGAGCTTAGTTGCAGTATCAATTTTTGCGAATAGAGTGTCTAACAACTCAAACATTATTAAAACTTGTTTGTTTGTTTTATAGAGCATGTACAATCTACTTTTACATTTCGATCGCAACTCGTCGTACAGAAAACTAACACTTGAGCTTAGCTGCAGTATTAATTTTTGCGAAATCAGTGTCTAACAACTCAAACATCATTAAAACTTGTTTGTTTGTTTTATAGAGCATGTACAATCTATTTTTACATTTCGATCGCAACTCGTCGTACCGACAACTAACACCTGAGCTTTGCTGCAGTATCAGTATTTGCAAAATCGGCGTCTAACAACTCGAATATCAATAAAACTTATTTGTTTGGTTTATTGAGCAAGTATTATTTACTTTTGCAATTTGATCGTAACTCGTCCTACAGACAACTAACACTTGAGCTTAGTTGCAGTATCAATTTTTGCGAATAGAGTGTCTAACAACTCAAACATTATTAAAACTTGTTTGTTTGTTTTATAGAGCATGTACAATCTACTTTTACATTTCGATCGCAACTCGTCGTACAGAAAACTAACACTTGAGCTTAGCTGCAGTATCAATTTTTGCAAATACAGTGTCTAACAACTCAAACATTATTAAAACTTGTTTGTTTGTTTTATAGAGCATGTACAATCTACTTTTACATTTCGATCGCAACTCGTCGTACAGAAAACTAACACTTGAGCTTAGCTGCAGTATTAATTTTTGCGAAATCAGTGTCTAACAACTCAAACATCATTAAAACTTGTTTGTTTGTTTTATAGAGCATGTACAATCTATTTTTACATTTCGATCGCAACTCGTCGTACCGACAACTAACACCTGAGCTTTGCTGCAGTATCAGTATTTGCAAAATCGGCGTCTAACAACTCGAATATCAATAAAACTTATTTGTTTGGTTTATTGAGCAAGTATTATTTACTTTTGCAATTTGATCGTAACTTGTCCTACAGACAACTAACACTTGAGCTTAGCTGCAGTATCAATTTTTGCGAATACAGTGTCTAACAACTCAAACATTATTAAAACTTGTTTGTTTGTTTTATAGAGCATGTACAATCTACTTTTACATTTCGATCGCAACTCGTCGTACAGAAAACTAACACTTGAGCTTAGCTGCAGTATCATTATTGGCAAAATCAGTGTCTAACAACTCAAACATTATTAAAACTTGTTTGTTTGTTTTATAGAGCATGTACAATCTACTTTACATTTCGATCGCAACTCGTCGTACAGAAAACTAACACTTGAGCTTAGCTGCAGTATTAATTTTTGCGAAATCAGTGTATAACAACTCAAACATCATTAAAACTTGTTTGTTTGTTTTATAAAGCATGTACAATCTATTTTTACATTTCGATCGCAACTCGTCGTACAGAAAACTAACACTTGAGCTTAGCTGCAGTATTAATTTTTGCGAAATCAGTGTCGAACAGCTCAAACATCATTAAAACTTGTTTGTTTGTTTTATAGAGCATGTACAACCTACTTTTACATTTCGATCGCAACTCGTCGTACCGACAACTAACACCTGAGCTTTGCTGCAGTATCAGTATTTGCAAAATCGGCGTCTAACAACTCGAATATCAATAAAACTTATTTGTTTGGTTTATTGAGCAAGTATTATTTACTTTTGCAATTTGGTCGTAACTCGTCCTACAGACAACTAACACTTGAGCTTAGTTGCAATATCAAATTTGCGAATAGAGTGTCTAACATCTCAAACATTATTAAAACTTGTTTGTTTGTTTTATAGAGCATGTACAATCTACTTTTACATTTCGATCGCAACTCGTCGTACAGAAAACTAACACTTGAGCTTAGCTGCAGTATTAATTTTTGCGAAATCAGTGTCTAACAACTCAAATATCATTAAAACTTGTTTGTTTGTTTTATAGAGCATGTACAATCTACTTTTACATTTCGATCGCAACTCGTCGTACCGACAACTAACACCTGAGCTTTGCTGCAGTATCAGTATTTGCAAAATCGGCGTCTAACAACTCGAATATCAATAAAACTTATTTATTTGGTTTATTGAGCAAGTATTATTTACTTTTGCAATTTGATCGTAACTCGTCCTACAGACAACTAACACTTGAGCTTAGCTGCAGTATCAATTTTTGCGAATACAGTGTCTAACAACTCAAACATTATTAAAACTTGTTTGTTTGTTTTATAGAGCATGTACAATCTACTTTTACATTTCGATCGCAACTCGTCGTACCGACAACTAACACCTGAGCTTTGCTGCAGTATCCGTATTTGCAAAATCGGCGTCTAACAACTTGTTACGTACATAAATTTAAATAATGTAGTACCCTGTATATCAATTTAATTAAAAGTTGCTTTTATATTTCTTGACGCCATCTATCGGGTTCGTTGGTCACTTTGTATTGCGCATCCGGTGTCTTCTCCGACATTTTAACTTTAACATTGTAACTGGCCATATCGCGGGCTGTGTGAGTGAATGTTGGTTCTCTAAAATCATCCACGTGTTAGGGACACGATGGAAATTATGTAGTTTCTTTAATTAACTAATTTACTTCCGCAGCGTAAGTAATTTTATTTATTTCTGTAATTAAAAGTAATTTTTATGTCTTTTGGTTAGCCCCATGTGCCACCTAATAAATCAGGGCATTCTGGCTATAATTTAAAGCCCATCAGGGAAATTGTGTGATTTCGTTACAATCGTGGGATATTTGTATCGTCACCGGCTATTCTTACCTCCATCTGGCCCATGAATTCTATCCGATACTGAAAGACGAGAGATAACCCTCGACGAATATTATGTTGGAACGATTCTAAATATTTATAAGGCCTACTGTTGGAATTAATTAAATCATAGAAAAGGGTATAACAGCATCCGACGTTCGGTTTGTGTTTTGTGTACATTTTACAAGTTACGTAATGACTTTGTAGATTTCGATTTCGTGAGCTATTAGGTTGACACGATTTGCAATTAAAATTAATTACAGGGCACGTGTCGAAGGGAGCGCTTCCTCCGCATAAAAGGAACACCTGTATTGGTGGTAAGTTTTTTTATAAATTTTCTTTCGTCGTCAACGAGGTTTCTCACGAAACTTACAATCATCATAACTTCGTACTGATTAGCGTAATGGTAATATCTTTAGTTAGTAAATTTGCTTATACTACGTATGCTGTTTATGCTTATTTATTGTGATAATTTAATGTTAATGTTATACTAATTATTTTGCCTTATTGTCGTTACTACCATATTTTTAGTTATGTAAATGATATTTACTGCGAATTATTCGTAGCCATGTTCTGCACTTATGTCATGTAAGTTGCCTATCTTACTGTGATTCGATTTTGTATATTCTCACTAATAACTACTCCGATTTGACTATTTAATTCTTATTATATTTATCGTGATAGAGTAATTAAAGCACCATTGTTATTAACGATTTAGTTTTTCTCTTTTATTCGTTTCCTTCAGCAGTTACGAACTTAACATCATCGTTACAAGTTTATTACCATTTCTGCTGTGAGCAGGCAGAAACTTACTTTGGACAGGCTCTGGCGCCCTTAATTATCTTATATATATATTTCTAGAAGACCTACCCCCTCTCCGACTGTTGAGAGTTGGCCGTGCAGGTTCGTAACACCGAAAAACTTGTAACAAATTGGCGAGCCCAACTGTTTGGGGCCTCGATTATCTCATATCGAATTTCTCATTTCTCTACATTGCTTTTAGCTATTCTTTAATTGTGATTAGCGTAGGATTAACTTATACTGTCGAATTTCTCTAGACTTAGTGTGTAACAAATTGGCTACCTGACTTTTCGATTCTTTTCTTTTGAATTTCTCATTCGTTATAATTCTTTCTGCTGTTTAGATTTTTTTCTCTAATTAGTATAGGTTTACTAGCAGGAATAGGTAGTTTATATTATTGACTTTCCCCTGATTTCGTGTGTGCGATCACCATTTTTCTAGATTTATTGATTCGTTTATTTTCCCTTAGTCTCCCGTGGGTTCGAGTTACTCTGCTTTGTGCACGTAGTTATTGCTGCTAGACTTGACGTCTGAGTTACTTCGCTACCGTGTAATTTTTTTTCTTCTCTCTCTTTGTACTGCGGGTTGACTTGATAGTAGTAATTGGCTTAGGTTACTTATAAGTATATTGGTGCTTGGATGTCAGGATTTTTTTTTTTTGGATTAACTTGACTACGTCAGTTAATTTTTTTCTTATTACTTGTATTGTTATTAGGGTTTAGTCGTACAGTTTTACTTCACGATTAGGTTAGTTTCTTGGAGTTTTTGTCGTAGTTTTGGGAAACGTGATTAGAACTGTACCACTATTTGATTTTTGACTTTTATTTTTTTCTCTCGTTCATTAGGAAAACTCGTCACTAAAATGGCTACTTGGCGATTAGAAGTGAATCGACTTAGGAAGCAGGAGCTTCAATATGAATTAGTTTCTCGTGGGTTTGATCCTACAGTAGTCGTTTCTACATTAAGGGGTGCAGTACGTAGTGCTTTACAGTTGGAAAAAGAAGCATCTTTTCGTATGGATACTGTTACTTCAGTTTTTGAGGATGATAAGTTAGCTGTTGAACAAGCTATTGGGGAATTACAAACGCTATTAAGCGAATTCGATGGAAATTTTTCTTCGACTATTTTCAAACGAGCTAGTACCTTGTGGGTACACATTCATCGTCGTTGTGTAAAGATGTCACCTGATGGAGAAGATGAAGAAAAATTGCATCGTCAATTTGGACTTACGTTACAAACCCTTCGTAATGAATTCACCGCTAAAGGGAAAAAGGCTACTAGAACTACATCGGTTTCTTTTGCTAATTTACCTTCGTCTAGTCCTAAACAGGCGGCGGTAGAATCACTACTTCAGGATGAAGAACCACCTCTTCTTACTTCTTCAGATTCCGATGCTGAAATGGATGTATCTGTTCCGACTACTTCTGCTCTTTCAAAGACTACTGTTACTAATGTGTCACTAGCTAAGTGGAATTTGACTTTTTCGGGCGAGGGTTCGTTTTCACTCACCGAATTCTTGATGCGAGTTGATGAGTTGTGTTTGTCGCGTGGTGTCTCACCACAAAATTTGTTTAATTCGGCTGCTGAAATTTTAACTGGGAAGGCTTTGTGTGTGTTTAGGGTAAATCGAGATTCTTTACGTTCTTGGCAAGATGTAGTTACTTTGTTAAAATCAGAATTCTTACCACCTGATTACGACGATCGTTTATGGGATGAGATTCGAAGTCGAACTATGGGACCTCAAGAATCGATCGGCATGTATGTGACGATGATGCGCAGTCTCTTCCAACGTTTATCGTTGCCCGCTTCGGAAGAAACTCAGCTCAAGACGATACGACGCAATTTAACACCATACTACCAATCTGCCTTAGGTTTAGCACAGATTTCTACTTTGACCCAGTTGATCGATTATGGCAAGCGGTTGGAATTAACGAAAATTTCAGTGGATAACTATAAACCACCTCCTTCGCGGCGTACCACTCGACTTTTGGAACCTGCTTTGGCTTATGTTAGCGACACCTCGATTTCTTCAATTGCTTCTACTTCTAAGAATCGTTCGGTACGATTCGAAGAAAATAATATTAATTCTACTTCTCCTCGACGTGGTTTTCTTAATTCTTCTCGCGTTACTTGTTGGAATTGTCGTCAGATAGGACATGTCTCTCCGAATTGTGACAAACCTCCTACTCTTCACTGTTATGGATGTGGACAGGCAGGAGTTAGTCGTCGCAACTGCACTAAGTGCAATACTGTTTCGGGAAACTAGGACACGAGTCTACGGACCGAGTCGTAGATTCTACGCTATCTTTAATCTCGGATTCTATCTTCGACTTGCCTGACAAACAACGTATTCTTTTGGACTTTATATTTGCCAGTGTTCGTGATGATGAGCGTACTTATCTTAAGGTTAATGTATTAGGTCTCTCTTTCTTTGGTCTTTTGGATACCGGTGCTTCTCGAACCATTCTGGGTGGTCCGGGATGGCAGCTTCTTCAATCTTTGAATATTCGTCTTTCTCCTTCTTCTGTGTCTTCATGTAATTTAGCTAATGACGTTAAGTGTACCGTATTGGGATCAGTTCTTCTACCATTTTCTTTAGAGGGTAAAGTAAAAACGCTTAATACCTTGGTTATTCCGGAAGTTTCACAACAATTGATTTTAGGCATTGATTTCTGGAAAGCTATGAATTTTATACCTGATTTTCGGCAGGGACTGTGGAATTTTAATGCTAACCTTCCTTCGATTGATACTGTCTCTTCGGATTCTATTGGGGCTATCTCAGAACTACTTCCCTATCAACAACAACTTTTAGACAACGTTGTTGCGGACTCTTTTTCGAAACAATCCTCAGGACTTGGTCACACCTCTCTCGTTCAGCACCAGATACGTACGACTGCTGAACCCATCAAACAGCGCTATTATCCACTATCACCAGCGTTACAAAAGGTTGCTAATGAGGAGTTGGACTCGATGCTGAGTATGGGTGTTGTGGAGCCATCGAGTAGTCCGTGGTCGAATCCAATTGTTTTAGTGAGGAAGAAGGATAATACTTATCGGTTCTGTGTCGATTTTCGAAAGGTGAATCAGGTAACTCAAAAGGATGCGTACCCATTACCGTATATTACCTCTATTCTAGATCGATTGAGAGATGCTAGATTCTTGTCCAGTTTGGATATTCGGTCTGCCTACTGGCAGATTCCGCTGTCAGAAGACTCCAAAGCTGTGACTGCTTTTACTGTTCCTTCTCGTGGTCTTTTTCAGTTCACGCGCATGCCATTCGGTCTGCATAATGCGCCTGCTACTTTTCAGAGATTGATTGATAGGGTGTTGGGTGTAGATTTGGAACCTTATTGCTTCGCTTACCTTGACGACATTATCATCGCTACTCCAACGTTTGATGAGCATATTCGGGTACTAGAAAAGGTGTTAGAACGTCTAATTTCTGCTGGACTTACCTTACGGCGAGACAAATGTAACTTTTGTTTGTCTGAATTGAAGTACCTCGGATACGTAGTCAACAAGAATGGTCTGTTAGTAGACCCGGACAAGGTAACAGTGATACTCAATATTCCTACCCCTTCGAATGTCACTGATATCAGACGATTTATTGGTATGACTAGTTGGTACCGTCGCTTTATTCCTAATTTTTCTTCTCTTACTTCTCCACTTTCGGCTCTTACTCGTAAAAATGTTTCGTTTGTTTGGACAGATGAATGTCAGGTCGCTTTTGATTCTCTTAAAAACAGCTTAGTTGCTGCTCCTATTTTGTCGTGTCCTGATTTTTCTCTTCCTTTTGTGGTACAGACTGATGCTTCGGACTTTGGTTTAGGTGCTGTGTTGAGTCAAACTACTGCGGATGGTGAAAAGGTTGTTAGTTATCTTAGTAGATCGCTCACGAAGGCGGAGCGACACTATTCGACTACTGAGAAAGAATGCCTGGCTGTGTTATGGGCTATAGAGAAGTTCCGTCCTTATGTGGAAGGGTCTCATTTCACAGTGATAACTGATCATCATTCGTTGTTGTGGTTGAACCGTTTACAGAGTCCTTCAGGACGATTGGCTCGGTGGTCTATTAGGCTACAGCAATACGATTTTTCGATAATCCATCGAAAAGGGAAAGATCATGTCGTTCCTGATGCACTGTCTCGCTCAGTTCCTGTATTAGAAACTATCCATCTGTCTGAAATTTCTTCTACTTTGCTTAATTTGCCGACTCTTGATCCTTGGTATAATAATCTTCTTAAGCGTGTCTTGGATGCTCCTCATAAGTTTCTGAAATGGTCTGTTAGAGATAACGTTCTTTATCGTCGTGTTGTTACTTCTTTCTCTTCTGATTCTGCGGATGATTGGAAAATAGTGGTTCCTACGGAACAACGTTCGGAAATGATTCGTAACCATCATGATCCTCCGGTTGCTGGACACTGTGGTGTTTCGAAAACTACTGCAAGGATTTTACAACGATATTATTGGCCCTGCTTACGTGCCGATGTTGCTCGTTATATTCGGCGTTGTCGGGTGTGTGCAGCACACAAGGTGGAACAAGTGGCTCCTCCTGGTGTATTCGCTCCTCGCGCTAAGCCAACACATCCTTGGCAAGTTCTTTGTTGTGATATCGTGGGTCCTCTGCCTCGCTCTTCGAAAGGCCATAGTTATGTTTTGGTAATCGCTGACTATTTTACTAAGTTCCCGTTGTTCTTTCCATTACGTTCAGCTCTTGCTTCCTCTATTTGTAAAATCATCGAAGAACATATCTTCCTTCTTTTTGGTGCTCCTCAATACCTTATTACAGACAATGGTGTACAGTTTCGGAGTAAAGAATTTGATAAACTTTGCGCTACTTATGGGACAACGATACTCTTTACAGCCAAATACCATCCTAGAGCTAATCCCGCCGAACGAATAAATCGTGTCTTGAAAACCATGATCTCTTCTTATGTTAAAGAAAACCATAGACATTGGGATGTAAATCTCTCGAAGATTGGTTGCGCCATTCGTACTGCGAAACACGAGGTCATTGACTGTACTCCTTTCTTTGCAATGTTCGGACGTGAACACGTTATCTCTGGAAATTTCTTTGGTCCTTCTTCTTCCGATGTTATTATCTCTGAATCCAAGGTTACTCACTCAGTGTCTCATTATGAAGCTATTCGTACGCACATCTTGAAGAAACTTTCTAAAGCGTACACAAAGACACACCATAGATATAATCTTCGCCGTCGACACGTGCGATATAAAATTGGGGATTCGGTATGGCGACGTAACTATACTCTTTCGGACGCCACTAGGCATTTTAATGCCAAGTTAGCTCCTAAGTTCCTGGGACCTTTTATTATTAAAACGGTCAAATCTCCTTGGACATACGAGTTAGTCACCACTACTGGACAATCGATGGGTGTCTGGCATGTTAAAGATCTTAAACCAGATCAAGGCTCTTCGGATTCCGATTCGAATGAGACTCCACACCAGGTAAATCGTCGATCGGTCAACGTGTCGTTACTGTATCCTCGTCGGCGTAAGCGGCGTAAATTACGTGCTAGAGTATCTATTGCTTCTCGGGATGACTAATCTTGCTTTCGACTTATTACTATTTTCTTCGGTTCTTTTAAATTCTACCATTAATGTTAGGCAAATGTAATGTTCTCGGTGTTAGTGTCTCTTAGGTCTACGTAGATTCATAGTGGAAAACTATGGTTGGGGGTCACTCTAGTCTTTGGCTTGGGGTTTAGTGACTGATCGGGCTGCTGGTTCATTTCTTTACTCAGTCAGGGTAATACGACTTAGTCGACTGTAACCAGAGTTCTTTCTAATGATATTCTTTCGTTGGCTTTAGTTTGGTGTTGGGTGGTCTTTGTCAGACCTCTCCAAAATTTTGGTTTATTATTCTTTTTGGGGTTTAGTATTTTGGGGACTTTTTAGTTAGTTCGCCTAAGAAGGGCTACCCGTAGAGGGTTATTATTATTTTGGGTTTCGTTCTATTTTTGGGGAAGGATATCATACCGTCTTTTGACGACTTAACAGCACTATATCTCCATCCAAGTCTAGTGTGAGTGAGTTCTTCATACTATGTCTCGACGCTTCGAATTTCTTTGGTTACTTGTTTTCTTACTGCATTTGGGCGGTTGGTTGGGCAGTAGGGTAAGGTCACTCGGGGTCGGCTATCTAGGGAGAGATAGTCGAGCCGTACACTCCATCGTACTCTCTTTTCTCCTTCTGTCTTCCTGTCTTTCTTTCTCTTCTTTCGATCTGTCTCCATGAGTGGGGGGGCGCCTGTTGTGGGAACCTGACGGCTATGCGTCCGGGAAGGTTGGCTGTCTCCGACCCGGTAGCCCCAAGCTCTGGACCAGGCATTATACCTTTCGGGGGCCGTACGGCGGACTTGGTGGAGCTTGGCGGGGGTGGTCAATTCTTCTTAACCGGCGCATAGGATGTTGTGGTTGTACAGCAGGCACCGCTTCCGGCTACAGTCACGCAATTGCGGGCTGTAGTCCTTTATATTTGGATTTTTGGGCAAAATTATGGGATGCTTCATTTCTTTCTTCTTTTATCTACTTTCAGGGTGGGGGGCTGTCCTGGGTCTTGTTCCCTCTGGTCGCGGATCAGAATCCATCCTGGGTGGGAGGAAGACTATGGTGGGCAAGCGAGTACTGGTTGCGGTGACGTGCGCTTGTGTGGACTAACGTTGGGGGGCCCAACGACGCGCTTTAACATCTGTCGCGAGGGCTTGAGGTGGGATTAAGACTTCGACGCCACACAATCGTCCGGCACTCCAACGAGGAAACCTTAGTCTGCGATAGGATTCCTAGGGTGTTTCCTAGTTTCGGGGTTTGGGTACCGTTCCTTCTCCATTTTCCTATGATACCTTAGTCCTTTTCCTGAGGGGCTTCCTAGGGGTTTATAGTCAGGGTTGGATTTGTATTCAAGGGTTGGGGTTTCAAGGGATTTTAGGGCGTTGTCCTTGACCGTGGTCTAAACTTCTTTTCTTTCCTATCACTCTCCTTTTTCTCTTGGTTTGTTTGGTACTGTCGACCAGTAAGGTCTATGGGACTGCGTTGCTTTCTGGCTTTTTAGCGTAACGACTGTTGTCGACTTATAACGAGTACCTGTGCTGATACTTCTATTCTGTTAGTTGAGTTTCTGGTTCTTTGGAGTATCATTCCGCTTCATGCGACTTTTGGACACATCTGGTTGGTGATGCTTAGTAAACCGAGAAAGCCTCTTACATCTACGTTTCTTCTGGGGTTGGGCGTTATTGTGTTTTGGGGTTGGTTTTGGATTTTAGGGTTCTATCCTTGGCGTATGCCTAAATTTCTATCTTCATTTTAGCTTTTGTCTTCGTTATTCTCGCTCCACGCTTTTATCTTGCTGGGGGGGAATTCTGTTACGTACATAAATTTAAATAATGTAGTACCCTGTATATCAATTTAATTAAAAGTTGCTTTTATATTTCTTGACGCCATCTATCGGGTTCGTTGGTCACTTTGTATTGCGCATCCGGTGTCTTCTCCGACATTTTAACTTTAACATTGTAACTGGCCATATCGCGGGCTGTGTGAGTGAATGTTGGTTCTCTAAAATCATCCACGTGTTAGGGACACGATGGAAATTATGTAGTTTCTTTAATTAACTAATTTACTTCCGCAGCGTAAGTAATTTTATTTATTTCTGTAATTAAAAGTAATTTTTATGTCTTTTGGTTAGCCCCATGTGCCACCTAATAAATCAGGGCATTCTGGCTATAATTTAAAGCCCATCAGGAAATTGTGTGATTTCGTTACAATCGTGGGATATTTGTATCGTCACCGGCTATTCTTACCTCCATCTGGCCCATGAATTCTATCCGATACTGAAAGACGAGAGATAACCCTCGACGAATATTATGTTGGAACGATTCTAAATATTTATAAGGCCTACTGTTGGAATTAATTAAATCATAGAAAAGGGTATAACAGCATCCGACGTTCGGTTTGTGTTTTGTGTACATTTTACAAGTTACGTAATGACTTTGTAGATTTCGATTTCGTGAGCTATTAGGTTGACACGATTTGCAATTAAAATTAATTACAGGGCACGTGTCGAAGGGAGCGCTTCCTCCGCATAAAAGGAACACCTGTATTGGTGGTAAGTTTTGTATAAATTTTCTTTCGTCGTCAACGAGGTTTCTCACGAAACTTACAATCATCATAACTTCGTACTGATTAGCGTAATGGTAATATCTTTAGTTAGTAAATTTGCTTATACTACGTATGCTGTTTATGCTTATTTATTGTGATAATTTAATGTTAATGTTATACTAATTATTTTGCCTTATTGTCGTTACTACCATATTTTTAGTTATGTAAATGATATTTACTGCGAATTATTCGTAGCCATGTTCTGCACTTATGTCATGTAAGTTGCCTATCTTACTGTGATTCGATTTTGTATATTCTCACTAATAACTACTCCGATTTGACTATTTAATTCTTATTATATTTATCGTGATAGAGTAATTAAAGCACCATTGTTATTAACGATTTAGTTTTTCTCTTTTATTCGTTTCCTTCAGCAGTTACGAACTTAACATCATCGTTACAAGTTTATTACCATTTCTGCTGTGAGCAGGCAGAAACTTACTTTGGACAGGCTCTGGCGCCCTTAATTATCTTATATATATATTTCTAGAAGACCTACCCCCTCTCCGACTGTTGAGAGTTGGCCGTGCAGGTTCGTAACACCGAAAAACTTGTAACAAACTCGAATATGAAATAAAACTTATTTGTTTGGTTTATTGAGCAAGTATTATTTACTTTTGCAATTTGATCGTAACTCGTCCTACAGACAACTAACACTTGAGCTTAGCTGCAATATCAATTTTTGCGAATACAGTGTCTAACAACTCAAACATTATTAAAACTTGTTTGTTTGTTTTATAGAGCATGTACAATCTACTTTTACATTTCGATCGCAACTCGTCGTACAGAAAACTAACACTTGAGCTTAGCTGCAGTATTAATTTTTGCGAAATCAGTGTCTAACAACTCAAACATCATTAAAACTTGTTTGTTTGTTTTATAGAGCATGTACAATCTACTTTTACATTTCGATCGCAACTCGTCGTACCGACAACTAACACCTGAGCTTTGCTGCAGTATCAGTATTTGCAAAATCGGCGTCTAACAACTCGAATATCAATAAAACTTATTTGTTTGGTTTATTGAGCAAGTATTATTTACTTTTGCAATTTGATCGTAACTCGTCCTACAGACAACTAACACTTGAGCTTAGTTGCAGTATCAATTTTTGCGAATAGAGTGTCTAACAACTCAAACATTATTAAAACTTGTTTGTTTGTTTTATAGAGCATGTACAATCTACTTTTACATTTCGATCGCAACTCGTCGTACAGAAAACTAACACTTGAGCTTAGCTGCAGTATTAATTTTTGCGAAATCAGTGTCTAACAACTCAAACATCATTAAAACTTGTTTGTTTGTTTTATAGAGCATGTACAATCTATTTTTACATTTCGATCGCAACTCGTCGTACCGACAACTAACACCTGAGCTTTGCTGCAGTATCAGTATTTGCAAAATCGGCGTCTAACAACTCGAATATCAATAAAACTTATTTGTTTGGTTTATTGAGCAAGTATTATTTACTTTTGCAATTTGATCGTAACTCGTCCTACAGACAACTAACACTTGAGCTTAGCTGCAGTATCAATTTTTGCGAATACAGTGTCTAACAACTCAAACATTATTAAAACTTGTTTGTTTGTTTTATAGAGCATGTACAATCTACTTTTACATTTTGATCGCAACTCGTCGTACAGAAAACTAACACTTGAGCTTAGCTGCAGTATCATTATTGGCAAAATCAGTGTCTAACAACTCAAACATTATTAAAACTTGTTTGTTTGTTTTATAGAGCATGTACAATCTACTTTTACATTTCGATCGCAACTCGTCGTACAGAAAACTAACACTTGAGCTTAGCTGCAGTATCATTATTGGCAAAATCAGTGTCTAACAACTCAAACATTATTAAAACTTGTTTGTTTGTTTTATAGAGCATGTACAATCTACTTTTACATTTCGATCGCAACTCGTCGTACAGAAAACTAACACTTGAGCTTAGCTGCAGTATTAATTTTTGCGAAATCAGTGTATAACAACTCAAACATCATTAAAACTTGTTTGTTTGTTTTATAGAGCATGTACAATCTATTTTTACATTTCGATCGCAACTCGTCGTACCGACAACTAACACCTGAGCTTTGCTGCAGTATCAGTATTTGCAAAATCGGCGTCTAACAACTCGAATATCAATAAAACTTATTTGTTTGGTTTATTGAGCAAGTATTATTTACTTTTGCAATTTGATCGTAACTCGTCCTACAGACAACTAACACTTGAGCTTAGCTGCAGTATCATTATTGGCAAAATCAGTGTCTAACAACTCAAACATTATTAAAACTTGTTTGTTTGTTTTATAGAGCATGTACAATCTACTTTTACATTTCGATCGCAACTCGTCGTACAGAATACTAACACTTGAGCTTAGCTGCAGTATTAATTTTTGCGAAATCAGTGTCTAACAACTCAAACATCATTAAAACTTGTTTGTTTGTTTTATAGAGCATGTACAATCTACTTTTACATTTTGATCGCAACTCGTCGTACAGAAAACTAACACTTGAGCTTAGCTGCAGTATCATTATTGGCAAAATCAGTGTCTAACAACTCAAACATTATTAAAACTTGTTTGTTTGTTTTATACAGCATGTACAATCTACTTTTACATTTCGATCGCAACTCGTCGTACAGAAAACTAACACTTGAGCTTAGCTGCAGTATTAATTTTTGCGAAATCAGTGTCGAACAGCTCAAACATCATTAAAACTTGTTTGTTTGTTTTATAGAGCATGTACAACCTACTTTTACATTTCGATCGCAACTCGTCGTACCGACAACTAACACCTGAGCTTTGCTGCAGTATCAGTATTTGCAAAATCGGCGTCTAACAACTCGAATATCAATAAAACTTATTTGTTTGGTTTATTGAGCAAGTATTATTTACTTTTGCAATTTGATCGTAACTCGTCCTACAGACAACTAACACTTGAGCTTAGTTGCAATATCAAATTTGCGAATAGAGTGTCTAACATCTCAAACATTATTAAAACTTGTTTGTTTGTTTTATAGAGCATGTACAATCAACTTTTACATTTCGATCGCAACTCGTCGTACAGAAAACTAACACTTGAGCTTAGCTGCAGTATTAATTTTTGCGAAATCAGTGTCTAACAACACAAACATCATTAAAACTTGTTTGTTTGTTTTATAGAGCATGTACAATCTACTTTTACATTTCGATCGCAACTCGTCGTACCGACAACTAACACCTGAGCTTTGCTGCAGTATCAGTATTTGCAAAATCGGCGTCTAACAACTCGAATATCAATAAAACTTATTTGTTTGGTTTATTGAGCAAGTATTATTTACTTTTGCAATTTGATCGTAACTCGTCCTACAGACAACTAACACTTGAGCTTAGCTGCAGTATCAATTTTTGCGAATACAGTGTCTAACAACTCAAACATTATTAAAACTTGTTTGTTTGTTTTATAGAGCATGTACAATCTACTTTTACATTTCGATCGCAACTCGTCGTACCGACAACTAACACCTGAGCTTTGCTGCAGTATCCGTATTTGCAAAATCGGCGTCTAACAAATCGAATATGAAATAAAACTTATTTGTTTGGTTTATTGAGCAAGTATTATTTACTTTTGCAATTTGATCGTAACTCGTCCTACAGACAACTAACACTTGAGCTTAGCTGCAATATCAATTTTTGCGAATACAGTGTCTAACAACTCAAACATTATTAAAACTTGTTTGTTTGTTTTATAGAGCATGTACAATCTACTTTTACATTTCGATCGCAACTCGTCGTACAGAAAACTAACACTTGAGCTTAGCTGCAGTATTAATTTTTGCGAAATCAGTGTCTAACAACTCAAACATCATTAAAACTTGTTTGTTTGTTTTATAGAGCATGTACAATCTACTTTTACATTTCGATCGCAACTCGTCGTACCGACAACTAACACCTGAGCTTTGCTGCAGTATCAGTATTTGCAAAATCGGCGTCTAACAACTCGAATATCAATAAAACTTATTTGTTTGGTTTATTGAGCAAGTATTATTTACTTTTGCAATTTGATCGTAACTCGTCCTACAGACAACTAACACTTGAGCTTAGTTGCAGTATCAATTTTTGCGAATAGAGTGTCTAACAACTCAAACATTATTAAAACTTGTTTGTTTGTTTTATAGAGCATGTACAATCTACTTTTACATTTCGATCGCAACTCGTCGTACAGAAAACTAACACTTGAGCTTAGCTGCAGTATTAATTTTTGCGAAATCAGTGTCTAACAACTCAAACATCATTAAAACTTGTTTGTTTGTTTTATAGAGCATGTACAATCTATTTTTACATTTCGATCGCAACTCGTCGTACCGACAACTAACACCTGAGCTTTGCTGCAGTATCAGTATTTGCAAAATCGGCGTCTAACAACTCGAATATCAATAAAACTTATTTGTTTGGTTTATTGAGCAAGTATTATTTACTTTTGCAATTTGATCGTAACTCGTCCTACAGACAACTAACACTTGAGCTTAGCTGCAGTATCAATTTTTGCGAATACAGTGTCTAACAACTCAAACATTATTAAAACTTGTTTGTTTGTTTTATAGAGCATGTACAATCTACTTTTACATTTCGATCGCAACTCGTCGTACAGAAAACTAACACTTGAGCTTAGCTGCAGTATCATTATTGGCAAAATCAGTGTCTAACAACTCAAACATTATTAAAACTTGTTTGTTTGTTTTATAGAGCATGTACAATCTACTTTTACATTTCGATCGCAACTCGTCGTACAGAAAACTAACACTTGAGCTTAGCTGCAGTATTAATTTTTGCGAAATCAGTGTCTAACAACTCAAACATCATTAAAACTTGTTTGTTTGTTTTATAGAGAATGTACAATCTATTTTTACATTTCGATCGCAACTCGTCATACCGACAACTAACACCTGAGCTTTGCTGCAGTATCAGTATTTGCAAAATCGGCGTCTAACAACTCGAATATCAATAAAACTTATTTGTTTGGTTTATTGAGCAAGTATTATTTACTTTTGCAATTTGATCGTAACTCGTCCTACAGACAACTAACACTTGAGCTTAGCTGCAGTATCAATTTTTGCGAATACAGTGTCTAACAACTCAAACATTATTAAAACTTGTTTGTTTGTTTTATAGAGCATGTACAATCTACTTTTACATTTCGATCGCAACTCGTCGTACCGACAACTAACACCTGAGCTTTGCTGCAGTATCCGTATTTGCAAAATCGGCGTCTAACAACTCGAATATGAAATAAAACTTATTTGTTTGGTTTATTGAGCAAGTATTATTTACTTTTGCAATTTGATCGTAACTCGTCCTACAGACAACTAACACTTGAGCTTAGCTGCAATATCAATTTTTGCGAATACAGTGTCTAACAACTCAAACATTATTAAAACTTGTTTGTTTGTTTTATAGAGCATGTACAATCTACTTTTACATTTCGATCGCAACTCGTCGTACAGAAAACTAACACTTGAGCTTAGCTGCAGTATTAATTTTTGCGAAATCAGTGTCTAACAACTCAAACATCATTAAAACTTGTTTGTTTGTTTTATAGAGCATGTACAATCTACTTTTACATTTCGATCGCAACTCGTCGTACCGACAACTAACACCTGAGCTTTGCTGCAGTATCAGTATTTGCAAAATCGGCGTCTAACAACTCGAATATCAATAAAACTTATTTGTTTGGTTTATTGAGCAAGTATTATTTACTTTTGCAATTTGATCGTAACTCGTCCTACAGACAACTAACACTTGAGCTTAGTTGCAGTATCAATTTTTGCGAATAGAGTGTCTAACAACTCAAACATTATTAAAACTTGTTTGTTTGTTTTATAGAGCATGTACAATCTACTTTTACATTTCGATCGCAACTCGTCGTACAGAATACTAACACTTGAGCTTAGCTGCAGTATTAATTTTTGCGAAATCAGTGTCTAACAACTCAAACATCATTAAAACTTGTTTGTTTGTTTTATAGAGCATGTACAATCTACTTTTACATTTTGATCGCAACTCGTCGTACAGAAAACTAACACTTGAGCTTAGCTGCAGTATCATTATTGGCAAAATCAGTGTCTAACAACTCAAACATTATTAAAACTTGTTTGTTTGTTTTATACAGCATGTACAATCTACTTTTACATTTCGATCGCAACTCGTCGTACAGAAAACTAACACTTGAGCTTAGCTGCAGTATTAATTTTTGCGAAATCAGTGTCGAACAGCTCAAACATCATTAAAACTTGTTTGTTTGTTTTATAGAGCATGTACAACCTACTTTACATTTCGATCGCAACTCGTCGTACCGACAACTAACACCTGAGCTTTGCTGCAGTATCAGTATTTGCAAAATCGGCGTCTAACAACTCGAATATCAATAAAACTTATTTGTTTGGTTTATTGAGCAAGTATTATTTACTTTTGCAATTTGATCGTAACTCGTCCTACAGACAACTAACACTTGAGCTTAGTTGCAGTATCAATTTTTGCGAATAGAGTGTCTAACATCTCAAACATTATTAAAACTTGTTTGTTTGTTTTATAGAGCATGTACAATCAACTTTTACATTTCGATCGCAACTCGTCGTACAGAAAACTAACACTTGAGCTTAGCTGCAGTATTAATTTTTGCGAAATCAGTGTCTAACAACACAAACATCATTAAAACTTGTTTGTTTGTTTTATAGAGCATGTACAATCTACTTTTACATTTCGATCGCAACTCGTCGTACCGACAACTAACACCTGAGCTTTGCTGCAGTATCAGTATTTGCAAAATCGGCGTCTAACAACTCGAATATCAATAAAACTTATTTGTTTGGTTTATTGAGCAAGTATTATTTACTTTTGCAATTTGATCGTAACTCGTCCTACAGACAACTAACACTTGAGCTTAGCTGCAGTATCAATTTTTGCGAATACAGTGTCTAACAACTCAAACATTATTAAAACTTGTTTGTTTGTTTTATAGAGCATGTACAATCTACTTTTACATTTCGATCGCAACTCGTCGTACCGACAACTAACACCTGAGCTTTGCTGCAGTATCCGTATTTGCAAAATCGGCGTCTAACAACTCGAATATGAAATAAAACTTATTTGTTTGGTTTATTGAGCAAGTATTATTAACTTTGCAATTTGATCGTAACTCGTCCTACAGACAACTAACACTTGAGCTTAGCTGCAATATCAATTTTTGCGAATACAGTGTCTAACAACTCAAACATTATTAAAACTTGTTTGTTTGTTTTATAGAGCATGTACAATCTACCTTTACATTTCGATCGCAACTCGTCGTACAGAAAACTAACACTTGAGCTTAGCTGCAGTATTAATTTTTGCGAAATCAGTGTCTAACAACTCAAACATCATTAAAACTTGTTTGTTTGTTTTATAGAGCATGTACAATCTACTTTTACATTTCGATCGCAACTCGTCGTACCGACAACTAACACCTGAGCTTTGCTGCAGTATCAGTATTTGCAAAATCGGCGTCTAACAACTCGAATATCAATAAAACTTATTTGTTTGGTTTATTGAGCAAGTATTATTTACTTTTGCAATTTGATCGTAACTCGTCCTACAGACAACTAACACTTGAGCTTAGTTGCAGTATCAATTTTGCGAATAGAGTGTCTAACAACTCAAACATTATTAAAACTTGTTTGTTTGTTTTATAGAGCATGTACAATCTACTTTTACATTTCGATCGCAACTCGTCGTACAGAAAACTAACACTTGAGCTTAGCTGCAGTATTAATTTTTGCGAAATCAGTGTCTAACAACTCAAACATCATTAAAACTTGTTTGTTTGTTTTATAGAGCATGTACAATCTATTTTTACATTTCGATCGCAACTCGTCGTACCGACAACTAACACCTGAGCTTTGCTGCAGTATCAGTATTTGCAAAATCGGCGTCTAACAACTCGAATATCAATAAAACTTATTTGTTTGGTTTATTGAGCAAGTATTATTTACTTTTGCAATTTGATCGTAACTCGTCCTACAGACAACTAACACTTGAGCTTAGCTGCAGTATCAATTTTTGCGAATACATTGTCTAACAACTCAAACATTATTAAAACATGTTTGTTTGTTTTATAGAGCATGTACAATCTACTTTTACATTTCGATCGCAACTCGTCGTACAGAAAACTAACACTTGAGCTTAGCTGCAGTATCATTATTGGCAAAATCAGTGTCTAACAACTCAAACATTATTAAAACTTGTTTGTTTGTTTTATAGAGCATGTACAATCTACTTTTACATTTCGATCGCAACTCGTCGTACAGAATACTAACACTTGAGCTTAGCTGCAGTATTAATTTTTGCGAAATCAGTGTCTAACAACTCAAACATCATTAAAACTTGTTTGTTTGTTTTATAGAGCATGTACAATCTACTTTTACATTTTGATCGCAACTCGTCGTACAGAAAACTAACACTTGAGCTTAGCTGCAGTATCATTATTGGCAAAATCAGTGTCTAACAACTCAAACATTATTAAAACTTGTTTGTTTGTTTTATACAGCATGTACAATCTACTTTTACATTTCGATCGCAACTCGTCGTACAGAAAACTAACACTTGAGCTTAGCTGCAGTATTAATTTTTGCGAAATCAGTGTCGAACAGCTCAAACATCATTAAAACTTGTTTGTTTGTTTTATAGAGCATGTACAACCTACTTTTACATTTCGATCGCAACTCGTCGTACCGACAACTAACACCTGAGCTTTGCTGCAGTATCAGTATTTGCAAAATCGGCGTCTAACAACTCGAATATCAATAAAACTTATTTGTTTGGTTTATTGAGCAAGTATTATTTACTTTTGCAATTTGATCGTAACTCGTCCTACAGACAACTAACACTTGAGCTTAGTTGCAGTATCAATTTTTGCGAATAGAGTGTCTAACAACTCAAACATTATTAAAACTTGTTTGTTTGTTTTATAGAGCATGTACAATCAACTTTTACATTTCGATCGCAACTCGTCGTACAGAAAACTAACACTTGAGCTTAGCTGCAGTATTAATTTTTGCGAAATCAGTGTCTAACAACACAAACATCATTAAAACTTGTTTGTTTGTTTTATAGAGCATGTACAATCTACTTTTACATTTCGATCGCAACTCGTCGTACCGACAACTAACACCTGAGCTTTGCTGCAGTATCAGTATTTGCAAAATCGGCGTCTAACAACTCGAATATCAATAAAACTTATTTGTTTGGTTTATTGAGCAAGTATTATTTACTTTTGCAATTTGATCGTAACTCGTCCTACAGACAACTAACACTTGAGCTTAGCTGCAGTATCAATTTTTGCGAATACAGTGTCTAACAACTCAAACATTATTAAAACTTGTTTGTTTGTTTTATAGAGCATGTACAATCTACTTTTACATTTCGATCGCAACTCGTCGTACCGACAACTAACACCTGAGCTTTGCTGCAGTATCCGTATTTGCAAAATCGGCGTCTAACAACTCGAATATGAAATAAAACTTATTTGTTTGGTTTATTGAGCAAGTATTATTTACTTTTGCAATTTGATCGTAACTCGTCCTACAGACAACTAACACTTGAGCTTAGCTGCAATATCAATTTTTCGAATACAGTGTCTAACAACTCAATCATTATTAAAACTTGTTTGTTTGTTTTATAGAGCATGTACAATCTACTTTTACATTTCGATCGCAACTCGTCGTACAGAAAACTAACACTTGAGCTTAGCTGCAGTATTAATTTTTGCGAAATCAGTGTCTAACAACTCAAACATCATTAAAACTTGTTTGTTTGTTTTATAGAGCATGTACAATCTACTTTTACATTTCGATCGCAACTCGTCGTACCGACAACTAACACCTGAGCTTTGCTGCAGTATCAGTATTTGCAAAATCGGCGTCTAACAACTCGAATATCAATAAAACTTATTTGTTTGGTTTATTGAGCAAGTATTATTTACTTTTGCAATTTGATCGTAACTCGTCCTACAGACAACTAACACTTGAGCTTAGTTGCAGTATCAATTTTTGCGAATAGAGTGTCTAACAACTCAAACATTATTAAAACTTGTTTGTTTGTTTTATAGAGCATGTACAATCTACTTTTACATTTCGATCGCAACTCGTCGTACAGAAAACTAACACTTGAGCTTAGCTGCAGTATTAATTTTTGCGAAATCAGTGTCTAACAACTCAAACATCATTAAAACTTGTTTGTTTGTTTTATAGAGCATGTACAATCTATTTTTACATTTCGATCGCAACTCGTCGTACCGACAACTAACACCTGAGCTTTGCTGCAGTATCAGTATTTGCAAAATCGGCGTCTAACAACTCGAATATCAATAAAACTTATTTGTTTGGTTTATTGAGCAAGTATTATTTACTTTTGCAATTTGATCGTAACTCGTCCTACAGACAACTAACACTTGAGCTTAGCTGCAGTATCAATTTTGCGAATACAGTGTCTAACAACTCAAACATTATTAAAACTTGTTTGTTTGTTTTATAGAGCATGTACAATCTACTTTTACATTTCGATCGCAACTCGTCGTACAGAAAACTAACACTTGAGCTTAGCTGCAGTATCATTATTGGCAAAATCAGTGTCTAACAACTCAAACATTATTAAAACTTGTTTGTTTGTTTTATAGAGCATGTACAATCTACTTTTACATTTCGATCGCAACTCGTCGTACAGAAAACTAACACTTGAGCTTAGCTGCAGTATTAATTTTTGCGAAATCAGTGTCTAACAACTCAAACATCATTAAAACTTGTTTGTTTGTTTTATAGAGAATGTACAATCTATTTTTACATTTCGATCGCAACTCGTCATACCGACAACTAACACCTGAGCTTTGCTGCAGTATCAGTATTTGCAAAATCGGCGTCTAACAACTCGAATATCAATAAAACTTATTTGTTTGGTTTATTGAGCAAGTATTATTTACTTTTGCAATTTGATCGTAACTCGTCCTACAGACAACTAACACTTGAGCTTAGCTGCAGTATCAATTTTTGCGAATACAGTGTCTAACAACTCAAACATTATTAAAACTTGTTTGTTTGTTTTATAGAGCATGTACAATCTACTTTTACATTTCGATCGCAACTCGTCGTACCGACAACTAACACCTGAGCTTTGCTGCAGTATCCGTATTTGCAAAATCGGCGTCTAACAACTCGAATATGAAATAAAACTTATTTGTTTGGTTTATTGAGCAAGTATTATTTACTTTTGCAATTTGATCGTAACTCGTCCTACAGACAACTAACACTTGAGCTTAGCTGCAATATCAATTTTTGCGAATACAGTGTCTAACAACTCAAACATTATTAAAACTTGTTTGTTTGTTTTATAGAGCATGTACAATCTACTTTACATTTCGATCGCAACTCGTCGTACAGAAAACTAACACTTGAGCTTAGCTGCAGTATTAATTTTTGCGAAATCAGTGTCTAACAACTCAAACATCATTAAAACTTGTTTGTTTGTTTTATAGAGCATGTACAATCTACTTTTACATTTCGATCGCAACTCGTCGTACCGACAACTAACACCTGAGCTTTGCTGCAGTATCAGTATTTGCAAAATCGGCGTCTAACAACTCGAATATCAATAAAACTTATTTGTTTGGTTTATTGAGCAAGTATTATTTACTTTGCAATTTGATCGTAACTCGTCCTACAGACAACTAACACTTGAGCTTAGTTGCAGTATCAATTTTTGCGAATAGAGTGTCTAACAACTCAAACATTATTAAAACTTGTTTGTTTGTTTTATAGAGCATGTACAATCTACTTTTACATTTCGATCGCAACTCGTCGTACAAAATACTAACACTTGAGCTTAGCTGCAGTATTAATTTTTGCGAAATCAGTGTCTAACAACTCAAACATCATTAAAACTTGTTTGTTTGTTTTATAGAGCATGTACAATCTACTTTTACATTTTGATCGCAACTCGTCGTACAGAAAACTAACACTTGAGCTTAGCTGCAGTATCATTATTGGCAAAATCAGTGTCTAACAACTCAAACATTATTAAAACTTGTTTGTTTGTTTTATACAGCATGTACAATCTACTTTTACATTTCGATCGCAACTCGTCGTACAGAAAACTAACACTTGAGCTTAGCTGCAGTATTAATTTTTGCGAAATCAGTGTCGAACAGCTCAAACATCATTAAAACTTGTTTGTTTGTTTTATAGAGCATGTACAACCTACTTTTACATTTCGATCGCAACTCGTCGTACCGACAACTAACACCTGAGCTTTGCTGCAGTATCAGTATTTGCAAAATCGGCGTCTAACAACTCGAATATCAATAAAACTTATTTGTTTGGTTTATTGAGCAAGTATTATTTACTTTTGCAATTTGATCGTAACTCGTCCTACAGACAACTAACACTTGAGCTTAGTTGCAGTATCAATTTTTGCGAATAGAGTGTCTAACATCTCAAACATTATTAAAACTTGTTTGTTTGTTTTATAGAGCATGTACAATCAACTTTTACATTTCGATCGCAACTCGTCGTACAGAAAACTAACACTTGAGCTTAGCTGCAGTATTAATTTTTGCGAAATCAGTGTCTAACAACACAAACATCATTAAAACTTGTTTGTTTGTTTTATAGAGCATGTACAATCTACTTTTACATTTCGATCGCAACTCGTCGTACCGACAACTAACACCTGAGCTTTGCTGCAGTATCAGTATTTGCAAAATCGGCGTCTAACAACTCGAATATCAATAAAACTTATTTGT
Source organism: Aquatica leii (assembly GCA_035610365.1). NCBI lineage: Eukaryota > Metazoa > Arthropoda > Insecta > Coleoptera > Lampyridae > Aquatica > Aquatica leii. The sequence continues at coordinate 61,352,185 of CM069438.1, forward strand.
TTGGTTTATTGAGCAAGTATTATTTACTTTTGCAATTTGATCGTAACTCGTCCTACAGACAACTAACACTTGAGCTTAGCTGCAGTATCAATTTTTGCGAATACAGTGTCTAACAACTCAAACATTATTAAAACTTGTTTGTTTGTTTTATAGAGCATGTACAATCTACTTTTACATTTCGATCGCAACTCGTCGTACCGACAACTAACACCTGAGCTTTGCTGCAGTATCCGTATTTGCAAAATCGGCGTCTAACAACTCGAATATGAAATAAAACTTATTTGTTTGGTTTATTGAGCAAGTATTATTTACTTTTGCAATTTGATCGTAACTCGTCCTACAGACAACTAACACTTGAGCTTAGCTGCAATATCAATTTTTGCGAATACAGTGTCTAACAACTCAAACATTATTAAAACTTGTTTGTTTGTTTTATAGAGCATGTACAATCTACTTTTACATTTCGATCGCAACTCGTCGTACAGAAAACTAACACTTGAGCTTAGCTGCAGTATTAATTTTTGCGAAATCAGTGTCTAACAACTCAAACATCATTAAAACTTGTTTGTTTGTTTTATAGAGCATGTACAATCTACTTTTACATTTCGATCGCAACTCGTCGTACCGACAACTAACACCTGAGCTTTGCTGCAGTATCAGTATTTGCAAAATCGGCGTCTAACAACTCGAATATCAATAAAACTTATTTGTTTGGTTTATTGAGCAAGTATTATTTACTTTTGCAATTTGATCGTAACTCGTCCTACAGACAACTAACACTTGAGCTTAGCTGCAGTATCAATTTTTGCGAATACAGTGTCTAACAACTCAAACATTATTAAAACTTGTTTGTTTGTTTTATAGAGCATGTACAATCTACTTTTACATTTCGATCGCAACTCGTCGTACCGACAACTAACACCTGAGCTTTGCTGCAGTATCCGTATTTGCAAAATCGGCGTCTAACAACTCGAATATGAAATAAAACTTATTTGTTTGGTTTATTGAGCAAGTATTATTTACTTTTGCAATTTGATCGTAACTCGTCCTACAGACAACTAACACTTGAGCTTAGCTGCAATATCAATTTTTGCGAATACAGTGTCTAACAACTCAAACATTATTAAAACTTGTTTGTTTGTTTTATAGAGCATGTACAATCTACTTTTACATTTCGATCGCAACTCGTCGTACAGAAAACTAACACTTGAGCTTAGCTGCAGTATTAATTTTTGCGAAATCAGTGTCTAACAACTCAAACATCATTAAAACTTGTTTGTTTGTTTTATAGAGCATGTACAATCTACTTTTACATTTTGATCGCAACTCGTCGTACAGAAAACTAACACTTGAGCTTAGCTGCAGTATCATTATTGGCAAAATCAGTGTCTAACAACTCAAACATTATTAAAACTTGTTTGTTTGTTTTATACAGCATGTACAATCTTCTCTTCCATTTCGATCGCAACTCGTCGTACAGAAAACTAACACTTGAGCTTAGCTGCAGTATTAATTTTTGCGAAATCAGTGTCGAACAGCTCAAACATCATTAAAACTTGTTTGTTTGTTTTATAGAGCATGTACAACCTACTTTTACATTTCGATCGCAACTCGTCGTACCGACAACTAACACCTGAGCTTTGCTGCAGTATCAGTATTTGCAAAATCGGCGTCTAACAACTCGAATATCAATAAAACTTATTTGTTTGGTTTATTGAGCAAGTATTATTTACTTTTGCAATTTGATCGTAACTCGTCCTACAGACAACTAACACTTGAGCTTAGTTGCAGTATCAATTTTTGCGAATAGAGTGTCTAACATCTCAAACATTATTAAAACTTGTTTGTTTGTTTTATAGAGCATGTACAATCAACTTTTACATTTCGATCGCAACTCGTCGTACAGAAAACTAACACTTGAGCTTAGCTGCAGTATTAATTTTTGCGAAATCAGTGTCTAACAACACAAACATCATTAAAACTTGTTTGTTTGTTTTATAGAGCATGTACAATCTACTTTTACATTTCGATCGCAACTCGTCGTACCGACAACTAACACCTGAGCTTTGCTGCAGTATCAGTATTTGCAAAATCGGCGTCTAACAACTCGAATATCAATAAAACTTATTTGTTTGGTTTATTGAGCAAGTATTATTTACTTTTGCAATTTGATCGTAACTCGTCCTACAGACAACTAACACTTGAGCTTAGCTGCAGTATCAATTTTTGCGAATACAGTGTCTAACAACTCAAACATTATTAAAACTTGTTTGTTTGTTTTATAGAGCATGTACAATCTACTTTTACATTTCGATCGCAACTCGTCGTACCGACAACTAACACCTGAGCTTTGCTGCAGTATCCGTATTTGCAAAATCGGCGTCTAACAACTCGAATATGAAATAAAACTTATTTGTTTGGTTTATTGAGCAAGTATTATTTACTTTTGCAATTTGATCGTAACTCGTCCTACAGACAACTAACACTTGAGCTTAGCTGCAATATCAATTTTTGCGAATACAGTGTCTAACAACTCAAACATTATTAAAACTTGTTTGTTTGTTTTATAGAGCATGTACAATCTACTTTTACATTTCGATCGCAACTCGTCGTACAGAAAACTAACACTTGAGCTTAGCTGCAGTATTAATTTTTGCGAAATCAGTGTCTAACAACTCAAACATCATTAAAACTTGTTTGTTTGTTTTATAGAGCATGTACAATCTACTTTTACATTTCGATCGCAACTCGTCGTACCGACAACTAACACCTGAGCTTTGCTGCAGTATCAGTATTTGCAAAATCGGCGTCTAACAACTCGAATATCAATAAAACTTATTTGTTTGGTTTATTGAGCAAGTATTATTTACTTTTGCAATTTGATCGTAACTCGTCCTACAGACAACTAACACTTGAGCTTAGTTGCAGTATCAATTTTTGCGAATAGAGTGTCTAACAACTCAAACATTATTAAAATTTGTTTGTTTGTTTTATAGAGCATGTACAATCTACTTTTACATTTCGATCGCAACTCGTCGTACAGAAAACTAACACTTGAGCTTAGCTGCAGTATTAATTTTTGCGAAATCAGTGTCTAACAACTCAAACATCATTAAAACTTGTTTGTTTGTTTTATAGAGCATGTACAATCTATTTTTACATTTCGATCGCAACTCGTCGTACCGACAACTAACACCTGAGCTTTGCTGCAGTATCAGTATTTGCAAAATCGGCGTCTAACAACTCGAATATCAATAAAACTTATTTGTTTGGTTTATTGAGCAAGTATTATTTACTTTTGCAATTTGATCGTAACTCGTCCTACAGACAACTAACACTTGAGCTTAGCTGCAGTATCAATTTTTGCGAATACAGTGTCTAACAACTCAAACATTATTAAAACTTGTTTGTTTGTTTTATAGAGCATGTACAACCTACTTTTACATTTCGATCGCAACTCGTCGTACAGAAAACTAACACTTGAGCTTAGCTGCAGTATCATTATTGGCAAAATCAGTGTCTAACAACTCAAACATTATTAAAACTTGTTTGTTTGTTTTATAGAGCATGTACAATCTACTTTTACATTTCGATCGCAACTCGTCGTACAGAAAACTAACACTTGAGCTTAGCTGCAGTATTAATTTTTGCGAAATCAGTGTCTAACAACTCAAACATCATTAAAACTTGTTTGTTTGTTTTATAGAGCATGTACAATCTATTTTTACATTTCGATCGCAACTCGTCATACCGACAACTAACACCTGAGCTTTGCTGCAGTATCAGTATTTGCAAAATCGGCGTCTAACAACTCGAATATCAATAAAACTTATTTGTTTGGTTTATTGAGCAAGTATTATTTACTTTTGCAATTTGATCGTAACTCGTCCTACAGACAACTAACACTTGAGCTTAGCTGCAGTATCAATTTTTGCGAATACAGTGTCTAACAACTCAAACATTATTAAAACTTGTTTGTTTGTTTTATAGAGCATGTACAATCTACTTTTACATTTCGATCGCAACTCGTCGTACCGACAACTAACACCTGAGCTTTGCTGCAGTATCCGTATTTGCAAAATCGGCGTCTAACAACTCGAATATGAAATAAAACTTATTTGTTTGGTTTATTGAGCAAGTATTATTTACTTTTGCAATTTGATCGTAACTCGTCCTACAGACAACTAACACTTGAGCTTAGCTGCAATATCAATTTTTGCGAATACAGTGTCTAACAACTCAAACATTATTAAAACTTGTTTGTTTGTTTTATAGAGCATGTACAATCTACCTTTACATTTCGATCGCAACTCGTCGTACAGAAAACTAACACTTGAGCTTAGCTGCAGTATTAATTTTTGCGAAATCAGTGTCTAACAACTCAAACATCATTAAAACTTGTTTGTTTGTTTTATAGAGCATGTACAATCTACTTTTACATTTCGATCGCAACTCGTCGTACCGACAACTAACACCTGAGCTTTGCTGCAGTATCAGTATTTGCAAAATCGGCGTCTAACAACTCGAATATCAATAAAACTTATTTGTTTGGTTTATTGAGCAAGTATTATTTACTTTTGCAATTTGATCGTAACTCGTCCTACAGACAACTAACACTTGAGCTTAGTTGCAGTATCAGTGTTTGCGAATAGAGTGTCTAACAACTCAAACATTATTAAAACTTGTTTGTTTGTTTTATAGAGCATGTACAATCTACTTTTACATTTCGATCGCAACTCGTCGTACAGAAAACTAACACTTGAGCTTAGCTGCAGTATTAATTTTTGCGAAATCAGTGTCTAACAACTCAAACATCATTAAAACTTGTTTGTTTGTTTTATAGAGCATGTACAATCTATTTTTACATTTCGATCGCAACTCGTCGTACCGACAACTAACACCTGAGCTTTGCTGCAGTATCAGTATTTGCAAAATCGGCGTCTAACAACTCGAATATCAATAAAACTTATTTGTTTGGTTTATTGAGCAAGTATTATTTACTTTTGCAATTTGATCGTAACTCGTCCTACAGACAACTAACACTTGAGCTTAGCTGCAGTATCAATTTTTGCGAATACAGTGTCTAACAACTCAAACATTATTAAAACTTGTTTGTTTGTTTTATAGAGCATGTACAATCTACTTTTACATTTCGATCGCAACTCGTCGTACAGAAAACTAACACTTGAGCTTAGCTGCAGTATCATTATTGGCAAAATCAGTGTCTAACAACTCAAACATTATTAAAACTTGTTTGTTTGTTTTATAGAGCATGTACAATCTACTTTTACATTTCGATCGCAACTCGTCGTACAGAAAACTAACACTTGAGCTTAGCTGCAGTATTAATTTTTGCGAAATCAGTGTCTAACAACTCAAACATCATTAAAACTTGTTTGTTTGTTTTATAGAGCATGTACAATCTATTTTTACATTTCGATCGCAACTCGTCGTACCGACAACTAACACCTGAGCTTTGCTGCAGTATCAGTATTTGCAAAATCGGCGTCTAACAACTCGAATATCAATAAAACTTATTTGTTTGGTTTATTGAGCAAGTATTATTTACTTTTGCAATTTGATCGTACCTCGTCCTACAGACAACTAACACTTGAGCTTAGCTGCAGTATCAATTTTTGCGAATACAGTGTCTAACAACTCAAACATTATTAAAACTTGTTTGTTTGTTTTATAGAGCATGTACAATCTACTTTTACATTTCGATCGCAACTCGTCGTACCGACAACTAACACCTGAGCTTTGCTGCAGTATCCGTATTTGCAAAATCGGCGTCTAACAACTCGAATATGAAATAAAACTTATTTGTTTGGTTTATTGAGCAAGTATTATTTACTTTTGCAATTTGATCGTAACTCGTCCTACAGACAACTAACACTTGAGCTTAGCTGCAATATCAATTTTTGCGAATACAGTGTCTAACAACTCAAACATTATTAAAACTTGTTTGTTTGTTTTATAGAGCATGTACAATCTACTTTTCATTTCGATCGCAACTCGTCGTACAGAAAACTAACACTTGAGCTTAGCTGCAGTATTAATTTTTGCGAAATCAGTGTCTAACAACTCAAACATCATTAAAACTTGTTTGTTTGTTTTATAGAGCATGTACAATCTACTTTTACATTTCGATCGCAACTCGTCGTACCGACAACTAACACCTGAGCTTTGCTGCAGTATCAGTATTTGCAAAATCGGCGTCTAACAACTCGAATATCAATAAAACTTATTTGTTTGGTTTATTGAGCAAGTATTATTTACTTTGCAATTTGATCGTAACTCGTCCTACAGACAACTAACACTTGAGCTTAGCTGCAGTATCATTATTGGCAAAATCAGTGTCTAACAACTCAAACATTATTAAAACTTGTTTGTTTGTTTTATAGAGCATGTACAATCTACTTTTACATTTCCATCGATCGCAACTCGTCGTACAGAATACTAACACTTGAGCTTAGCTGCAGTATTAATTTTTGCGAAATCAGTGTCTAACAACTCAAACATCATTAAAACTTGTTTGTTTGTTTTATAGAGCATGTACAATCTACTTTTACATTTTGATCGCAACTCGTCGTACAGAAAACTAACACTTGAGCTTAGCTGCAGTATCATTATTGGCAAAATCAGTGTCTAACAACTCAAACATTATTAAAACTTGTTTGTTTGTTTTATACAGCATGTACAATCTACTTTTACATTTCGATCGCAACTCGTCGTACAGAAAACTAACACTTGAGCTTAGCTGCAGTATTAATTTTTGCGAAATCAGTGTCGAACAGCTCAAACATCATTAAAACTTGTTTGTTTGTTTTATAGAGCATGTACAACCTACTTTTACATTTCGATCGCAACTCGTCGTACCGACAACTAACACCTGAGCTTTGCTGCAGTATCAGTATTTGCAAAATCGGCGTCTAACAACTCGAATATCAATAAAACTTATTTGTTTGGTTTATTGAGCAAGTATTATTTACTTTTGCAATTTGATCGTAACTCGTCCTACAGACAACTAACACTTGAGCTTAGTTGCAGTATCAATTTTTGCGAATAGAGTGTCTAACATCTCAAACATTATTAAAACTTGTTTGTTTGTTTTATAGAGCATGTACAATCTAATTTTACATTTCGATCGCAACTCGTCGTACAGAAAACTAACACTTGAGCTTAGCTGCAGTATTAATTTTTGCGAAATCAGTGTCTAACAACTCAAACATCATTAAAACTTGTTTGTTTGTTTTATAGAGCATGTACAATCTACTTTTACATTTCGATCGCAACTCGTCGTACCGACAACTAACACCTGAGCTTTGCTGCAGTATCAGTATTTGCAAAATCGGCGTCTAACAACTCGAATATCAATAAAACTTATTTGTTTGGTTTATTGAGCAAGTATTATTTACTTTTGCAATTTGATCGTAACTCGTCCTACAGACAACTAACACTTGAGCTTAGCTGCAGTATCAATTTTTGCGAATACAGTGTCTAACAACTCAAACATTATTAAAACTTGTTTGTTTGTTTTATAGAGCATGTACAATCTACTCTTACATTTCGATCGCAACTCGTCGTACCGACAACTAACACCTGAGCTTTGCTGCAGTATCCGTATTTGCAAAATCGGCGTCTAACAACTCGAATATGAAATAAAACTTATTTGTTTGGTTTATTGAGCAAGTATTATTTACTTTTGCAATTTGATCGTAACTCGTCCTACAGACAACTAACACTTGAGCTTAGCTGCAATATCAATTTTTGCGAATACAGTGTCTAACAACTCAAACATTATTAAAACTTGTTTGTTTGTTTTATAGAGCATGTACAATCTACTTTTACATTTCGATCGCAACTCGTCGTACAGAAAACTAACACTTGAGCTTAGCTGCAGTATTAATTTTTGCGAAATCAGTGTCTAACAACTCAAACATCATTAAAACTTGTTTGTTTGTTTTATAGAGCATGTACAATCTACTTTACATTTCGATCGCAACTCGTCGTACCGACAACTAACACCTGAGCTTTGCTGCAGTATCAGTATTTGCAAAATCGGCGTCTAACAACTCGAATATCAATAAAACTTATTTGTTTGGTTTATTGAGCAAGTATTATTTACTTTTGCAATTTGATCGTAACTCGTCCTACAGACAACTAACACTTGAGCTTAGTTGCAGTATCAATTTTTGCGAATAGAGTGTCTAACAACTCAAACATTATTAAAACTTGTTTGTTTGTTTTATAGAGCATGTACAATCTACTTTTACGTTTCGATCGCAACTCGTCGTACAGAAAACTAACACTTGAGCTTAGCTGCAGTATTAATTTTTGCGAAATCAGTGTCTAACAACTCAAACATCATTAAAACTTGTTTGTTTGTTTTATAGAGCATGTACAATCTATTTTTACATTTCGATCGCAACTCGTCGTACCGACAACTAACACCTGAGCTTTGCTGCAGTATCAGTATTTGCAAAATCGGCGTCTAACAACTCGAATATCAATAAAACTTATTTGTTTGGTTTATTGAGCAAGTATTATTTACTTTTGCAATTTGATCGTAACTCGTCCTACAGACAACTAACACTTGAGCTTAGCTGCAGTATCATTATTGGCAAAATCAGTGTCTAACAACTCAAACATTATTAAAACTTGTTTGTTTGTTTTATAGAGCATGTACAATCTACTTTTACATTTCGATCGCAACTCGTCGTACAGAAAACTAACACTTGAGCTTAGCTGCAGTATTAATTTTTGCGAAATCAGTGTCTAACAACTCAAACATCATTAAAACTTGTTTGTTTGTTTTATAGAGCATGTACAATCTACTTTTACATTTCGATCGCAACTCGTCGTACCGACAACTAACACCTGAGCTTTGCTGCAGTATCAGTATTTGCAAAATCGGCGTCTAACAACTCGAATATCAATAAAACTTATTTGTTTGGTTTATTGAGCAAGTATTATTTACTTTTGCAATTTGATCGTAACTCGTCCTACAGACAACTAACACTTGAGCTTAGCTGCAGTATCAATTTTTGCGAATACAGTGTCTAACAACTCAAACATTATTAAAACTTGTTTGTTTGTTTTATAGAGCATGTACAATCTACTTTTACATTTCGATCGCAACTCGTCGTACCGACCACTAACACCTGAGCTTTGCTGCAGTATCCGTATTTGCAAAATCGGCGTCTAACAACTCGAATATGAAATAAAACTTATTTGTTTGGTTTATTGAGCAAGTATTATTTACTTTTGCAATTTGATCGTAGCTCGTCCTACAGACAACTAACACTTGAGCTTAGCTGCAATATCAATTTTTGCGAATACAGTGTCTAACAACTCAAACATTATTAAAACTTGTTTGTTTGTTTTATAAAGCATGTACAATCTACTTTTACATTTCGATCGCAACTCGTCGTACAGAAAACTAACACTTGAGCTTAGCTGCAGTATTAATTTTTGCGAAATCAGTGTCTAACAACTCAAACATCATTAAAACTTGTTTGTTTGTTTTATAGAGCATGTACAATCTACTTTTACATTTCGATCGCAACTCGTCGTACCGACAACTAACACCTGAGCTTTGCTGCAGTATCAGTATTTGCAAAATCGGCGTCTAACAACTCGAATATCAATAAAACTTATTTGTTTGGTTTATTGAGCAAGTATTATTTACTTTTGCAATTTGATCGTAACTCGTCCTACAGACAACTAACACTTGAGCTTAGTTGCAGTATCAATTTTTGCGAATAGAGTGTCTAACAACTCAAACATTATTAAAACTTGTTTGTTTGTTTTATAGAGCATGTACAATCTACTTTTACATTTCGATCGCAACTCGTCGTACAGAAAACTAACACTTGAGCTTAGCTGCAGTATTAATTTTTGCGAAATCAGTGTCTAACAACTCAAACATCATTAAAACTTGTTTGTTTGTTTTATAGAGCATGTACAATCTATTTTTACATTTCGATCGCAACTCGTCGTACCGACAACTAACACCTGAGCTTTGCTGCAGTATCAGTATTTGCAAAATCGGCGTCTAACAACTCGAATATCAATAAAACTTATTTGTTTGGTTTATTGAGCAAGTATTATTCACTTTTGCAATTTGTTCGTAACTCGTCCTACAGAAAACTAACACTTGAGCTTAGCTGCAGTATTAATTTTTGCGAAATCAGTGTCTAACAACTCAAACATCATTAAAACTTGTTTGTTTGTTTTATAGAGCATGTACAATCTACTTTTACATTTCGATCGCAACTCGTCGTACCGACCACTAACACCTGAGCTTTGCTGCAGTATCCGTATTTGCAAAATCGGCGTCTAACAACTCGAATATGAAATAAAACTTATTTGTTTGGTTTATTGAGCAAGTATTATTTACTTTTGCAATTTGATCGTAACTCGTCCTACAGACAACTAACACTTGAGCTTAGCTGCAGTATCAATTTTTGCGAATACAGTGTCTAACAACTCAAACATTATTAAAACTTGTTTGTTTGTTTTATAGAGCATGTACAATCTACTTTTACATTTCGATCGCAACTCGTCGTACCGACAACTAACAACTGAGCTTTGCTGCAGTATCAGTATTTGCAAAATCGGCGTCTAACAACTCGAATATGAAATAAAACTTATTTGTTTGGTTTATTGAGCAAGTATTATTTACTTTTGCAATTTGATCGTAACTCGTCCTACAGACAACTAACACTTGAGCTTAGCTGCAGTATCAATTTTTGCGAATACAGTGTCTAACAACTCAAACATTATTAAAACTTGTTTGTTTGTTTTATAGAGCATGTACAATCTACTTTTACATTTCGATCGCAACTCGTCGTACAGAAAACTAACACTTGAGCTTAGCTGCAGTATTAATTTTTGCGAAATCAGTGTCTAACAACTCAAACATCATTAAAACTTGTTTGTTTGTTTTATAGAGCATGTACAATCTACTTTTACATTTCGATCGCAACTCGTCGTACCGACAACTAACAGCTGAGCTTTGCTGCAGTATCAGTATTTGCAAAATCGGCGTCTAACAACTCGAATATCAATAAAACTTATTTGTTTGGTTTATTGAGCAAGTATTATTTACTTTTGCAATTTGATCGTAACTCGTCCTACAGACAACTAACACTTGAGATTAGCTGCAGTATCAATTTTTGCGAATACAGTGTCTAACAACTCAAACATTATTAAAACTTGTTTGTTTGTTTTATAGAGCATGTACAATCTACTTTTACATTTCGATCGCAACTCGTCGTACCGACAACTAACACCTGAGCTTTGCTGCAGTATCCGTATTTGCAAAATCGGCGTCTAACAACTCGAATATGAAATAAAACTTATTTGTTTGGTTTATTGAGCAAGTATTATTAACTTTTGCAATTTGATCGTAACTCGTCCTACAGACAACTAACACTTGAGCTTAGCTGCAATATCAATTTTTGCGAATACAGTGTCTAACAACTCAAACATTATTAAAACTTGTTTGTTTGTTTTATAGAGCATGTACAATCTACTTTTACATTTCGATCGCAACTCGTCGTACAGAAAACTAACACTTGAGCTTAGCTGCAGTATTAATTTTTGCGAAATCAGTGTCTAACAACTCAAACATCATTAAAACTTGTTTGTTTGTTTTATAGAGCATGTACAATCTACTTTTACATTTCGATCGCAACTCGTCGTACCGACAACTAACACCTGAGCTTTGCTGCAGTATCTGTATTTGCAAAATCGGCGTCTAACAACTCGAATATCAATAAAACTTATTTGTTTGGTTTATTGAGCAAGTATTATTTACTTTTGCAATTTGATCGTAACTCGTCCTACAGACAACTAACACTTGAGCTTAGTTGCAGTATCAATTTTTGCGAATAGAGTGTCTAACAACTCAAACATTATTAAAACTTGTTTGTTTGTTTTATAGAGCATGTACAATCTACTTTTACATTTCGATCGCAACTCGTCGTACAGAAAACTAACACTTGAGCTTAGCTGCAGTATTAATTTTTGCGAAATCAGTGTCTAACAACTCAAACATCATTAAAACTTGTTTGTTTGTTTTATAGAGCATGTACAATCTATTTTTACATTTCGATCGCAACTCGTCGTACCGACAACTAACACCTGAGCTTTGCTGCAGTATCAGTATTTGCAAAATCGGCGTCTAACAACTCGAATATCAATAAAACTTATTTGTTTGGTTTATTGAGCAAGTATTATTTACTTTTGCAATTTGATCGTAACTCGTCCTACAGAAAACTAACACTTGAGCTTAGCTGCAGTATTAATTTTTGCGAAATCAGTGTCTAACAACTCAAACATCATTAAAACTTGTTTGTTTGTTTTATAGAGCATGTACAATCTACTTTTACATTTCGATCGCAACTCGTCGTACCGACCACTAACACCTGAGCTTTGCTGCAGTATCCGTATTTGCAAAATCGGCGTCTAACAACTAGAATATGAAATAAAACTTATTTGTTTGGTTTATTGAGCAAGTATTATTTACTTTTGCAATTTGATCGTAACTCGTCCTACAGACAACTAACACTTGAGCTTAGCTGCAGTATCAATTTTTGCGAATACAGTGTCTAACAACTCAAACATTATTAAAACTTGTTTGTTTGTTTTATAGAGCATGTACAATCTACTTTTACATTTCGATCGCAACTCGTCGTACAGAAAACTAACACTTGAGCTTAGCTGCAGTATTAATTTTTGCGAAATCAGTGTCTAACAGCTCAAACATCATTAAAACTTGTTTGTTTGTTTTATAGAGCATGTACAATCTACTTTTACATTTCGATCGCAACTCGTCGTACCGACAACTAACACCTGAGCTTTGCTGCAGTATCAGTATTTGCAAAATCGGCGTCTAACAACTCGAATATCAATAAAACTTATTTGTTTGGTTTATTGAGCAAGTATTATTTACTTTTGCAATTTGATCGTAACTCGTCCTACAGACAACTAACACTTGAGCTTAGTTGCAGTATCAATTTTTGCGAATAGAGTGTCTAACAACTCAAACATCATTAAAACTTGAATGTTTGTTTTATAGAGCATGTACAATCTACTTTTACATTTCGATCGCAACTCGTCGTACAGAAAACTAACACTTGAGCTTAGCTGCAGTATTAATTTTTGCGAAATCAGTGTCTAACAACTCAAACATCATTAAAACTTGTTTGTTTGTTTTATAGAGCATGTACAATCTACTTTTACATTTCGATCGCAACTCGTCGTACCGACCACTAACACCTGAGCTTTGCTGCAGTATCCGTATTTGCAAAATCGGCGTCTAACAACTCGAATATGAAATAAAACTTATTTGTTTGGTTTATTGAGCAAGTATTATTTACTTTTGCAATTTGATCGTAACTCGTCCTACAGACAACTAACACTTGAGCTTAGCTGCAATATCAATTTTTGCGAATACAGTGTCTAACAACTCAAACTTTATTAAAACTTGTTTGTTTGTTTTATAGAGCATGTACAATCTACTTTTACATTTCGATCGCAACTCGTCGTACCGACAACTAACACCTGAGCTTTGCTGCAGTATCAGTATTTGCAAAATCGGCGTCTAACAACTCGAATATCAATAAAACTTATTTGTTTGGTTTATTGAGCAAGTATTATTTACTTTTGCAATTTGATCGTAACTCGTCCTACAGACAACTAACACTTGAGCTTAGTTGCAGTATCAATTTTTGCGAATAGAGTGTCTAACAACTCAAACATTATTAAAACTTGTTTGTTTGTTTTATAGAGCATGTACAATCTACTTTTACATTTCGATCGCAACTCGTCGTACAGAAAACTAACACTTGAGCTTAGCTGCAGTATCATTATTGGCAAAATCAGTGTCTAACAACTCAAACATTATTAAAACTTGTTTGTTTGTTTTATACAGCATGTACAATCTACTTTTACATTTCGATCGCAACTCGTCGTACAGAAAACTAACACTTGAGCTTAGCTGCAGTATTAATTTTTGCGAAATCAGTGTCTAACAACTCAAACATCATTAAAACTTGTTTGTTTGTTTTATAGAGCATGTACAATCTACTTGTACATTTCGATTGCAACTCGTCGTACCGACAACTAACACCTGAGCTTTGCTGCAGTATCAGTATTTGCAAAATCGGCGTCTAACAACTCGAATATCAATAAAACTTATTTGTTTGGTTTATTGAGCAAGTATTATTTACTTTTGCAATTTGATCGTAACTCGTCCTACAGACAACTAACACTTGAGCTTAGCTGCAGTATTAATTTTTGCGAAATCAGTGTCTAACAACTCAAACATCATTAAAACTTGTTTGTTTGTTTTATAGAGCATGTACAATCTATTTTTACATTTCGATCGCAACTCGTCGTACCGACAACTAACACCTGAGCTTTGCTGCAGTATCAGTATTTGCAAAATCGGCGTCTAACAACTCGAATATCAATAAAACTTATTTGTTTGGTTTATTGAGCAAGTATTATTTACTTTTGCAATTTGTTCGTAACTCGTCCTACAGAAAACTAACACTTGAGCTTAGCTGCAGTATTAATTTTTGCGAAATCAGTGTCTAACAACTCAAACATCATTAAAACTTGTTTGTTTGTTTTATAGAGCATGTACAATCTACTTTTACATTTCGATCGCAACTCGTCGTACCGACAACTAACACCTGAGCTTTGCTGCAGTATCCGTATTTGCAAAATCGGCGTCTAACAACTCGAATATGAAATAAAACTTATTTGTTTGGTTTATTGAGCAAGTATTATTTACTTTTGCAATTTGATCGTAACTCGTCCTACAGACAACTAACACTTGAGCTTAGCTGCAGTATCAATTTTTGCGAATACAGTGTCTAACAACTCAAACATTATTAAAACTTGTTTGTTTGTTTTATAGAGCATGTACAATCTACTTTTACATTTCGATCGCAACTCGTCGTACCGACAACTAACACCTGAGCTTTGCTGCAGTATCAGTATTTGCAAAATCGGCGTCTAACAACTCGAATATGAAATAAAACTTATTTGTTTGGTTTATTGAGCAAGTATTATTTACTTTTGCAATTTGATCGTAACTCGTCCTACAGACAACTAACACTTGAGCTTAGCTGCAGTATCAATTTTTGCGAATACAGTGTCTAACAACTCAAACATTATTAAAACTTGTTTGTTTGTTTTATAGAGCATGTACAATCTACTTTTACATTTCGATCGCAACTCGTCGTACAGAAAACTAACACTTGAGCTTAGCTGCAGTATCATTATTGGCAAAATCAGTGTCTAACAACTCAAACATTATTAAAACTTGTTTGTTTGTTTTATACAGCATGTACAATCTACTTTTACATTTCGATCGCAACTCGTCGTACAGAAAACTAACACTTGAGCTTAGCTGCAGTATTAATTTTTGCGAAATCAGTGTCTAACAGCTCAAACATCATTAAAACTTGTTTGTTTGTTTTATAGAGCATGTACAATCTACTTTTACATTTCGATCGCAACTCGTCGTACCGACAACTAACACCTGAGCTTTGCTGCAGTATCAGTATTTGCAAAATCGGCGTCTAACAACTCGAATATCAATAAAACTTATTTGTTTGGTTTATTGAGCAAGTATTATTTACTTTTGCAATTTGATCGTAACTCGTCCTACAGACAACTAACACTTGAGCTTAGCTGCAGTATCAATTTTTGCGAATACAGTGTCTAACAACTCAAACATTATTAAAACTTGTTTGTTTGTTTTATAGAGCATGTACAATCTACTTTTACATTTCGATCGCAACTCGTCGTACCGACAACTAACACCTGAGCTTTGCTGCAGTATCAGTATTTGCAAAATCGGCGTCTAACAACTCGAATATGAAATAATGCTTATTTGTTTGGTTTATTGAGCAAGTATTATTTACTTTTGCAATTTGATCGTAACTCGTCCTACAGACAACTAACACTTGAGCTTAGCTGCAGTATCAATTTTTGCGAATACAGTGTCTAACAACTCAAACATTATTAAAACTTGTTTGTTTGTTTTATAGAGCATGTACAATCTACTTTTACATTTCGATCGCAACTCGTCGTACCGACAACTAACACCTGAGCTTTGCTGCAGTATCAGTATTTGCAAAATCGGCGTCTAACAACTCGATTATCAATAAAACTTATTTGTTTGGTTTATTGAGCAAGTATTATTTACTTTTGCAATTTGATCGTAACTCGTCCTACAGACAACTAACACTTGAGCTTAGCTGCAGTATCAATTTTTGCGAATACAGTGTCTAACAACTCAAACATTATTAAAACTTGTTTGTTTGTTTTATAGAGCATGTACAATCTACTTTTACATTTCGATCGCAACTCGTCGTACAGAAAACTAACACTTGAGCTTAGCTGCAGTATTAATTTTGGCAAAATCAGTGTCTAACAACTCAAACATTATTAAAACTTGTTTGTTTGTTTTATAGAGCATGTACAATCTACTTTTACATTTCGATCGCAACTCGTCGTACCGACAACTAACACCTGAGCTTTGCTGCAGTATCAGTATTTGCAAAATCGGCGTCTAACAACTCGAATATCAATAAAACTTATTTGTTTGGTTTATTGAGCAAGTATTATTTACTTTTGCAATTTGATCGTAACTCGTCCTACAGACAACTAACACTTGAGCTTAGCTGCAGTATTAATTTTTGCGAATACAGTGTCTAACAACTCAAACATTATTAAAACTTGTTTGTTTGTTTTATAGAGCATGTACAATCTACTTTTACATTTCGATCGCAACTCGTCGTACCGACAACTAACACCTGAGCTTTGCTGCAGTATCAGTATTTGCAAAATCGGCGTCTAACAACTCGAATATGAAATAAAACTTATTTGTTTGGTTTATTGAGCAAGTATTATTTACTTTTGCAATTTGATCGTAACTCGTCCTACAGACAACTAACACTTGAGCTTAGCTGCAGTATCAATTTTTGCGAATACAGTGTCTAACAACTCAAACATTATTAAAACTTGTTTGTTTGTTTTATAGAGCATGTACAATCTACCTTTACATTTCGATCGCAACTCGTCGTACAGAAAACTAACACTTGAGCTTAGCTGCAGTATCATTATTGGCAAAATCAGTGTCTAACAACTCAAACATTATTAAAACTTGTTTGTTTGTTTTATACAGCATGTACAATCTACTTTACATTTCGATCGCAACTCGTCGTACAGAAAACTAACACTTGAGCTTAGCTGCAGTATTAATTTTTGCGAAATCAGTGTCTAACAACTCAAACATCATTAAAACTTGTTTGTTTGTTTTATAGAGCATGTACAATCTACTTTTACATTTCGATCGCAACTCGTCGTACCGACAACTAACACCTGAGCTTTGCTGCAGTATCAGTATTTGCAAAATCGGCGTCTAACAACTCGAATATCAATAAAACTTATTTGTTTGGTTTATTGAGCAAGTATTATTTACTTTTGCAATTTGATCGTAACTCGTCCTACAGACAACTAACACTTGAGCTTAGCTGCAGTATCAATTTTTGCGAATACAGTGTCTAACAACTCAAACATTATTAAAACTTGTTTGTTTGTTTTATAGAGCATGTACAATCTACTTTTACATTTCGATCGCAACTCGTCGTACCGACAACTAACACCTGAGCTTTGCTGCAGTATCAGTATTTGCAAAATCGGCGTCTAACAACTCGAATATGAAATAAAACTTATTTGTTTGGTTTATTGAGCAAGTATTATTTACTTTTGCAATTTGATCGTAACTCGTCCTACAGACAACTAACACTTGAGCTTAGCTGCAGTATCAATTTTTGCGAATACAGTGTCTAACAACTCAAACATTATTAAAACTTGTTTGTTTGTTTTATAGAGCATGTACAATCTACTTTGACATTTCGATCGCAACTCGTCGTACCGACAACTAACACCTGAGCTTTGCTGCAGTATCAGTATTTGCAAAATCGGCGTCTAACAACTCGAATATCAAATAAAACTTATTTGTTTGGTTTATTGAGCAAGTATTATTTACTTTTGCAATTTGATCGTAACTCGTCCTACAGACAACTAACACTTGAGCTTAGCTGCAGTATCAATTTTTGCGAATACAGTGTCTAACAACTCAAACATTATTAAAACTTGTTTGTTTGTTTTATAGAGCATGTACAATCTACTTGTACATATCGATCGCAACGCGACGTACAGAAAACTAACACTTGAGCGTAGCTGCAGTCTCATTATTGGCAATATCAGGGTCTTACAACTCAAACATTAGTAAAACTTGTTTGTTTGTTTTAATCAGAATGTACAATCTACTTTTACATTTCGATCGCAACTCGTCGTACCGACAACTAACACTTGAGCTTAGCTGCAGTATTAATTTTTGCGAAATCAGTGTCTAACAACTCAAACATCATTAAAACTTGTTTGTTTGTTTTATAGAGCATGTACAATCTACTTTAAATTTCGATCGTAACTCGTATTACAGACAACTAACACTTGAGCTTAGCTGCAGTATCAATATTTGCAAAATCAGTATCTAACAACTCAAACATTATTAAATCTTGTTTGTTTGTTTTATAGAGCATGTATAATCTATTTTTAAATTTCGATCGCAACTCGTTCTACAGACAACTAACACTTGAGCTTAGCTGCAGTATCAATTTTTGCGAAATCAGTGTCTAACAACTCAAACATCATTAAAACTTGTTTGTTTGTTTTATAGAGCATGTACAATCTACTTTTACATTTCGATCGCAACTCGTCGTACAGAAAACTAACACTTGAGCTTTGCTGCAGTATCAGTATTTGCAAAATCGGCGTCTAACAACTCGAATATCAATAAAACTTATTTGTTTGGTTTATTGAGCAAGTATTATTTACTTTTGCAATTTGATCGTAACTCGTCCTACAGACAACTAACACTTGAGCTTAGCTGCAGTATCAATTTTTGCGAATACAGTGTCTAACAACTCAAACATTATTAAAACTTGTTTGTTTGTTTTATAGAGCATGTACAATCTACTTTTACATTTCGATCGCAACTCGTCGTACCGACAACTAACACCTGAGCTTTGCTGCAGTATCAGTATTTGCAAAATCGGCGTCTAACAACTCGAATATGAAATAAAACTTATTTGTTTGGTTTATTGAGCAAGTATTATTTACTTTTGCAATTTGATCGTAACTCGTCCTACAGACAACTAACACTTGAGCTTAGCTGCAGTATCATTATTGGCAAAATCAGTGTCTAACAACTCAAACATTATTAAAACTTGTTTGTTTGTTTTATAGAGCATGTACAATCTACTTTTACATTTCGATCGCAACTCGTCGTACCGACAACTAACACCTGAGCTTTGCTGCAGTATCAGTATTTGCAAAATCGGCGTCTAACAACTCGAATATGAAATAAAACTTATTTGTTTGGTTTATTGAGCAAGTATTATTTACTTTTGCAATTTGATCGTAACTCGTCCTACAGACAACTAACACTTGAGCTTAGCTGCAGTATCAATTTTTGCGAATACAGTGTCTAACAACTCAAACATTATTAAAACTTGTTTGTTTGTTTTATAGAGCATGTACAATCTACTTTTATATTTCGATCGCAACTCGTCGTACAGAAAACTAACACTTGAGCTTAGCTGCAGTATTAATTTTTGCGAAATCAGTGTCTAACAACTCAAACATTATTAAAACTTGTTTGTTTGTTTTATAGAGCATGTACAATCTACTTTTACATTTCGATCGCAACTCGTCGTACAGAAAACTAACACTTGAGCTTAGCTGCAGTATTAATTTTTGCAAAATCAGTGTCTAACAACTCAAACATTATTAAAACTTGTTTGTTTGTTTTATAGAGCATGTACAATCTCCTCTTACATTTCGATCGCAACTCGTCGTACCGACAACTAACACCTGAGCTTTGCTGCAGTATCAGTATTTGCAAAATCGGCGTCTAACAACTCAAATATCAATAAAACTTATTTGTTTGGTTTATTGAGCAAGTATTATTTACTTTTGCAATTTGATCGTAACTCGTCCTACAGACAACTAACACTTGAGCTTAGCTGCAGTATCAATTTTTGCGAATACAGTGTCTAACAACTCAAACATTATTAAAACTTGTTTGTTTGTTTTATAGAGCATGTACAATCTACTTTTACATTTCGATCGCAACTCGTCGTACCGACAACTAACACCTGAGCTTTGCTGCAGTATCAGTATTTGCAAAATCGGCGTCTAACAACTCGAATATGAAATAAAACTTATTTGTTTGGTTTATTGAGCAAGTATTATTTACTTTTGCAATTTGATCGTAACTCGTCCTACAGACAACTAACACTTGAGCTTAGCTGCAGTATCAATTTTTGCGAATACAGTGTCTAACAACTCAAACATTATTAAAACTTGTTTGTTTGTTTTATAGAGCATGTACAATCTACTTTTACATTTCGATCGCAACTCGTCGTACCGACAACTAACACCTGAGCTTTGCTGCAGTATCAGTATTTGCAAAATCGGCGTCTAACAACTCGAATATCAATAAAACTTATTTGTTTGGTTTATTGAGCAAGTATTATTTACTTTTGCAATTTGATCGTAACTCGTCCTACAGACAACTAACACTTGAGCTTAGCTGCAGTATCAATTTTTGCGAATAGAGTGTCTAACAACTCAAACATTATTAAAACTTGTTTGTTTGTTTTATAGAGCATGTACAATCTACTTTACATTTCGATCGCA
Source organism: Aquatica leii (assembly GCA_035610365.1). Classification (NCBI taxonomy): domain Eukaryota; kingdom Metazoa; phylum Arthropoda; class Insecta; order Coleoptera; family Lampyridae; genus Aquatica; species Aquatica leii. Next base: position 61,372,981 of record CM069438.1, read on the forward strand.
ACTCGTCGTACAGAAAACTAACACTTGAGCTTAGCTGCAGTATCATTATTGGCAAAATCAGTGTCTAACAACTCAAACATTATTAAAACTTGTTTGTTTGTTTTATACAGCATGTACAATCTACTTTTACATTTCGATCGTAACTCGTCGTACAGAAAACTAACACTTGAGCTTAGCTGCAGTATTAATTTTTGCGAAATCAGTGTCTAACAACTCAAACATCATTAAAACTTGTTTGTTTGTTTTATAGAGCATGTACAATCTACTTTTACATTTCGATCGCAACTCGTCGTACCGACAACTAACACCTGAGCTTTGCTGCAGTATCAGTATTTGCAAAATCGGCGTCTAACAACTCGAATATCAATAAAACTTATTTGTTTGGTTTATTGAGCAAGTATTATTTACTTTTGCAATTTGATCGTAACTCGTCCTACAGACAACTAACACTTGAGCTTAGCTGCAGTATCAATTTTTGCGAATACAGTGTCTAACAACTCAAACATTATTAAAACTTGTTTGTTTGTTTTATAGAGCATGTACAATCTACTTTTACATTTCGATCGCAACTCGTCGTACCGACAACTAACACCTGAGCTTTGCTGCAGTATCAGTATTTGCAAAATCGGCGTCTAACAACTCGAATATGAAATAAAACTTATTTGTTTGGTTTATTGAGCAAGTATTATTTACTTTTGCAATTTGATCGTAACTCGTCCTACAGACAACTAACACTTGAGCTTAGCTGCAGTATCAATTTTTGCGAATACAGTGTCTAACAACTCAAACATTATTAAAACTTGTTTGTTTGTTTTATAGAGCATGTACAATCTACTTTTACATTTCGATCGCAACTCGTCGTACCGACAACTAACACCTGAGCTTTGCTGCAGTATCAGTATTTGCAAAATCGGCGTCTAACAACTCGAATATCAATAAAACTTATTTGTTTGGTTTATTGAGCAAGTATTATTTACTTTTGCAATTTGATCGTAACTCGTCCTACAGACAACTAACACTTGAGCTTAGCTGCAGTATCATTATTGTCAAAATCAGTGTCTAACAACTCAAACATTATTAAAACTTGTTTGTTTGTTTTATAGAGCATGTACAATCTACTTTTACATTTCGATCGCAACTCGTCGTACCGACAACTAACACCTGAGCTTTGCTGCAGTATCAGTATTTGCAAAATCGGCGTCTAACAACTCGAATATCAATAAAACTTATTTGTTTGGTTTATTGAGCAAGTATTATTTACTTTTGCAATTTGATCGTAACTCGTCCTACAGACAACTAACACTTGAGCTTAGCTGCAGTATCAATTTTTGCAAAATCAGTGTCTAACAACTCAAACATTATTAAAACTTGTTTGTTTGTTTTATAGAGCATGTACAATCTACTTTTACATTTCGATCGCAACTCGTCGTACCGACAACTAACACCTGAGCTTTGCTGCAGTATCAGTATTTGCAAAATCGGCGTCTAACAACTCGAATATCAATAAAACTTATTTGTTTGGTTTATTGAGCAAGTATTATTTACTTTTGCAATTTGATCGTAACTCGTCCTACAGACAACTAACACTTGAGCTTAGCTGCAGTATCAAATTTGCGAATACAGTGTCTAACAACTCAAACATTATTAAAACTTGTTTGTTTGTTTTATAGAGCATGTACAATCTACTTTTACATTTCGATCGCAACTCGTCGTACCGACAACTAACACCTGAGCTTTGCTGCAGTATCAGTATTTGCAAAATCGGCGTCTAACAACTCGAATATCAATAAAACTTATTTGTTTGGTTTATTGAGCAAGTATTATTTACTTTTGCAATTTGATCGTAACTCGTCCTACAGACAACTAACACTTGAGCTTAGCTGCAGTATCAATTTTTGCGAATACAGTGTCTAACAACTCAAACATTATTAAAACTTGTTTGTTTGTTTTATAGAGCATGTACAATCTACTTTTACATTTCGATCGCAACTCGTCGTACAGAAAACTAACACTTGAGCTTAGCTGCAGTATCATTATTGGCAAAATCAGTGTCTAACAACTCAAACATTATTAAAACTTGTTTGTTTGTTTTATACAGCATGTACAATCTACTTTTACATTTCGATCGCAACTCGTCGTACAGAAAACTAACACTTGAGCTTAGCTGCAGTATTAATTTTTGCGAAATCAGTGTCTAACAGCTCAAACATCATTAAAACTTGTTTGTTTGTTTTATAGAGCATGTACAATCTACTTTTACATTTCGATCGCAACTCGTCGTACCGACAACTAACACCTGAGCTTTGCTGCAGTATCAGTATTTGCAAAATCGGCGTCTAACAACTCGAATATCAATAAAACTTATTTGTTTGGTTTATTGAGCAAGTATTATTTACTTTTGCAATTTGATCGTAACTCGTCCTACAGACAACTAACACTTGAGCTTAGCTGCAGTATCAATTTTTGCGAATACAGTGTCTAACAACTCAAACATTATTAAAACTTGTTTGTTTGTTTTATAGAGCATGTACAATCTACTTTTACATTTCGATCGCAACTCGTCGTACCGACAACTAACACCTGAGCTTTGCTGCAGTATCAGTATTTGCAAAATCGGCGTCTAACAACTCGAATATCAAATAAAACTTATTTGTTTGGTTTATTGAGCAAGTATTATTTACTTTTGCAATTTGATCGTAACTCGTCCTACAGACAACTAACACTTGAGCTTAGCTGCAGTATCAATTTTTGCGAATACAGTGTCTAACAACTCAAACATTATTAAAACTTGTTTGTTTGTTTTATAGAGCATGTACAATCTACTTTTACATTTCGATCGCAACTCGTCGTACCGACAACTAACACCTGAGCTTTGCTGCAGTATCAGTATTTGCAAAATCGGCGTCTAACAACTCGAATATGAAATAAAACTTATTTGTTTGGTTTATTGAGCAAGTATTATTTACTTTTGCAATTTGATCGTAACTCGTCCTACAGAAAACTAACACTTGAGCTTAGCTGCAGTATTAATTTTGGCGAAATCAGTGTCTAACAACTCAAACATTATTAAAACTTGTTTGTTTGTTTTATAGAGCATGTACAATCTACTTTTACATTTCGATCGCAACTCGTCGTACCGACAACTAACACCTGAGCTTTGCTGCAGTATCAGTATTTGCAAAATCGGCGTCTAACAACTCGAATATGAAATAAAACTTATTTGTTTGGTTTATTGAGCAAGTATTATTTACTTTTGCAATTTGATCGTAACTCGTCCTACAGACAACTAACACTTGAGCTTAGCTGCAGTATCAATTTTTGCGAATACAGTGTCTAACAACTCAAACATTATTAAAACTTGTTTGTTTGTTTTATAGAGCATGTACAATCTACTTTTACATTTCGATCGCAACTCGTCGTACAGAAAACTAACACTTGAGCTTAGCTGCAGTATTAATTTTTGCGAAATCAGTGTCTAACAACTCAAACATCATTAAAACTTGTTTGTTTGTTTTATAGAGCATGTACAATCTACTTTACATTTCGATCGCAACTCGTCGTACCGACAACTAACACCTGAGCTTTGCTGCAGTATCAGTATTTGCAAAATCGGCGTCTAACAACTCGAATATCAATAAAACTTATTTGTTTGGTTTATTGAGCAAGTATTATTTACTTTTGCAATTTGATCGTAACTCGTCCTACAGACAACTAACACTTGAGCTTAGCTGCAGTATCAATTTTTGCGAATAGAGTGTCTAACAACTCAAACATTATTAAAACTTGTTTGTTTGTTTTATAGAGCATGTACAATCTACTTTTACATTTCGATCGCAACTCGTCGTACAGAAAACTAACACTTGAGCTTAGCTGCAGTATTAATTTTTGCGAAATCAGTGTCTAACAACTCAAACATTATTAAAACTTGTTTGTTTGTTTTATAGAGCATGTACAATCTACTTTTACATTTCGATCGCAACTCGTCGTACCGACAACTAACACCTGAGCTTTGCTGCAGTATCAGTATTTGCAAAATCGGCGTCTAACAACTCGAATATGAAATAAAACTTATTTGTTTGGTTTATTGAGCAAGTATTATTTACTTTTGCAATTTGATCGTAACTCGTCCTACAGACAACTAACACTTGAGCTTAGCTGCAGTATCATTATTGGCAAAATCAGTGTCTAAAACTCAAACATTATTAAAACTTGTTTGTTTGTTTTATACAGCATGTACAATCTACTTTTACATTTCGATCGCAACTCGTCGTACCGACCACTAACACCTGAGCTTTGCTGCAGTATCCGTATTTGCAAAATCGGCGTCTAACAACTCGAATATAAAATAAAACTTATTTGTTTGGTTTATTGAGCAAGTATTATTTACTTTTGCAATTTGATCGTAACTCGTCCTACAGACAACTATCACTTGAGCTTAGCTGCAGTATCAATTTTTGCGAATACAGTGTCTAACAACTCAAACATTATTAAAACTTGTTTGTTTGTTTTATAGAGCATGTACAATCTACCTTTACATTTCGATCGCAACTCGTCGTACAGAAAACTAACACTTGAGCTTAGCTGCAGTATTAATTTTTGCGAAATCAGTGTCTAACAACTCAAACATTATTAAAACTTGTTTGTTTGTTTTATAGAGCATGTACAATCTACTTTTACATTTCGATCGCAACTCGTCGTACCGACAACTAACACCTGAGCTTTGCTGCAGTATCAGTATTTGCAAAATCGGCGTCTAACAACTCGAATATCAATAAAACTTATTTGTTTGGTTTATTGAGCAAGTATTATTTACTTTTGCAATTTGATCGTAACTCGTCCTACAGACAACTAACACTTGAGCTTAGCTGCAGTATCAATTTTTGCGAATAGAGTGTCTAACAACTCAAACATTATTAAAACTTGTTTGTTTGTTTTATAGAGCATGTACAATCTACTTTTACATTTCGATCGCAACTCGTCGTACAGAAAACTAACACTTGAGCTTAGCTGCAGTATTAATTTTTGCGAAATCAGTGTCTAACAACTCAAACATCATTAAAACTTGTTTGTTTGTTTTATAGAGCATGTACAATCTACTTTTACATTTCGATCGCAACTCGTCGTACCGACAACTAACACCTGAGCTTTGCTGCAGTATCAGTATTTGCAAAATCGGCGTCTAACAACTCGAATATCAATAAAACTTATTTGTTTGGTTTATTGAGCAAGTATTATTTACTTTTGCAATTTGATCGTAACTCGTCCTACAGATAACTAACACTTGAGCTTAGCTGCAGTATCATTATTGGCAAAATCAGTGTCTAACAACTCAAACATTATTAAAACTTGTTTGTTTGTTTTATACAGCATGTACAATCTACTTTTACATTTCGATCGCAACTCGTCGTACCGACAACTAACACCTGAGCTTTGCTGCAGTATCAGTATTTGCAAAATCGGCGTCTAACAACTCGAATATGAAATAAAACTTATTTGTTTGGTTTATTGAGCAAGTATTATTTACTTTTGCAATTTGATCGTAACTCGTCCTACAGACAACTAACACTTGAGCTTAGCTGCAGTATCAATTTTTGCGAATACAGTGTCTAACAACTCAAACATTATTAAAACTTGTTTGTTTGTTTTATAGAGCATGTACAATCTACTTTTACATTTCGATCGCAACTCGTCGTACCGACAACTAACACCTGAGCTTTGCTGCAGTATCAGTATTTGCAAAATCGGCGTCTAACAACTCGAATATCAATAAAACTTATTTGTTTGGTTTATTGAGCAAGTATTATTTACTTTTGCAATTTGATCGTAACTCGTCCTACAGACAACTAACACTTGAGCTTAGCTGCAGTATCAATTTTTGCGAATACAGTGTCTAACAACTCAAACATTATTAAAACTTGTTTGTTTGTTTTATAGAGCATGTACAATCTACTTTTACATTTCGATCGCAACTCGTCGTACAGAAAACTAACACTTGAGCTTAGCTGCAGTATTAATTTTTGCGAAATCAGTGTCTAACAACTCAAACATCATTAAAACTTGTTTGTTTGTTTTATAGAGCATGTACAATCTACTTTTACATTTCGATCGCAACTCGTCGTACCGACAACTAACACCTGAGCTTTGCTGCAGTATCAGTATTTGCAAAATCGGCGTCTAACAACTCGAATATCAATAAAACTTATTTGTTTGGTTTATTGAGCAAGTATTATTTACTTTGCAATTTGATCGTAACTCGTCCTACAGACAACTAACACTTGAGCTTAGTTGCAGTATCAATTTTTGCGAATAGAGTGTCTAACAACTCAAACATTATTAAAACTTGTTTGTTTGTTTTATAGAGCATGTACAATCTACTTTAACATTTCGATCGCAACTCGTCGTACAGAAAACTAACACTTGAGCTTAGCTGCAGTATTAATTTTTGCGAAATCAGTGTCCAACAACTCAAACATCATTAAAACTTGTTTGTTTGTTTTATAGAGCATGTACAATCTATTTTTACATTTCGATCGCAACTCGTCGTACCGACAACTAACACCTGAGCTTTGCTGCAGTATCAGTATTTGCAAAATCGGCGTCTAACAACTCGAATATCAATAAAACTTATTTGTTTGGTTTATTGAGCAAGTATTATTTACTTTTGCAATTTGATCGTAACTCGTCCTACAGACAACTAACACTTGAGCTTAGCTGCAGTATCATTATTGGCAAAATCAGTGTCTAACAACTCAAACATTATTAAAACTTGTTTGTTTGTTTTATACAGCATGTACAATCTACTTTTACATTTCGATCGCAACTCGTCGTACCGACAACTAACACCTGAGCTTTGCTGCAGTATCAGTATTTGCAAAATCGGCGTCTAACAACTCGAATATCAATAAAACTTATTTGTTTGGTTTATTGAGCAAGTATTATTTACTTTTGCAATTTGATCGTAACTCGTCCTACAGACAACTAACACTTGAGCTTAGTTGCAGTATCAATTTTTGCGAATAGAGTGTCTAACAACTCAAACATTATTAAAACTTGTTTGTTTGTTTTATAGAGCATGTACAATCTACTTTTACATTTCGATCGCAACTCGTCGTACAGAAAACTAACACTTGAGCTTAGCTGCAGTATTAATTTTTGAGAAATCAGTGTCCAACAACTCAAACATCATTAAAACTTGTTTGTTTGTTTTATAGAGCATGTTCAATCTACTTTTACATTTCGATCGCAACTCGTCGTACCGACAACTAACACCTGAGCTTTGCTGCAGTATCAGTATTTGCAAAATCGGCGTCTAACAACTCGAATATCAATAAAACTTATTTGTTTGGTTTATTGAGCAAGTATTATTTACTTTTGCAATTTGATCGTAACTCGTCCTACAGACAACTAACACTTGAGCTTAGCTGCAGTATCATTATTGGCAAAATCAGTGTCTAACAACTCAAACATTATTAAAACTTGTTTGTTTGTTTTATACAGCATGTACAATCTACTTTACATTTCGATCGCAACTCGTCGTACCGACAACTAACACCTGAGCTTTGCTGCAGTATCAGTATTTGCAAAATCGGCGTCTAACAACTCGAATATCAATAAAACTTATTTGTTTGGTTTATTGAGCAAGTATTATTTACTTTTGCAATTTGATCGTAACTCGTCCTACAGACAACTAACACTTGAGCTTAGCTGCAGTATCAATTTTTGCGAATACAGTGTCTAACAACTCAAACATTATTAAAACTTGTTTGTTTGTTTTATAGAGCATGTACAATCTACTTTTACATTTCGATCGCAACTCGTCGTACCGACAACTAACACCTGAGCTTTGCTGCAGTATCAGTATTTGCAAAATCGGCGTCTAACAACTCGAATATCAATAAAACTTATTTGTTTGGTTTATTGAGCAAGTATTATTTACTTTTGCAATTTGATCGTAACTCGTCCTACAGACAACTAACACTTGAGCTTAGCTGCAGTATCAATTTTTGCGAATACAGTGTCTAACAACTCAAACATTATTAAAACTTGTTTGTTTGTTTTATAGAGCATGTACAATCTACTTTTACATTTCGATCGCAACTCGTCGTACAGAAAACTAACACTTGAGCTTAGCTGCAGTATCATTATTGGCAAAATCAGTGTCTAACAACTCAAACATTATTAAAACTTGTTTGTTTGTTTTATACAGCATGTACAATCTACTTTTACATTTCGATCGCAACTCGTCGTACAGAAAACTAACACTTGAGCTTAGCTGCAGTATTAATTTTTGCGAAATCAGTGTCTAACAACTCAAACATCATTAAAACTTGTTTGTTTGTTTTATAGAGCATGTACAATCTACTTTACATTTCGATCGCAACTCGTCGTACCGACAACTAACACCTGAGCTTTGCTGCAGTATCAGTATTTGCAAAATCGGCGTCTAACAACTCGAATATCAATAAAACTTATTTGTTTGGTTTATTGAGCAAGTATTATTTACTTTTGCAATTTGATCGTAACTCGTCCTACAGACAACTAACACTTGAGCTTAGCTGCAGTATCAATTTTTGCGAATACAGTGTCTAACAACTCAAACATTATTAAAACTTGTTTGTTTGTTTTATAGAGCATGTACAATCTACTTTTACATTTCGATCGCAACTCGTCGTACCGACAACTAACACCTGAGCTTTGCTGCAGTATCAGTATTTGCAAAATCGGCGTCTAACAACTCGAATATGAAATAAAACTTATTTGTTTGGTTTATTGAGCAAGTATTATTTACTTTTGCAATTTGATCGTAACTCGTCCTACAGACAACTAACACTTGAGCTTAGCTGCAGTATCAATTTTTGCGAATACAGTGTCTAACAACTCAAACATTATTAAAACTTGTTTGTTTGTTTTATAGAGCATGTACAATCTACTTTTACATTTCGATCGCAACTCGTCGTACCGACAACTAACACCTGAGCTTTGCTGCAGTATCCGTATTTGCAAAATCGGCGTCTAACAACTCGAATATGAAATAAAACTTATTTGTTTGGTTTATTGAGCAAGTATTATTAACTTTTGCAATTTGATCGTAACTCGTCCTACAGACAACTAACACTTGAGCTTAGCTGCAGTATCATTATTGGCAAAATCAGTGTCTAAAACTCAAACATTATTAAAACTTGTTTGTTTGTTTTATACAGCATGTACAATCTACTTTTACATTTCGATCGCAACTCGTCGTACCGACCACTAACACCTGAGCTTTGCTGCAGTATCCGTATTTGCAAAATCGGCGTCTAACAACTCGAATATGAAATAAAACTTATTTGTTTGGTTTATTGAGCAAGTATTATTTACTTTTGCAATTTGATCGTAACTCGTCCTACAGACAACTAACACTTGAGCTTAGCTGCAATATCAATTTTTGCGAATACAGTGTCTAACAACTCAAACATTATTAAAACTTGTTTGTTTGTTTTATAGAGCATGTACAATCTACTTTTACATTTCGATCGCAACTCGTCGTACAGAAAACTAACACTTGAGCTTAGCTGCAGTATTAATTTTTGCGAAATCAGTGTCTAACAACTCAAACATCATTAAAACTTGTTTGTTTGTTTTATAGAGCATGTACAATCTACTTTTACATTTCGATCGCAACTCGTCGTACCGACAACTAACACCTGAGCTTTGCTGCAGTATCAGTATTTGCAAAATCGGCGTCTAACAACTCGAATATCAATAAAACTTATTTGTTTGGTTTATTGAGCAAGTATTATTTACTTTTGCAATTTGATCGTAACTCGTCCTACAGACAACTAACACTTGAGCTTAGTTGCAGTATCAATTTTTGCGAATAGAGTGTCTAACAACTCAAACATTATTAAAACTTGTTTGTTTGTTTTATAGAGCATGTACAATCTACTTTTACATTTCGATCGCAACTCGTCGTACAGAAAACTAACACTTGAGCTTAGCTGCAGTATTAATTTTTGCGAAATCAGTGTCCAACAACTCAAACATCATTAAAACTTGTTTGTTTGTTTTATAGAGCATGTACAATCTATTTTTACATTTCGATCGCAACTCGTCGTACCGACAACTAACACCTGAGCTTTGCTGCAGTATCAGTATTTGCAAAATCGGCGTCTAACAACTGGAATATCAATAAAACTTATTTGTTTGGTTTATTGAGCAAGTATTATTTACTTTTGCAATTTGATCGTAACTCGTCCTACAGACAACTAACACTTGAGCTTAGCTGCAGTATCATTATTGGCAAAATCAGTGTCTAACAACTCAAACATTATTAAAACTTGTTTGTTTGTTTTATACAGCATGTACAATCTACTTTTACATTTCGATCGCAACTCGTCGTACCGACAACTAACACCTGAGCTTTGCTGCAGTATCAGTATTTGCAAAATCGGCGTCTAACAACTCGAATATCAATAAAACTTATTTGTTTGGTTTATTGAGCAAGTATTATTTACTTTTGCAATTTGATCGTAACTCGTCCTACAGACAACTAACACTTGAGCTTAGCTGCAGTATCAATTTTTGCGAATACAGTGTCTAACAACTCAAACATTATTAAAACTTGTTTGTTTGTTTTATAGAGCATGTACAATCTACTTTTACATTTCGATCGCAACTCGTCGTACCGACAACTAACACCTGAGCTTTGCTGCAGTATCAGTATTTGCAAAATCGGCGTCTAACAACTCGAATATCAATAAAACTTATTTGTTTGGTTTATTGAGCAAGTATTATTTACTTTTGCAATTTGATCGTAACTCGTCCTACAGACAACTATCACTTGAGCTTAGCTGCAGTATCATTATTGGCGAAATCAGTGTCTAACAACTCAAACATCATTAAAACTTGTTTGTTTGTTTTATACAGCATGTACAATCTACTTTTACATTTCGATCGCAACTCGTCGTACCGACAACTAACACCTGAGCTTTGCTGCAGTATCAGTATTTGCAAAATCGGCGTCTAACAACTCGAATATCAATAAAACTTATTTGTTTGGTTTATTGAGCAAGTATTATTTACTTTTGCAATTTGATCGTAACTCGTCCTACAGACAACTAACACTTGAGCTTAGCTGCAGTATCAATTTTTGCGAATACAGTGTCTAACAACTCAAACATTATTAAAACTTGTTTGTTTGTTTTATAGAGCATGTACAATCTACTTTTACATTTCGATCGCAACTCGTCGTACCGACAACTAACACCTGAGCTTTGCTGCAGTATCAGTATTTGCAAAATCGGCGTCTAACAACTCGAATATCAATAAAACTTATTTGTTTGGTTTATTGAGCAAGTATTATTTACTTTTGCAATTTGATCGTAACTCGTCCTACAGACAACTAACACTTGAGCTTAGCTGCAGTATCAATTTTTGCGAATACAGTGTCTAACAACTCAAACATTATTAAAACTTGTTTGTTTGTTTTATAGAGCATGTACAATCTACTTTTACATTTCGATCGCAACTCGTCGTACAGAAAACTAACACTTGAGCTTAGCTGCAGTATCATTATTGGCAAAATCAGTGTCTAACAACTCAAACATTATTAAAACTTGTTTGTTTGTTTTATACAGCATGTACAATCTACTTTTACATTTCGATCGCAACTCGTCGTACAGAAAACTAACACTTGAGCTTAGCTGCAGTATTAATTTTTGCGAAATCAGTGTCTAACAACTCAAACATCATTAAAACTTGTTTGTTTGTTTTATAGAGCATGTACAATCTACTTTTACATTTCGATCGCAACTCGTCGTACCGACAACTAACACCTGAGCTTTGCTGCAGTATCAGTATTTGCAAAATCGGCGTCTAACAACTCGAATATCAATAAAACTTATTTGTTTGGTTTATTGAGCAAGTATTATTTACTTTTGCAATTTGATCGTAACTCGTCCTACAGACAACTAACACTTGAGCTTAGCTGCAGTATCAATGTTTGCGAATACAGTGTCTAACAACTCAAACATTATTAAAACTTGTTTGTTTGTTTTATAGAGCATGTACAATCTACTTTTACATTTCGATCGCAACTCGTCGTACCGACAACTAACACCTGAGCTTTGCTGCAGTATCAGTATTTGCAAAATCGGCGTCTAACAACTCGAATATGAAATAAAACTTATTTGTTTGGTTTATTGAGCAAGTATTATTTACTTTTGCAATTTGATCGTAACTCGTCCTACAGACAACTAACACTTGAGCTTAGCTGCAGTATCAATTTTTGCGAATACAGTGTCTAACAACTCAAACATTATTAAAACTTGTTTGTTTGTTTTATAGAGCATGTACAATCTACTTTTACATTTCGATCGCAACTCGTCGTACCGACAACTAACACCTGAGCTTTGCTGCAGTATCATTATTGGCAAAATCAGTGTCTAACAACTCAAACATTATTAAAACTTGTTTGTTTGTTTTATACAGCATGTACAATCTACTTTTACATTTCGATCGCAACTCGTCGTACCGACAACTAACACCTGAGCTTTGCTGCAGTATCAGTATTTGCAAAATCGGCGTCTAACAACTCGAATATCAATAAAACTTATTTGTTTGGTTTATTGAGCAAGTATTATTTACTTTTGCAATTTGATCGTAACTCGTCCTACAGACAACTAACACTTGAGCTTAGCTGCAGTATCAATTTTTGCGAATACAGTGTCTAACAACTCAAACATTATTAAAACTTGTTTGTTTGTTTTATAGAGCATGTACAATCTACTTTTACATTTCGATCGCAACTCGTCGTACCGACAACTAACACCTGAGCTTTGCTGCAGTATCAGTATTTGCAAAATCGGCGTCTAACAACTCGAATATCAATAAAACTTATTTGTTTGGTTTATTGAGCAAGTATTATTTACTTTTGCAATTTGATCGTAACTCGTCCTACAGACAACTAACACTTGAGCTTAGCTGCAGTATCAATTTTTGCGAATACAGTGTCTAACAACTCAAACATTATTAAAACTTGTTTGTTTGTTTTATAGAGCATGTACAATCTACTTTTACATTTCGATCGCAACTCGTCGTACAGAAAACTAACACTTGAGCTTAGCTGCAGTATCATTATTGGCAAAATCAGTGTCTAACAACTCAAACATTATTAAAACTTGTTTGTTTGTTTTATACAGCATGTACAATCTACCTTTACATTTCGATCGCAACTCGTCGTACAGAAAACTAACACTTGAGCTTAGCTGCAGTATTAATTTTTGCGAAATCAGTGTCTAACAACTCAAACATCATTAAAACTTGTTTGTTTGTTTTATAGAGCATGTACAATCTACCTCTACATTTCGATCGCAACTCGTCGTACCGACAACTAACACCTGAGCTTTGCTGCAGTATCAGTATTTGCAAAATCGGCGTCTAACAACTCGAATATCAATAAAACTTATTTGTTTGGTTTATTGAGCAAGTATTATTTACTTTTGCAATTTGATCGTAACTCGTCCTACAGACAACTAACACTTGAGCTTAGTTGCAGTATCAATTTTTGCGAATAGAGTGTCTAACAACTCAAACATTATTAAAACTTGTTTGTTTGTTTTATAGAGCATGTACAATCTACTTTTACATTTCGATCGCAACTCGTCGTACAGAAAACTAACACTTGAGCTTAGCTGCAGTATTAATTTAGCGAAATCAGTGTCTAACAACTCAAACATCATTAAAACTTGTTTGTTTGTTTTATAGAGCATGTACAATCTACTTTTACATTTCGATCGCAACTCGTCGTACCGACAACTAACACCTGAGCTTTGCTGCAGTATCAGTATTTGCAAAATCGGCGTCTAACAACTCGAATATCAATAAAACTTATTTGTTTGGTTTATTGAGCAAGTATTATTTACTTTTGCAATTTGATCGTAACTCGTCCTACAGACAACTAACACTTGAGCTTAGCTGCAGTATCATTATTGGCAAAATCAGTGTCTAACAACTCAAACATTATTAAAACTTGTTTGTTTGTTTTATACAGCATGTACAATCTACTTTTACATTTCGATCGCAACTCGTCGTACCGACAACTAACACCTGAGCTTTGCTGCAGTATCAGTATTTGCAAAATCGGCGTCTAACAACTCGAATATCAATAAAACTTATTTGTTTGGTTTATTGAGCAAGTATTATTTACTTTTGCAATTTGATCGTAACTCGTCCTACAGACAACTAACACTTGAGCTTAGCTGCAGTATCAATTTTTGCGAATACAGTGTCTAACAACTCAAACATTATTAAAACTTGTTTGTTTGTTTTATAGAGCATGTACAATCTACTTTTACATTTCGATCGCAACTTGTCGTACCGACAACTAACACCTGAGCTTTGCTGCAGTATCAGTATTTGCAAAATCGGCGTCTAACAACTCGAATATCAATAAAACTTATTTGTTTGGTTTATTGAGCAAGTATTATTTACTTTTGCAATTTGATCGTAACTCGTCCTACAGACAACTAACACTTGAGCTTAGCTGCAGTATCAATTTTTGCGAATACAGTGTCTAACAACTCAAACATTATTAAAACTTGTTTGTTTGTTTTATACAGCATGTACAATCTACTTTTACATTTCGATCGCAACTCGTCGTACAGAAAACTAACACTTGAGCTTAGCTGCAGTATCATTATTGGCAAAATCAGTGTCTAACAACTCAAACATTATTAAAACTTGTTTGTTTGTTTTATACAGCATGTACAATCTACTTTTACATTTCGATCGCAACTCGTCGTACAGAAAACTAACACTTGAGCTTAGCTGCAGTATTAATTTTTGCGAAATCAGTGTCTAACAGCTCAAACATCATTAAAACTTGTTTGTTTGTTTTATAGAGCATGTACAATCTACTTTTACATTTCGATCGCAACTCGTCGTACCGACAACTAACACCTAAGCTTTGCTGCAGTATCAGTATTTGCAAAATCGGCGTCTAACAACTCGAATATCAATAAAACTTATTTGTTTGGTTTATTGAGCAAGTATTATTTACTTTTGCAATTTGATCGTAACTCGTCCTACAGACAACTAACACTTGAGCTTAGTTGCAGTATCAATTTTTGCGAATAGAGTGTCTAACATCTCAAACATTATTAAAACTTGTTTGTTTGTTTTATAGAGCATGTACAATCTACTTTTACATTTCGATCGCAACTCGTCGTACAGAAAACTAACACTTGAGCTTAGCTGCAGTATTAATTTTTGCGAAATCAGTGTCTAACAACTCAAACATCATTAAAACTTGTTTGTTTGTTTTATAGAGCATGTGCAATCTACTTTTACATTTCGATCGCAACTCGTCGTACCGACAACTAACACCTGAGCTTTGCTGCAGTATCAGTATTTGCAAAATCGGCGTCTAACAACTTGAATATCAATAAAACTTATTTGTTTGGTTTATTGAGCAAGTATTATTTACTTTTGCAATTTGATCGTAACTCGTCCTACAGACAACTAACACTTGAGCTTAGCTGCAGTATCAATTTTTGCGAAATCAGTGTCTAACAACTCAAACATCATTAAAACTTGTTTGTTTGTTTTATAGAGCATGTACAATCTACTTTTACATTTCGATCGCAACTCGTCGTACCGACAACTAACACCTGAGCTTTGCTGCAGTATCCGTATTTGCAAAATCGGCGTCTAACAACTCGAATATGAAATAAAACTTATTTGTTTGGTTTATTGAGCAAGTATTATTTACTTTTGCAATTTGATCGTAACTCGTCCTACAGACAACTAACACTTGAGCTTAGCTGCAATATCAATTTTTGCGAATACAGTGTCTAACAACTCAAACATTATTAAAACTTGTTTGTTTGTTTTATAGAGCATGTACAATCTACTTTTACATTTCGATCGCAACTCGTCGTACAGAAAACTAACACTTGAGCTTAGCTGCAGTATTAATTTTTGCGAAATCAGTGTCTAACAACTCAAACATCATTAAAACTTGTTTGTTTGTTTTATAGAGCATGTACAATCTACTTTTACATTTCGATCGCAACTCGTCGTACCGACAACTAACACCTGAGCTTTGCTGCAGTATCAGTATTTGCAAAATCGGCGTCTAACAACTCGAATATCAATAAAACTTATTTGTTTGGTTTATTGAGCAAGTATTATTTACTTTTGCAATTTGATCGTAACTCGTCCTACAGACAACTAACACTTGAGCTTAGTTGCAGTATCAATTTTTGCGAATAGAGTGTCTAACATCTCAAACATTATTAAAACTTGTTTGTTTGTTTTATAGAGCATGTACAATCTACTTTTACATTTCGATCGCAACTCGTCGTACAGAAAACTAACACTTGAGCTTAGCTGCAGTATTAATTTTTGCGAAATCAGTGTCTAACAACTCAAACATCATTAAAACTTGTTTGTTTGTTTTATAGAGCATGTACAATCTACTTGTACATTTCGATCGCAACTCGTCGTACCGACAACTAACACCTGAGCTTTGCTGCAGTATCAGTATTTGCAAAATCGGCGTCTAACAACTTGAATATCAATAAAACTTATTTGTTTGGTTTATTGAGCAAGTATTATTTACTTTTGCAATTTGATCGTAACTCGTCCTACAGACAACTAACACTTGAGCTTAGCTGCAGTATCAATTTTTGCGAATACAGTGTCTAACAACTCAAACATCATTAAAATTTGTTTGTTTGTTTTATAGAGCATGTACAATCTACTTTTACATTTCGATCGCAACTCGTCGTACAGAAAACTAACACTTGAGCTTAGCTGCAGTATTAATTTTTGCGAAATCAGTGTCTAACAGCTCAAACATCATTAAAACTTGTTTGTTTGTTTTATAGAGCATGTACAATCTACTTTTACATTTCGATCGCAACTCGTCGTACCGACAACTAACACCTGAGCTTTGCTGCAGTATCAGTATTTGCAAAATCGGCGTCTAACAACTCGAATATCAATAAAACTTATTTGTTTGGTTTATTGAGCAAGTATTATTTACTTTTGCAATTTGATCGTAACTCGTCCTACAGACAACTAACACTTGAGCTTAGTTGCAGTATCAATTTTTGCGAATAGAGTGTCTAACAACTCAAACATTATTAAAACTTGTTTGTTTGTTTTATAGAGCATGTACAATCTACCTTTACATTTCGATCGCAACTCGTCGTACAGAAAACTAACACTTGAGCTTAGCTGCAGTATTAATTTTTGCGAAATCAGTGTCTAACAACTCAAACATCATTAAAACTTGTTTGTTTGTTTTATAGAGCATGTACAATCTATTTTTACATTTCGATCGCAACTCGTCGTACCGACAACTAACACCTGAGCTTTGCTGCAGTATCAGTATTTGCAAAATCGGCGTCTAACAACTCGAATATCAATAAAACTTATTTGTTTGGTTTATTGAGCAAGTATTATTTACTTTTGCAATTTGATCGTAACTCGTCCTACAGACAACTAACACTTGAGCTTAGCTGCAGTATCATTATTGGCAAAATCAGTGTCTAACAACTCAAACATTATTAAAACTTGTTTGTTTGTTTTATACAGCATGTACAATCTACTTTTACATTTCGATCGCAACTCGTCGTACCGACAACTAACACCTGAGCTTTGCTGCAGTATCAGTATTTGCAAAATCGGCGTCTAACAACTCGAATATCAATAAAACTTATTTGTTTGGTTTATTGAGCAAGTATTATTTACTTTTGCAATTTGATCGTAACTCGTCCTACAGACAACTAACACTTGAGCTTAGCTGCAGTATCAATTTTTGCGAATACAGTGTCTAACAACTCAAACATTATTAAAACTTGTTTGTTTGTTTTATAGAGCATGTACAATCTACTTTTACATTTCGATCGCAACTTGTCGTACCGACAACTAACACCTGAGCTTTGCTGCAGTATCAGTATTTGCAAAATCGGCGTCTAACAACTCGAATATCAATAAAACTTATTTGTTTGGTTTATTGAGCAAGTATTATTTATTTTGCAATTTGATCGTAACTCGTCCTACAGACAACTAACACTTGAGCTTAGCTGCAGTATCAATTTTTGCGAATACAGTGTCTAACAACTCAAACATTATTAAAACTTGTTTGTTTGTTTTATACAGCATGTACAATCTACTTTTACATTTCGATCGCAACTCGTCGTACAGAAAACTAACACTTGAGCTTAGCTGCAGTATCATTATTGGCAAAATCAGTGTCTAACAACTCAAACATTATTAAAACTTGTTTGTTTGTTTTATACAGCATGTACAATCTACTTTTACATTTCGATCGCAACTCGTCGTACAGAAAACTAACACTTGAGCTTAGCTGCAGTATTAATTTTTGCGAAATCAGTGTCTAACAGCTCAAACATCATTAAAACTTGTTTGTTTGTTTTATAGAGCATGTACAATCTACTTTTACATTTCGATCGCAACTCGTCGTACCGACAACTAACACCTAAGCTTTGCTGCAGTATCAGTATTTGCAAAATCGGCGTCTAACAACTCGAATATCAATAAAACTTATTTGTTTGGTTTATTGAGCAAGTATTATTTACTTTTGCAATTTGATCGTAACTCGTCCTACAGACAACTAACACTTGAGCTTAGTTGCAGTATCAATTTTTGCGAATAGAGTGTCTAACATCTCAAACATTATTAAAACTTGTTTGTTTGTTTTATAGAGCATGTACAATCTACTTTTACATTTCGATCGCAACTCGTCGTACAGAAAACTAACACTTGAGCTTAGCTGCAGTATTAATTTTTGCGAAATCAGTGTCTAACAACTCAAACATCATTAAAACTTGTTTGTTTGTTTTATAGAGCATGTGCAATCTACTTTTACATTTCGATCGCAACTCGTCGTACCGACAACTAACACCTGAGCTTTGCTGCAGTATCAGTATTTGCAAAATCGGCGTCTAACAACTGGAATATCAATAAAACTTATTTGTTTGGTTTATTGAGCAAGTATTATTTACTTTTGCAATTTGATCGTAACTCGTCCTACAGACAACTAACACTTGAGCTTAGCTGCAGTATCAATTTTTGCGAAATCAGTGTCTAACAACTCAAACATCATTAAAACTTGTTTGTTTGTTTTATAGAGCATGTACAATCTACTTTTACATTTCGATCGCAACTCGTCGTACCGACAACTAACACCTGAGCTTTGCTGCAGTATCCGTATTTGCAAAATCGGCGTCTAACAACTCGAATATGAAATAAAACTTATTTGTTTGGTTTATTGAGCAAGTATTATTTACTTTTGCAATTTGATCGTAACTCGTCCTACAGACAACTAACACTTGAGCTTAGCTGCAATATCAATTTTTGCGAATACAGTGTCTAACAACTCAAACATTATTAAAACTTGTTTGTTTGTTTTATAGAGCATGTACAATCTACTTTTACATTTCGATCGCAACTCGTCGTACAGAAAACTAACACTTGAGCTTAGCTGCAGTATTAATTTTTGCGAAATCAGTGTCTAACAACTCAAACATCATTAAAACTTGTTTGTTTGTTTTATAGAGCATGTACAATCTACTTTTACATTTCGATCGCAACTCGTCGTACCGACAACTAACACCTGAGCTTTGCTGCAGTATCAGTATTTGCAAAATCGGCGTCTAACAACTCGAATATCAATAAAACTTATTTGTTTGGTTTATTGAGCAAGTATTATTTACTTTTGCAATTTGATCGTAACTCGTCCTACAGACAACTAAAACTTGAGCTTAGTTGCAGTATCAATTTTTGCGAATAGAGTGTCTAACATCTCAAACATTATTAAAACTTGTTTGTTTGTTTTATAGAGCATGTACAATCTACTTTTACATTTCGATCGCAACTCGTCGTACAGAAAACTAACACTTGAGCTTAGCTGCAGTATTAATTTTTGCGAAATCAGTGTCTAACAACTCAAACATCATTAAAACTTGTTTGTTTGTTTTATAGAGCATGTGCAATCTACTTTTACATTTCGATCGCAACTCGTCGTACCGACAACTAACACCTGAGCTTTGCTGCAGTATCAGTATTTGCAAAATCGGCGTCTAACAACTGGAATATCAATAAAACTTATTTGTTTGGTTTATTGAGCAAGTATTATTTACTTTTGCAATTTGATCGTAACTCGTCCTACAGACAACTAACACTTGAGCTTAGCTGCAGTATCAATTTTTGCGAATACAGTGTCTAACAACTCAAACATCATTAAAATTTGTTTGTTTGTTTTATAGAGCATGTACAATCTACTTTTACATTTCGATCGCAACTCGTCGTACCGACAACTAACACCTGAGCTTTGCTGCAGTATCCGTATTTGCAAAATCGGCGTCTAACAACTCGAATATGAAATAAAACTTATTTGTTTGGTTTATTGAGCAAGTATTATTTACTTTTGCAATTTGATCGTAACTCGTCCTACAGACAACTAACACTTGAGCTTAGCTGCAGTATCAATTTTTGCGAAATCAGTGTCTAACAACTCAAACATCATTAAAACTTGTTTGTTTGTTTTATAGAGCATGTACAATCTACTTTTACATTTCGATCGCAACTCGTCGTACCGACAACTAACACCTGAGCTTTGCTGCAGTATCCGTATTTGCAAAATCGGCGTCTAACAACTCGAATATGAAATAAAACTTATTTGTTTGGTTTATTGAGCAAGTATTATTTACTTTTGCAATTTGATCGTAACTCGTCCTACAGACAACTAACACTTGAGCTTAGCTGCAATATCAATTTTTGCGAATACAGTGTCTAACAACTCAAACATTATTAAAACTTGTTTGTTTGTTTTATAGAGCATGTACAATCTACTTTTACATTTCGATCGCAACTCGTCGTACAGAAAACTAACACTTGAGCTTAGCTGCAGTATTAATTTTTGCGAAATCAGTGTCTAACAACTCAAACATCATTAAAACTTGTTTGTTTGTTTTATAGAGCATGTACAATCTACTTTTACATTTCGATCGCAACTCGTCGTACCGACAACTAACACCTGAGCTTTGCTGCAGTATCAGTATTTGCAAAATCGGCGTCTAACAACTCGAATATCAATAAAACTTATTTGTTTGGTTTATTGAGCAAGTATTATTTACTTTTGCAATTAGATCGTAACTCGTCCTACAGACAACTAACACTTGAGCTTAGTTGCAGTATCAATTTTTGCGAATAGAGTGTCTAACAACTCAAACATTATTAAAACTTGTTTGTTTGTTTTATAGAGCATGTACAATCTACTTCTACATTTCGATCGCAACTCGTCGTACAGAAAACTAACACTTGAGCTTAGCTGCAGTATTAATTTTTGCGAAATCAGTGTCTAACAACTCAAACATCATTAAAACTTGTTTGTTTGTTTTATAGAGCATGTGCAATCTACTTTTACATTTCGATCGCAACTCGTCGTACCGACAACTAACACCTGAGCTTTGCTGCAGTATCAGTATTTGCAAAATCGGCGTCTAACAACTTGAATATCAATAAAACTTATTTGTTTGGTTTATTGAGCAAGTATTATTTACTTTTGCAATTTGATCGTAACTCGTCCTACAGACAACTAACACTTGAGCTTAGCTGCAGTATCAATTTTTGCGAATACAGTGTCTAACAACTCAAACATCATTAAAATTTGTTTGTTTGTTTTATAGAGCATGTACAATCTACTTTTACATTTCGATCGCAACTCGTCGTACCGACAACTAACACCTGAGCTTTGCTGCAGTATCCGTATTTGCAAAATCGGCGTCTAACAACTCGAATATGAAATAAAACTTATTTGTTTGGTTTATTGAGCAAGTATTATTTACTTTTGCAATTTGATCGTAACTCGTCCTACAGACAACTAACACTTGAGCTTAGCTGCAGTATCAATTTTTGCGAAATCAGTGTCTAACAACTCAAACATCATTAAAACTTGTTTGTTTGTTTTATAGAGCATGTACAATCTACTTTTACATTTCGATCGCAACTCGTCGTACCGACAACTAACACCTGAGCTTTGCTGCAGTATCCGTATTTGCAAAATCGGCGTCTAACAACTCGAATATGAAATAAAACTTATTTGTTTGGTTTATTGAGCAAGTATTATTTACTTTTGCAATTTGATCGTAACTCGTCCTACAGACAACTAACACTTGAGCTTAGCTGCAATATCAATTTTTGCGAATACAGTGTCTAACAACTCAAACATTATTAAAACTTGTTTGTTTGTTTTATAGAGCATGTACAATCTACTTTTACATTTCGATCGCAACTCGTCGTACAGAAAACTAACACTTGAGCTTAGCTGCAGTATTAATTTTTGCGAAATCAGTGTCTAACAACTCAAACATCATTAAAACTTGTTTGTTTGTTTTATAGAGCATGTACAATCTACTTTTACATTTCGATCGCAACTCGTCGTACCGACAACTAACACCTGAGCTTTGCTGCAGTATCAGTATTTGCAAAATCGGCGTCTAACAACTCGAATATCAATAAAACTTATTTGTTTGGTTTATTGAGCAAGTATTATTTACTTTTGCAATTTGATCGTAACTCGTCCTACAGACAACTAACACTTGAGCTTAGTTGCAGTATCAATTTTTGCGAATAGAGTGTCTAACAACTCAAACATTATTAAAACTTGTTTGTTTGTTTTATAGAGCATGTACAATCTACTTTTACATTTCGATCGCAACTCGTCGTACAGAAAACTAACACTTGAGCTTAGCTGCAGTATTAATTTTTGCGAAATCAGTGTCTAACAACTCAAACATCATTAAAACTTGTTTGTTTGTTTTATAGAGCATGTACAATCCAATTTTTTTTATATTTCGATCGCAACTCGTCGTACCGACAACTAACACCTGAGCTTTGCTGCAGTATCAGTATTTGCAAAATCGGCGTCTAACAACTCGAATATCAATAAAACTTATTTGTTTGGTTTATTGAGCAAGTATTATTTACTTTTGCAATTTGATCGTAACTCGTCCTACAGACAACTAACACTTGAGCTTAGCTGCAGTATCATTATTGGCAAAATCAGTGTCTAACAACTCAAACATTATTAAAACTTGTTTGTTTGTTTTATAGAGCATGTACAATCTACTTTTACATTTCGATCGCAACTCGTCGTACAGAAAACTAACACTTGAGCTTAGCTGCAGTATTAATTTTTGCGAAATCAGTGTCTAACAACTCAAACATCATTAAAACTTGTTTGTTTGTTTTATAGAGCATGTACAATCTACTTTTACATTTCGATCGCAACTCGTCGTACCGACAACTAACACCTGAGCTTTGCTGCAGTATCAGTATTTGCAAAATCGGCGTCTAACAACTCGAATATCAATAAAACTTATTTGTTTGGTTTATTGAGCAAGTATTATTTACTTTTGCAATTTGATCGTAACTCGTCCTACAGACAACTAACACTTGAGCTTAGCTGCAGTATCATTATTGGCAAAATCAGTGTCTAACAACTCAAACATTATTAAAACTTGTTTGTTTGTTTTATAGAGCATGTACAATCTACTTTTACATTTCGATCGCAACTCGTCGTACAGAAAACTAACACTTGAGCTTAGCAGCAGTATTAACTTTTGCGAAATCAGTGTCTAACAACTCAAACATCATTAAAACTTGTTTGTTTGTTTTATAGAGCATGTACAATCTACTTTTACATTTCGATCGCAACTCGTCGTACCGACAACTAACACCTGAGCTTTGCTGCAGTATCAGTATTTGCAAAATCGGCGTCTAACAACTCGAATATCAATAATGCTTATTTGTTTGGTTTATTGAGCAAGTATTATTTACTTTTGCAATTTGATCGTAACTCGTCCTACAGACAACTAACACTTGAGCTTAGTTGCAGTATCAATTTTTGCGAATAGAGTGTCTAACAACTCAAACATTATTAAAACTTGTTTGTTTGTTTTATAGAGCATGTACAATCTACTTTTACATTTCGATCGCAACTCGTCGTACAGAAAACTAACACTTGAGCTTAGCTGCAGTATTAATTTTTGCGAAATCAGTGTCTAACAACTCAAACATCATTAAAACTTGTTTGTTTGTTTTATAGAGCATGTACAATCTACTTTTACATTTTGATCGCAACTCGTCGTACTGACAACTAACACCTGAGCTTTGCTGCAGTATCAGTATTTGCAAAATCGGCGTCTAACAACTCCAATATCAATAAAACTTATTTGTTTGGTTTATTGAGCAAGTATTATTTACTTTTGCAATTTGATCGTAACTCGTCCTACAGACAACTAACACTTGAGCTTAGCTGCAGTATCAATTTTTGCGAATACAGTGTCTAACAACTCAAACATCATTAAAACTTGTTTGTTTGTTTTATAGAGCATGTACAATCTACTTTTACATTTCGATCGCAACTCGTCGTACCGACAACTAACACCTGAGCTTTGCTGCAGTATCAGTATTTGCAAAATCGGCGTCTAACAACTCGAATATCAATAAAACTTATTTGTTTGGTTTATTGAGCAAGTATTATTTACTTTTGCATTTTGATCGTAACTCGTCCTACAGACAACTAACACTTGAGCTTAGCTGCAGTATCAATTTTTGCGAATACAGTGTCTAACAACTCAAACATTATTAAAACTTGTTTGTTTGTTTTATAGAGCATGTACAATCTACTTTTACATTTCGATCGCAACTCGTCGTACAGAAAACTAACACTTGAGCTTAGCTGCAGTATTAATTTTTGCGAAATCAGTGTCTAACAACTCAAACATCATTAAAACTTGTTTGTTTGTTTTATAGAGCATGTACAATCTACTTTTACATTTCGATCGCAACTCGTCGTACCGACAACTAACACCTGAGCTTTGCTGCAGTATCAGTATTTGCAAAATCGGCGTCTAACAACTCGAATATCAATAAAACTTATTTGTTTGGTTTATTGAGCAAGTATTATTTACTTTTGCAATTTGATCGTAACTCGTCCTACAGACAACTAACACTTGAGCTTAGTTGCAGTATCAATTTTTGCGAATAGAGTGTCTAACAACTCAAACATTATTAAAACTTGTTTGTTTGTTTTATAGAGCATGTACAATCTACTTTTACATTTCGATCGCAACTCGTCGTACAGAAAACTAACACTTGAGCTTAGCTGCAGTATTAATTTTTGCGAAATCAGTGTCCAACAACTCAAACATCATTAAAACTTGTTTGTTTGTTTTATAGAGCATGTACAATCTATTTTTACATTTCGATCGCAACTCGTCGTACCGACAACTAACACCTGAGCTTTGCTGCAGTATCAGTATTTGCAAAATCGGCGTCTAACAACTCGAATATCAATAAAACTTATTTGTTTGGTTTATTGAGCAAGTATTATTTACTTTTGCAATTTGATCGTAACTCGTCCTACAGACAACTAACACTTGAGCTTAGCTGCAGTATCATTATTGGCAAAATCAGTGTCTAACAACTCAAACATTATTAAAACTTGTTTGTTTGTTTTATACAGCATGTACAATCTACTTTTACATTTCGATCGCAACTCGTCGTACCGACAACTAACACCTGAGCTTTGCTGCAGTATCAGTATTTGCAAAATCGGCGTCTAACAACTCGAATATCAATAAAACTTATTTGTTTGGTTTATTGAGCAAGTATTATTTACTTTTGCAATTTGATCGTAACTCGTCCTACAGACAACTAACACTTGAGCTTAGCTGCAGTATCAATTTTTGCGAATACAGTGTCTAACAACTCAAACATTATTAAAACTT
Source organism: Aquatica leii (assembly GCA_035610365.1). Lineage (NCBI taxonomy): Eukaryota > Metazoa > Arthropoda > Insecta > Coleoptera > Lampyridae > Aquatica > Aquatica leii. The sequence goes on from CM069438.1 coordinate 61,398,786, forward strand.
GTTTGTTTGTTTTATAGAGCATGTACAATCTACTTTTACATTTCGATCGCAACTCGTCGTACAGAAAACTAACACTTGAGCTTAGCTGCAGTATCATTATTGGCAAAATCAGTGTCTAACAACTCAAACATTATTAAAACTTGTTTGTTTGTTTTATACAGCATGTACAATCTACTTTTACATTTCGATCGCAACTCGTCGTACAGAAAACTAACACTTGAGCTTAGCTGCAGTATTAATTTTTGCGAAATCAGTGTCTAACAGCTCAAACATCATTAAAACTTGTTTGTTTGTTTTATAGAGCATGTACAATCTACTTTTACATTTCGATCGCAACTCGTCGTACCGACAACTAACACCTGAGCTTTGCTGCAGTATCCGTATTTGCAAAATCGGCGTCTAACAACTCGAATATGAAATAAAACTTATTTGTTTGGTTTATTGAGCAAGTATTATTTACTTTTGCAATTTGATCGTAACTCGTCCTACAGACAACTAACACTTGAGCTTAGCTGCAATATCAATTTTTGCGAATACAGTGTCTAACAACTCAAACATTATTAAAACTTGTTTGTTTGTTTTATAGAGCATGTACAATCTACTTTTACATTTCGATCGCAACTCGTCGTACAGAAAACTAACACTTGAGCTTAGCTGCAGTATTAATTTTTGCGAAATCAGTGTCTAACAACTCAAACATCATTAAAACTTGTTTGTTTGTTTTATAGAGCATGTACAATCTACTTTTACATTTCGATCGCAACTCGTCGTACCGACAACTAACACCTGAGCTTTGCTGCAGTATCAGTATTTGCAAAATCGGCGTCTAACAACTCGAATATCAATAAAACTTATTTGTTTGGTTTATTGAGCAAGTATTATTTGCTTTTGCAATTTGATCGTAACTCGTCCTACAGACAACTAACACTTGAGCTTAGCTGCAGTATCATTATTGGCAAAATCAGTGTCTAACAACTCAAACATTATTAAAACTTGTTTGTTTGTTTTATAGAGCATGTACAATCTACTTTTACATTTCGATCGCAACTCGTCGTACAGAAAACTAACACTTGAGCTTAGCTGCAGTATTAATTTTTGCGAAATCAGTGTCTAACAACTCAAACATCATTAAAACTTGTTTGTTTGTTTTATAGAGCATGTACAATCTACTTTTACATTTCGATCGCAACTCGTCGTACCGACAACTAACACCTGAGCTTTGCTGCAGTATCAGTATTTGCAAAATCGGCGTCTAACAACTCGAATATCAATAATGCTTATTTGTTTGGTTTATTGAGCAAGTATTATTTACTTTTGCAATTTGATCGTAACTCGTCCTACAGACAACTAACACTTGAGCTTAGCTGCAGTATCAATTTTTGCGAATACAGTGTCTAACGACTCAAACATTATTAAAACTTGTTTGTTTGTTTTATAGAGCATGTACAATCTACTTTTACATTTCGATCGCAACTCGTCGTACCGACAACTAACACCTGAGCTTTGCTGCAGTATCAGTATTTGCAAAATCGGCGTCTAACAACTCGAATATCAATAAAACTTATTTGTTTGGTTTATTGAGCAAGTATTATTTACTTTTGCAATTTGATCGTAACTCGTCCTACAGACAACTAACACTTGAGCTTAGTTGCAGTATCAATTTTGCGAATAGAGTGTCTAACAACTCAAACATTATTAAAACTTGTTTGTTTGTTTTATAGAGCATGTACAATCTACTTTTACATTTCGATCGCAACTCGTCGTACAGAAAACTAACACTTGAGCTTAGCTGCAGTATTAATTTTTGCGAAATCAGTGTCTAACAACTCAAACATCATTAAAACTTGTTTGTTTGTTTTATAGAGCATGTACAATCTACTTTTACATTTCGATGGCAACTCGTCGTACCGACAACTAACACCTAAGCTTTGCTGCAGTATCAGTATTTGCAAAATCGGCGTCTAACAACTCCAATATCAATAAAACTTATTTGTTTGGTTTATTGAGCAAGTATTATTTACTTTTGCAATTTGATCGTAACTCGTCCTACAGACAACTAACACTTGAGCTTAGCTGCAGTATCAATTTTTGCGAATACAGTGTCTAACAACTCAAACATTATTAAAACTTGTTTGTTTGTTTTATAGAGCATGTACAATCTACTTTTACATTTCGATCGCAACTCGTCGTACCGACAACTAACACCTGAGCTTTGCTGCAGTATCCGTATTTGCAAAGTCGGCGTCTAACAACTCGAATATGAAATAAAACTTATTTGTTTGGTTTATTGAGCAAGTATTATTTACTTTTGCAATTTGATCGTAACTCGTCCTACAGACAACTAACACTTGAGCTTAGCTGCAGTATCATTATTGGCAAAATCAGTGTCTAAAACTCAAACATTATTAAAACTTGTTTGTTTGTTTTATACAGCATGTACAATCTACTTTTACATTTCGATCGCAACTCGTCGTACCGACCACTAACACCTGAGCTTTGCTGCAGTATCCGTATTTGCAAAATCGGCGTCTAACAACTCGAATATGAAATAAAACTTATTTGTGTGGTTTATTGAGCAAGTATTATTTACTTTTGCAATTTGATCGTAACTCGTCCTACAGACAACTAACACTTGAGCTAAGCTGCAATATCAATTTTTGCGAATACAGTGTCTAACAACTCAAACATTATTAAAACTTGTTTGTTTGTTTTATAGAGCATGTACAATCTACTTTTACATTTCGATCGCAACTCGTCGTACAGAAAACTAACACTTGAGCTTAGCTGCAGTATTAATTTTTGCGAAATCAGTGTCTAACAACTCAAACATCATTAAAACTTGTTTGTTTGTTTTATAGAGCATGTACAATCTACTATTACATTTCGATCGCAACTCGTCGTACCGACAACTAACACCTGAGCTTTGCTGCAGTATCAGTATTTGCAAAATCGGCGTCTAACAACTCGAATATCAATAAAACTTATTTGTTTGGTTTATTGAGCAAGTATTATTTACTTTTGCAATTTGATCGTAACTCGTCCTACAGACAACTAACACTTGAGCTTAGTTGCAGTATCAATTTTTGCGAATAGAGTGTCTAACAACTCAAACATTATTAAAACTTGTTTGTTTGTTTTATAGAGCATGTACAATCTACTTTTACATTTCGATCGCAACTCGTCGTACAGAAAACTAACACTTGAGCTTAGCTGCAGTATTAATTTTTGCGAAATCAGTGTCCAACAACTCAAACATCATTAAAACTTGTTTGTTTGTTTTATAGAGCATGTACAATCTATTTTTACATTTCGATCGCAACTCGTCGTACCGACAACTAACACCTGAGCTTTGCTGCAGTATCAGTATTTGCAAAATCGGCGTCTAACAACTCGAATATCAATAAAACTTATTTGTTTGGTTTATTGAGCAAGTATTATTTACTTTTGCAATTTGATCGTAACTCGTCCTACAGACAACTAACACTTGAGCTTAGCTGCAGTATCATTATTGGCAAAATCAGTGTCTAACAACTCAAACATTATTAAAACTTGTTTGTTTGTTTTATACAGCATGTACAATCTACTTTTACATTTCGATCGCAACTCGTCGTACCGACAACTAACACCTGAGCTTTGCTGCAGTATCAGTATTTGCAAAATCGGCGTCTAACAACTCGAATATCAATAAAACTTATTTGTTTGGTTTATTGAGCAAGTATTATTTACTTTTGCAATTTGATCGTAACTCGTCCTACAGACAACTAACACTTGAGCTTAGCTGCAGTATCAATTTTTGCGAATACAGTGTCTAACAACTCAAACATTATTAAAACTTGTTTGTTTGTTTTATAGAGCATGTACAATCTACTTTACATTTCGATCGCAACTCGTCGTACCGACAACTAACACCTGAGCTTTGCTGCAGTATCAGTATTTGCAAAATCGGCGTCTAACAACTCGAATATCAATAAAACTTATTTGTTTGGTTTATTGAGCAAGTATTATTTACTTTTGCAATTTGATCGTAACTCGTCCTACAGACAACTAACACTTGAGCTTAGCTGCAGTATCAATTTTTGCGAATACAGTGTCTAACAACTCAAACATTATTAAAACTTGTTTGTTTGTTTTATAGAGCATGTACAATCTACTTTTACATTTCGATCGCAACTCGTCGTACAGAAAACTAACACTTGAGCTTAGCTGCAGTATCATTATTGGCAAAATCAGTGTCTAACAACTCAAACATTATTAAAACTTGTTTGTTTGTTTTATACAGCATGTACAATCTACTTTTACATTTCGATCGCAACTCGTCGTACAGAAAACTAACACTTTGTTACGTACATAAATTTAAATAATGTAGTACCCTGTATATCAATTTAATTAAAAGTTGCTTTTATATTTCTTGACGCCATCTATCGGGTTCGTTGGTCACTTTGTATTGCGCATCCGGTGTCTCTTCCGACATTTTAACTTGAACATTGTAACTGACAATATCGCGGGCTGCGTGAGTGAATGTTGATTCTCTAAAATCATCCACGTGTTAGGGACACGATGGAAATTATGTAGTTTCTTTAATTAACTCATTTACTTCCGCAGCGTAAGTAATTTTATTTCTTTCTGTAATTAAAAGTAATTTTTATGTCTTTTTGGTTAGCCCCATGTGCCACCTAATAAATCAGGGCATTCTGGCTATAATTTAAAGCCCATCAGGGAAATTGTGTGACTTCGTTACAATCGTGGGATATTTGTATCGTCACCGGCTATTCTTACCTCCATCTGGCCCATGAATTCTATCCGATACTGAAAGACGAGAGATAACCCTCGACGAATATTATGTTGGAACGATTCTAAATATTTATAAGGCCTACTGTTGGAATTAATTAAATCATAGAAAAGGGTATAACAGCATCCGACGTTCGGTTTGTGTTTTGTGTACATTTTACAATTTACGTAATGACTTTGTAGATTTCGATTTCGTGAGCTATTAGGTTGATACGATTTGCAATTAAAATTAATTACAGGACACGTGTCGAAGGGAGCGCTTCCTCCGCATAAAAGGAACACCTGTATTGGTGGTAAGTTTTTTTATAAATTTTCTTTCGTCGTCAACGAGGTTTCTCACGAAACTTACAATCATCATAACTTCGTACTGATTAGCGTAATGGTAATATCTTTAGTTAGTAAATTTGCTTATACTACGTATGCTGTTTATGCTTATTTATTGTGATAATTTAATGTTAATGTTATACTAATTATTTTGCCTTATTGTCGTTACTACCATATTTCTAGTTATGTAAATGATATTTACTGCGAATTATTCGTAGCCATGTTCTGCACTTATGTCATGTAAGTTGCCTATCTTACTGTGATTCGATTTTGTATATTCTCACTAATAACTACTCCGATTTGACTATCTAATTCTTATTATATTTATCGTGATAGAGTAATTAAAGCACCATTGTTATTAACGATTTAGTTTTTCTCTTTTATTCGTTTCCTTCAGCAGTTACGAACTTAACATCATAGTTACAAGTTATTACCATTTCTGCTGTGAGCAGGTAGAAACTTACTTTGGACAGGCTCTGGCGCCCTTAATTATCTTATATATATATTTCTAGAAGACCTACCCCCTCTCCGACTGTTGAGAGTTGGCCGTGCAGGTTCGTAACACCGAAAAACTTGTAACAAATTGGCGCCCAACGTGGGGCCTTGATTATCTCATATCGAATTTCTCATTTCTCTACATTGCTTTTAGCTATTCTTTAATTGTGATTAGCGTAGGATTAACTTATACTGTTGAATTTCTCTCGACTTAGTGTGTAGCAAATTGGCTACCTGACTTTTCGATTCTTTTTCTTTTGAATTGCTCATTCGTTATAATTCTTTCTGCTGTTTAGATTTTTTTCTCTAATTAGTATAGGATCACTAGCAGGAATAGGTAGTTTATATTGTTGACTTGCTATCGATTTAGTGTGTGCGATCATAAGTTCTTCTAGCTTTATTGATTCTTTTCTTAGTCTTACGTGGGTTCGCTTTTACTTTGCTTTCTTTACTTAGTTATTGCTACTCGACTGGACGTCTGAGTTACTTCATTAACTTTTTCTTTTTCTGTATTTTTCTTTAGTGCTGCAGTTTGACTGTAGATTCGCACTTTACTTACGTTTCTTTTAATCGGACCTTCGCTTTGATTTTGTGGATTGACTCGACTACGTCGATTAATTTGTTTTCTTATTGGATTACTTAGTTGGTAGTAATACGGCTTGTACTTACTGTTATTTTGAATTTTGGCCAGACCCGTGGTGGCACATTTCTGTTGTAATTGACAGCTTTGGTTAGTTTATTGTTTACTTGTTATTGTTTTAGCTATGTATTCTTCAGACGAAGAACCGCCATTTCTTACTTCTTCGGACTCTGATTCCGAAACGAATTTAGGTAATTGGAATGTTACTTTTTCGGGTGAAGATCCTTCTGTACTTATAGAATTTCTTATTCGTATCGACGAGTTGTGTTTGTCTCGTGGTGTTTCACAACATCAACTTTTTCTTTCAGCTTTTGAAGTTTTATCTGGCAAAGCCCTTCTTGTTTTTAGGACGAATCGAAGTTCGTTACGTTCGTGGAATGATGTTGTTGCTTTGTTGAAATCTGAGTTTTTACCTTTGGATTATGATGAACGCTTGATGGATTCTATTCGCAGTCGTACGATGGGAGCTAACGAAACCATCGGTACTTACGTTACCAATATGCGATACCTTTTTCTTCAGCTAGCTGAACCAGTCTCAGAGCAAATGCAGCTCAAGGTTATTCGCCGAAGTCTAACGCCATTCTATCAACTTCCTTTAGCGTTGATTGAGATTACGTCCATTGCTCAATTAATATCTTTAGGCAAGCGTTTGGAGTCTAACATCAATTCTCGCGATTCTTTCCACTTCTCGACAACAGAGGTTGGTGACAAAGTTCCAAAGTCATCTGTAGTCTTTGCTGATAAGATTTCTACTTCCGTCTCTTCTGCTACTTGCTCTCTTACTACTTCTCCTCCCAATACTTGTGTTCGTTGTCGTTCTCAAGGTGATAAGCCTTTACGTACTGTTCGTTCTCTTCTTTCTCTTCCTCCTAATTTCTTTTCAGTTTCTAGGATTATTAGGCCTACTACTGATCCTTGGTATTTAGGGATGATATCTAAAGTTACTGCTTCTCCTCGTCGTTTCTCTCGTTGGTGTGTTGTGAAAAATCTTTTATGTAAACGTGTACGCATTTCCTCTTCTGATCCTTGCGTTTGGAAGTTAGTTGTACCTTCGGACCAGCGCAAGCAACTTATTCAAGATCACCACATTACATCCAATTGGGATCACCTCAGTGTTAGGAGCACTTTGGAAGCTCTTCGGTGTCATTTTTACTGGCCTCATATGAGACCTAAGGTTGCCGAGTTTATACGTTATTGTTCTTGTTCGAATTCGCGACGAAGCAAGCCTTTTAGGTCACGTCACCTTTTGCCAAGTAGGACGAAGCTTTCCAACACTGATGTCGCTACGAGGTCTACGCGTATACATAAAGATCGTACTATTTCTCCGGGTGTAAAGGCCGCTGCTATTGCTTTTGCATCTCCTTCTTCGTTCGCTTCTAATTATTCTTTACTATCTCCTTCTTCTAATCGTTCTCTTCGCTTTCATCGGCGTCGCAAGCGTCGTAAGTGCTAGTTCACTTTTTGGGCTTTCGACTTTCGACCTTTGCTATCCTTTTGGTTCTTTTCTGTCGGTTTTGGTGGTTCGAGTCTTTGAATATGTCGTCAGTATCTTGTTGGTTGTAGCTTGGATGCTACCCAATTGTTCTTCTCATTTTGCTGTCACCGATTTTCTTTTCTTTGCTTAAGTTTCTAGTGCTTTTGGTTTTGGTTTCTTTCTTCTCCATCTTACTTCAGGACAGACTACCTTTCCGTCTGTATATATTTATATCCGCTTAGTCGGCCTTTTTAGATTGGTACGTCATCGATAGAATTCTCTCTTCTGCTTTTGGATTTGGTTTTTCTTTCTTGAGTTTTCTATTCCGCTCGTCGGCATTAAAGTCTTGGAGTATACTTTCCAATTTGGGACAGCAATTGGTACGCTCTTGGTCTATGACTAACTGTGATATCTTTTCTCTTCCCTTTCTTTTTTTCTTTTTATAGTAGGGCGGTTGGTTGGGCACCGTAGGGTGGTCTCTCTTTTCATTCTTTTACGGGGTGAAAAATGAATCAGGCAGTTACATCAAGCCTTAGCTTTCTCCGTCTTTCTATCTCTCTTATCTTTTCTACTTTTCATTTTTTTTTCTTCTTGGGCCTATCTATCTTCTCTTTGTGCCAACCATTATTCTTTCTTTTGATTCTCCTTATGGTTCGCCTCTAGGGCGGTTGGTTGGGCATTGAAGGGTTGGTCACTCCCTTTCGTTTCTTCTACGGAGAGAAGAACGAATCAGACTCTTACATCTTGTCTTAGCTTTCTCCGTCTGTTTCTTTTCTGCCTTTCTTGTTTTTCTTACTTCTTATTTTTTTCTTTTGCTTTGGTAGGTTTGCCTTTAGGGCAATTAGCTCTTTTGGTTTTTTTCTTTTATCTTAGTTTGTTGGTTGAACACTTTCTTTCTTTTTCTTTTGAGTAACTTCCTTCTTTAGTGTTCACTGCAACTGTGTTTCTGTTTTCTTTTCTTTCTCAGTTACTTTTCTTGCTGTATTGGATTTAGTGGGTTTTTGTTTTGTTGTTTTTGGATTGAAGCTTGGGATAGACTGCAACGTCGCTTCTGGTACTCTGTACTTCCGCTTAGTCGGCATTTTTGATGTTGTTAGTCACTGTTAGGATATTTCTCTCCTTTGGGTTTCTTTTGCTCTTGGAATATTCTAATCCGTTCTTCGGCATTTAAGTTCCAGGTGACATTCCAACACAACAGGCACTGACTCACGACGTTCAATTGGCAAGTGAAGTTTTCTCTTCTTTATTGGTTCTTACTTCTTGTTCTTTCTTTCTTTTGGTTTTGTTTTGGATTACGTGGTTTGGATTGCTTTTGGATTGGCACTTATTTAGTGTTTAGCTTTTGGTAACTTTGTTGGTGTGACTCTGGGATTACTGATTCCTTTTCTCTGCCTTTTTGGTAGTACGACTTATGTCGACTTTTAATCAGAATCTTTCCTTTGCTTGAGATTTCTTCGTTGCTTTTCTTTGCTTGGATCTTTAGGATCTGTTTGGTTTTTTTTGGTTGTTGGTGGAAGAATCTCATATCGTCTGTTGACGACTTTTTGGAGCACAGCTACATTAGTTTTTCTTTTTGACTTTTTCTCCTAAATCCGCGGTAGCCCATTTCAACATCTAGATACTTTTTTCTCCTTTTTACTTCGTTAGCTTAGTTAGCTTTGGGGACTTATATTTGGGGTTGGATTTGTATTCTTTCTTTCCTACTCCTTCGGTTTCTCTTGGTTTGTTTGGTACTATTGATCAGTAAGGTCTATGGGACTGCGTTGCTTTCTGGCTTTTTAGCGTAACGACTGTTGTCGACTCTCAACGAGTACCTGTGCTGATACTTCTATTCTGTTAGTTGAGTTTCTGATTCTTTGAAGTATCATTCCGCTTCCTGCGACTTTTAGACACATCTGGTTGGTGATGCTTAGTAAACCGAGAAAACCTCTTTCATCTACGTTTCTTCTGGGGTTGGGCGTTATTGTGTTGTGGGGTTGGTTTTGGATTTTAGGGTTCTATCCTTGGCGTATGCCTAAATTTCTATCTTCATTTTAGCTTTTGTCTTCGTTATTCTCGCTCCACGCTTTTATCTTGCTGGGGGGGAATTCTGTTACGTACATAAATTTAAATAATGTAGTACCCTGTATATCAATTTAATTAAAAGTTGCTTTTATATTTCTTGACGCCATCTATCGGGTTCGTTGGTCACTTTGTATTGCGCATCCGGTGTCTCTTCCGACATTTTAACTTGAACATTGTAACTGACAATATCGCGGGCTGCGTGAGTGAATGTTGATTCTCTAAAATCATCCACGTGTTAGGGACACGATGGAAATTATGTAGTTTCTTTAATTAACTCATTTACTTCCGCAGCGTAAGTAATTTTATTTCTTTCTGTAATTAAAAGTAATTTTTATGTCTTTTTGGTTAGCCCCATGTGCCACCTAATAAATCAGGGCATTCTGGCTATAATTTAAAGCCCATCAGGAAATTGTGTGACTTCGTTACAATCGTGGGATATTTGTATCGTCACCGGCTATTCTTACCTCCATCTGGCCCATGAATTCTATCCGATACTGAAAGACGAGAGATAACCCTCGACGAATATTATGTTGGAACGATTCTAAATATTTATAAGGCCTACTGTTGGAATTAATTAAATCATAGAAAAGGGTATAACAGCATCCGACGTTCGGTTTGTGTTTTGTGTACATTTTACAATTTACGTAATGACTTTGTAGATTTCGATTTCGTGAGCTATTAGGTTGATACGATTTGCAATTAAAATTAATTACAGGACACGTGTCGAAGGGAGCGCTTCCTCCGCATAAAAGGAACACCTGTATTGGTGGTAAGTTTTTATAAATTTTCTTTCGTCGTCAACGAGGTTTCTCACGAAACTTACAATCATCATAACTTCGTACTGATTAGCGTAATGGTAATATCTTTAGTTAGTAAATTTGCTTATACTACGTATGCTGTTTATGCTTATTTATTGTGATAATTTAATGTTAATGTTATACTAATTATTTTGCCTTATTGTCGTTACTACCATATTTCTAGTTATGTAAATGATATTTACTGCGAATTATTCGTAGCCATGTTCTGCACTTATGTCATGTAAGTTGCCTATCTTACTGTGATTCGATTTTGTATATTCTCACTAATAACTACTCCGATTTGACTATCTAATTCTTATTATATTTATCGTGATAGAGTAATTAAAGCACCATTGTTATTAACGATTTAGTTTTTCTCTTTTATTCGTTTCCTTCAGCAGTTACGAACTTAACATCATAGTTACAAGTTATTACCATTTCTGCTGTGAGCAGGTAGAAACTTACTTTGGACAGGCTCTGGCGCCCTTAATTATCTTATATATATATTTCTAGAAGACCTACCCCCTCTCCGACTGTTGAGAGTTGGCCGTGCAGGTTCGTAACACCGAAAAACTTGTAACAAATTGGCGCCCAACGTGGGGCCTTGATTATCTCATATCGAATTTCTCATTTCTCTACATTGCTTTTAGCTATTCTTTAATTGTGATTAGCGTAGGATTAACTTATACTGTTGAATTTCTCTCGACTTAGTGTGTAGCAAATTGGCTACCTGACTTTTCGATTCTTTTTCTTTTGAATTGCTCATTCGTTATAATTCTTTCTGCTGTTTAGATTTTTTCTCTAATTAGTATAGGATCACTAGCAGGAATAGGTAGTTTATATTGTTGACTTGCTATCGATTTAGTGTGTGCGATCATAAGTTCTTCTAGCTTTATTGATTCTTTTCTTAGTCTTACGTGGGTTCGATTTTACTTTGCTTTCTTTACTTAGTTATTGCTACTCGACTGGACGTCTGAGTTACTTCATTAACTTTTTCTTTTTCTGTATTTTTCTTTAGTGCTGCAGTTTGACTGTAGATTCGCACTTTACTTACGTTTCTTTTAATCGGACCTTCGCTTTGATTTTGTGGATTGACTCGACTACGTCGATTAATTTGTTTTCTTATTGGATTACTTAGTTGGTAGTAATACGGCTTGTACTTACTGTTATTTTGAATTTTGGCCAGACCCGTGGTGGCACATTTCTGTTGTAATTGACAGCTTTGGTTAGTTTATTGTTTACTTGTTATTGTTTTAGCTATGTATTCTTCAGACGAAGAACCGCCATTTCTTACTTCTTCGGACTCTGATTCCGAAACGAATTTAGGTAATTGGAATGTTACTTTTTCGGGTGAAGATCCTTCTGTACTTATAGAATTTCTTATTCGTATCGACGAGTTGTGTTTGTCTCGTGGTGTTTCACAACATCAACTTTTTCTTTCAGCTTTTGAAGTTTTATCTGGCAAAGCCCTTCTTGTTTTTAGGACGAATCGAAGTTCGTTACGTTCGTGGAATGATGTTGTTGCTTTGTTGAAATCTGAGTTTTTACCTTTGGATTATGATGAACGCTTGATGGATTCTATTCGCAGTCGTACGATGGGAGCTAACGAAACCATCGGTACTTACGTTACCAATATGCGATACCTTTTTCTTCAGCTAGCAGAACCGGTCTCAGAGCAAATGCAGCTCAAGGTTATTCGCCGAAGTCTAACGCCATTCTATCAACTTCCTTTAGCGTTGATTGAGATTACGTCCATTGCTCAATTAATATCTTTAGGCAAGCGTTTGGAGTCTAACATCAATTCTCGCGATTCTTTCCACTTCTCGACAACAGAGGTTGGTGACAAAGTTCCAAAGTCATCTGTAGTCTTTGCTGATAAGATTTCTACTTCCGTCTCTTCTGCTACTTGCTCTCTTACTACTTCTCCTCCCAATACTTGTGTTCGTTGTCGTTCTCAAGGTGATAAGCCTTTACGTACTGTTCGTTCTCTTCTTTCTCTTCCTCCTAATTTCTTTTCAGTTTCTAGGATTATTAGGCCTACTACTGATCCTTGGTATTTAGGGATGATATCTAAAGTTACTGCTTCTCCTCGTCGTTTCTCTCGTTGGTGTGTTGTGAAAAATCTTTTATGTAAACGTGTACGCATTTCCTCTTCTGATCCTTGCGTTTGGAAGTTAGTTGTACCTTCGGACCAGCGCAAGCAACTTATTCAAGATCACCACATTACATCCAATTGGGATCACCTCAGTGTTAGGAGCACTTTGGAAGCTCTTCGGTGTCATTTTTACTGGCCTCATATGAGACCTAAGGTTGCCGAGTTTATACGTTATTGTTCTTGTTCGAATTCGCGACGAAGCAAGCCTTTTAGGTCACGTCACCTTTTGCCAAGTAGGACGAAGCTTTCCAACACTGATGTCGCTACGAGGTCTACGCGTATACATAAAGATCGTACTATTTCTCCGGGTGTAAAGGCCGCTGCTATTGCTTTTGCATCTCCTTCTTCGTTCGCTTCTAATTATTCTTTACTATCTCCTTCTTCTAATCGTTCTCTTCGCTTTCATCGGCGTCGCAAGCGTCGTAAGTGCTAGTTCACTTTTTGGGCTTTCGACTTTCGACCTTTGCTATCCTTTTGGTTCTTTTCTGTCGGTTTTGGTGGTTCGAGTCTTTGAATATGTCGTCAGTATCTTGTTGGTTGTAGCTTGGATGCTACCCAATTGTTCTTCTCATTTTGCTGTCACCGATTTTCTTTTCTTTGCTTAAGTTTCTAGTGCTTTTGGTTTTGGTTTCTTTCTTCTCCATCTTACTTCAGGACAGACTACCTTTCCGTCTGTATATATTTATATCCGCTTAGTCGGCCTTTTTAGATTGGTACGTCATCGATAGAATTCTCTCTTCTGCTTTTGGATTTGGTTTTTCTTTTCTTGAGTTTTCTATTCCGCTCGTCGGCATTAAAGTCTTGGAGTATACTTTCCAATTTGGGACAGCAATTGGTACGCTCTTGGTCTATGACTAACTGTGATATCTTTTCTCTTCCCTTTCTTTTTTTCTTTTTATAGTAGGGCGGTTGGTTGGGCACCGTAGGGTGGTCTCTCTTTTCATTCTTTTACGGGGTGAAGAATGAATCAGGCAGTTACATCAAGCCTTAGCTTTCTCCGTCTTTCTATCTCTCTTATCTTTTCTACTTTTCATTTTTTTTTCTTCTTGGGCCTATCTATCTTCTCTTTGTGCCAACCATTATTCTTTCTTTTGATTCTCCTTATGGTTCGCCTCTAGGGCGGTTGGTTGGGCATTGAAGGGTTGGTCACTCCCTTTCGTTTCTTCTACGGAGAGAAGAACGAATCAGACTCTTACATCTTGTCTTAGCTTTCTCCGTCTGTTTCTTTTCTGCCTTTCTTGTTTTTCTTACTTCTTATTTTTTTCTTTTGCTTTGGTAGGTTTGCCTTTAGGGCAATTAGCTCTTTTGTTTTTTCTTTTATCTTAGTTTGTTGGTTGAACACTTTCTTTCTTTTTCTTTTGAGTAACTTCCTTCTTTAGTGTTCACTGCAACTGTGTTTCTGTTTTCTTTTCTTTCTCAGTTACTTTTCTTGCTGTATTGGATTTAGTGGGTTTTTGTTTTGTTGTTTTTGGATTGAAGCTTGGGATAGACTGCAACGTCGCTTCTGGTACTCTGTACTTCCGCTTAGTCGGCATTTTTGATGTTGTTAGTCACTGTTAGGATATTTCTCTCCTTTGGGTTTCTTTTGCTCTTGGAATATTCTAATCCGTTCTTCGGCATTTAAGTTCCAGGTGACATTCCAACACAACAGGCACTGACTCACGACGTTCAATTGGCAAGTGAAGGTTTCTCTTCTTTATTGGTTCTTACTTCTTGTTCTTTCTTTCTTTTGGTTTTGTTTTGGATTACGTGGTTTGGATTGCTTTTGGATTGGCACTTATTTAGTGTTTAGCTTTTGGTAACTTTGTTGGTGTGACTCTGGGATTACTGATTCCTTTTCTCTGCCTTTTTGGTAGTACGACTTATGTCGACTTTTAATCAGAATCTTTCCTTTGCTTGAGATTTCTTCGTTGCTTTTCTTTGCTTGGATCTTTAGGATCTGTTTGGTTTTTTTTGGTTGTTGGTGGAAGAATCTCATATCGTCTGTTGACGACTTTTTGGAGCACAGCTACATTAGTTTTTCTTTTTGACTTTTTCTCCTAAATCCGCGGTAGCCCATTTCAACATCTAGATACTTTTTCTCCTTTTACTTCGTTAGCTTAGTTAGCTTTGGGGACTTATATTTGGGGTTGGATTTGTATTCTTTCTTTCCTACTCCTTCGGTTTCTCTTGGTTTGTTTGGTACTATTGATCAGTAAGGTCTATGGGACTGCGTTGCTTTCTGGCTTTTTAGCGTAACGACTGTTGTCGACTCTCAACGAGTACCTGTGCTGATACTTCTATTCTGTTAGTTGAGTTTCTGATTCTTTGAAGTATCATTCCGCTTCCTGCGACTTTTAGACACATCTGGTTGGTGATGCTTAGTAAACCGAGAAAACCTCTTTCATCTACGTTTCTTCTGGGGTTGGGCGTTATTGTGTTGTGGGGTTGGTTTTGGATTTTAGGGTTCTATCCTTGGCGTATGCCTAAATTTCTATCTTCATTTTAGCTTTTGTCTTCGTTATTCTCGCTCCACGCTTTTATCTTGCTGGGGGGGAATTCTGTTACGTACATAAATTTAAATAATGTAGTACCCTGTATATCAATTTAATTAAAAGTTGCTTTTATATTTCTTGACGCCATCTATCGGGTTCGTTGGTCACTTTGTATTGCGCATCCGGTGTCTCTTCCGACATTTTAACTTGAACATTGTAACTGACAATATCGCGGGCTGCGTGAGTGAATGTTGATTCTCTAAAATCATCCACGTGTTAGGGACACGATGGAAATTATGTAGTTTCTTTAATTAACTCATTTACTTCCGCAGCGTAAGTAATTTTATTTCTTTCTGTAATTAAAAGTAATTTTTATGTCTTTTGGTTAGCCCCATGTGCCACCTAATAAATCAGGGCATTCTGGCTATAATTTAAAGCCCATCAGGGAAATTGTGTGACTTCGTTACAATCGTGGGATATTTGTATCGTCACCGGCTATTCTTACCTCCATCTGGCCCATGAATTCTATCCGATACTGAAAGACGAGAGATAACCCTCGACGAATATTATGTTGGAACGATTCTAAATATTTATAAGGCCTACTGTTGGAATTAATTAAATCATAGAAAAGGGTATAACAGCATCCGACGTTCGGTTTGTGTTTTGTGTACATTTTACAATTTACGTAATGACTTTGTAGATTTCGATTTCGTGAGCTATTAGGTTGATACGATTTGCAATTAAAATTAATTACAGGACACGTGTCGAAGGGAGCGCTTCCTCCGCATAAAAGGAACACCTGTATTGGTGGTAAGTTTTTATAAATTTTCTTTCGTCGTCAACGAGGTTTCTCACGAAACTTACAATCATCATAACTTCGTACTGATTAGCGTAATGGTAATATCTTTAGTTAGTAAATTTGCTTATACTACGTATGCTGTTTATGCTTATTTATTGTGATAATTTAATGTTAATGTTATACTAATTATTTTGCCTTATTGTCGTTACTACCATATTTCTAGTTATGTAAATGATATTTACTGCGAATTATTCGTAGCCATGTTCTGCACTTATGTCATGTAAGTTGCCTATCTTACTGTGATTCGATTTTGTATATTCTCACTAATAACTACTCCGATTTGACTATCTAATTCTTATTATATTTATCGTGATAGAGTAATTAAAGCACCATTGTTATTAACGATTTAGTTTTTCTCTTTTATTCGTTTCCTTCAGCAGTTACGAACTTAACATCATAGTTACAAGTTATTACCATTTCTGCTGTGAGCAGGTAGAAACTTACTTTGGACAGGCTCTGGCGCCCTTAATTATCTTATATATATATTTCTAGAAGACCTACCCCCTCTCCGACTGTTGAGAGTTGGCCGTGCAGGTTCGTAACACCGAAAAACTTGTAACAACTTGAGCTTAGCTGCAGTATTAATTTTTGCGAAATCAGTGTCTAACAACTCAAACATCATTAAAACTTGTTTGTTTGTTTTATAGAGCATGTACAATCTACTTTTACATTTCGATCGCAACTCGTCGTACCGACAACTAACACCTGAGCTTTGCTGCAGTATCCGTATTTGCAAAATCGGCGTCTAACAACTCGAATATGAAATAAAACTTATTTGTTTGGTTTATTGAGCAAGTATTATTTACTTTTGCAATTTGATCGTAACTCGTCCTACAGACAACTAACACTTGAGCTTAGCTGCAATATCAATTTTTGCGAATACAGTGTCTAACAACTCAAACATTATTAAAACTTGTTTGTTTGTTTTATAGAGCATGTACAATCTACTTTTACATTTCGATCGCAACTCGTCGTACAGAAAACTAACACTTGAGCTTAGCTGCAGTATTAATTTTTGCGAAATCAGTGTCTAACAACTCAAACATCATTAAAACTTGTTTGTTTGTTTTATAGAGCATGTACAATCTACTTTTACATTTCGATCGCAACTCGTCGTACCGACAACTAACACCTGAGCTTTGCTGCAGTATCAGTATTTGCAAAATCGGCGTCTAACAACTCGAATATCAATAAAACTTATTTGTTTGGTTTATTGAGCAAGTATTATTTACTTTTGCAATTTGATCGTAACTCGTCCTACAGACAACTAACACTTGAGCTTAGTTGCAGTATCAATTTTTGCGAATAGAGTGTCTAACAACTCAAACATTATTAAAACTTGTTTGTTTGTTTTATAGAGCATGTACAATCTACTTTTACATTTCGATCGCAACTCGTCGTACAGAAAACTAACACTTGAGCTTAGCTGCAGTATTAATTTTTGCGAAATCAGTGTCTAACAACTCAAACATCATTAAAACTTGTTTGTTTGTTTTATAGAGCATGTACAATCTATTTTTACATTTCGATCGCAACTCGTCGTACCGACAACTAACACCTGAGCTTTGCTGCAGTATCAGTATTTGCAAAATCGGCGTCTAACAACTCGAATATCAATAAAACTTATTTGTTTGGTTTATTGAGCAAGTATTATTTACTTTTGCAATTTGATCGTAACTCGTCCTACAGACAACTAACACTTGAGCTTAGCTGCAGTATCATTATTGGCAAAATCAGTGTCTAACAACTCAAACATTATTAAAACTTGTTTGTTTGTTTTATAGAGCATGTACAATCTACTTTTACATTTCGATCGCAACTCGTCGTACAGAAAACTAACACTTGAGCTTAGCTGCAGTATTAATTTTTGCGAAATCAGTGTCTAACAACTCAAACATCATTAAAACTTGTTTGTTTGTTTTATAGAGCATGTACAATCTACTTTTACATTTCGATCGCAACTCGTCGTACCGACAACTAACACCTGAGCTTTGCTGCAGTATCAGTATTTGCAAAATCGGCGTCTAACAACTCGAATATCAATAATGCTTATTTGTTTGGTTTATTGAGCAAGTATTATTTACTTTTGCAATTTGATCGTAACTCGTCCTACAGACAACTAACACTTGAGCTTAGCTGCAGTATCAATTTTTGCGAATACAGTGTCTAACAACTCAAACATTATTAAAACTTGTTTGTTTGTTTTATAGAGCATGTACAATCTACTTTTACATTTCGATCGCAACTCGTCGTACCGACAACTAACACCTGAGCTTTGCTGCAGTATCAGTATTTGCAAAATCGGCGTCTAACAACTCGAATATCAATAAAACTTATTTGTTTGGTTTATTGAGCAAGTATTATTTACTTTTGCAATTTGATCGTAACTCGTCCTACAGACAACTAACACTTGAGCTTAGTTGCAGTATCAATTTTTGCGAATAGAGTGTCTAACAACTCAAACATTATTAAAACTTGTTTGTTTGTTTTATAGAGCATGTACAATCTACTTTTACATTTCGATCGCAACTCGTCGTACAGAAAACTAACACTTGAGCTTAGCTGCAGTATTAATTTTTGCGAAATCAGTGTCTAACAACTCAAACATCATTAAAACTTGTTTGTTTGTTTTATAGAGCATGTACAATCTACTTTTACATTTCGATCGCAACTCGTCGTACCGACAACTAACACCTGAGCTTTGCTGCAGTATCAGTATTTGCAAAATCGGCGTCTAACAACTCGAATATCAATAAAACTTATTTGTTTGGTTTATTGAGCAAGTATTATTTACTTTTGCAATTTGATCGTAACTCGTCCTACAGACAACTAACACTTGAGCTTAGCTGCAGTATCAATTTTTGCGAATACAGTGTCTAACAACTCAAACATTATTAAAACTTGTTTGTTTGTTTTATAGAGCATGTACAATCTACTTTTACATTTCGATCGCAACTCGTCGTACCGACAACTAACACCTGAGCTTTGCTGCAGTATCCGTATTTGCAAAATCGGCGTCTAACAACTCGAATATGAAATAAAACTTATTTGTTTGGTTTATTGAGCAAGTATTATTTACTTTTGCAATTTGATCGTAACTCGTCCTACAGACAACTAACACTTGAGCTTAGCTGCAATATCAATTTTTGCGAATACAGTGTCTAACAACTCAAACATTATTAAAACTTGTTTGTTTGTTTTATAGAGCATGTACAATCTACTTTTACATTTCGATCGCAACTCGTCGTACAGAAAACTAACACTTGAGCTTAGCTGCAGTATTAATTTTTGCGAAATCAGTGTCTAACAACTCAAACATCATTAAAACTTGTTTGTTTGTTTTATAGAGCATGTACAATCTACTTTTACATTTCGATCGCAACTCGTCGTACCGACAACTAACACCTGAGCTTTGCTGCAGTATCAGTATTTGCAAAATCGGCGTCTAACAACTCGAATATCAATAAAACTTATTTGTTTGGTTTATTGAGCAAGTATTATTTACTTTTGCAATTTGATCGTAACTCGTCCTACAGACAACTAACACTTGAGCTTAGCTGCAGTATCAATTTTTGCGAATAGAGTGTCTAACAACTCAAACATTATTAAAACTTGTTTGTTTGTTTTATAGAGCATGTACAATCTACTCTTACATTTCGATCGCAACTCGTCGTACAGAAAACTAACACTTGAGCTTAGCTGCAGTATTAATTTTTGCGAAATCAGTGTCTAACAACTCAAACATCATTAAAACTTGTTTGTTTGTTTTATAGAGCATGTACAATCTACTTTTACATTTCGATCGCAACTCGTCGTACCGACAACTAACACCTGAGCTTTGCTGCAGTATCAGTATTTGCAAAATCGGCGTCTAACAACTCGAATATCAATAAAACTTATTTGTTTGGTTTATTGAGCAAGTATTATTTACTTTTGCAATTTGATCGTAACTCGTCCTACAGACAACTAACACTTGAGCTTAGCTGCAGTATCATTATTGGCAAAATCAGTGTCTAACAACTCAAACATTATTAAAACTTGTTTGTTTGTTTTATAGAGCATGTACAATCTACTTTTACATTTCGATCGCAACTCGTCGTACAGAAAACTAACACTTGAGCTTAGCTGCAGTATTAATTTTTGCGAAATCAGTGTCTAACAACTCAAACATCATTAAAACTTGTTTGTTTGTTTTATAGAGCATGTACAATCTACTTTTACATTTCGATCGCAACTCGTCGTACCGACAACTAACACCTGAGCTTTGCTGCAGTATCAGTATTTGCAAAATCGGCGTCTAACAACTCGAATATCAATAATGCTTATTTGTTTGGTTTATTGAGCAAGTATTATTTACTTTTGCAATTTGATCGTAACTCGTCCTACAGACAACTAACACTTGAGCTTAGCTGCAGTATCAATTTTTGCGAATACAGTGTCTAACAACTCAAACATTATTAAAACTTGTTTGTTTGTTTTATAGAGCATGTACAATCTACTTTTACATTTCGATCGCAACTCGTCGTACCGACAACTAACACCTGAGCTTTGCTGCAGTATCAGTATTTGCAAAATCGGCGTCTAACAACTCGAATATCAATAAAACTTATTTGTTTGGTTTATTGAGCAAGTATTATTTACTTTTGCAATTTGATCGTAACTCGTCCTACAGACAACTAACACTTGAGCTTAGTTGCAGTATCAATTTTTGCGAATAGAGTGTCTAACAACTCAAACATTATTAAAACTTGTTTGTTTGTTTTATAGAGCATGTACAATCTACTTTTACATTTCGATCGCAACTCGTCGTACAGAAAACTAACACTTGAGCTTAGCTGCAGTATTAATTTTTGCGAAATCAGTGTCTAACAACTCAAACATCATTAAAACTTGTTTGTTTGTTTTATAGAGCATGTACAATCTACTTTTACATTTCGATCGCAACTCGTCGTACCGACAACTAACACCTGAGCTTTGCTGCAGTATCAGTATTTGCAAAATCGGCGTCTAACAACTCGAATATCAATAAAACTTATTTGTTTGGTTTATTGAGCAAGTATTATTTACTTTTGCAATTTGATCGTAACTCGTCCTACAGACAACTAACACTTGAGCTTAGCTGCAGTATCATTATTGGCAAAATCAGTGTCTAACAACTCAAACATTATTAAAACTTGTTTGTTTGTTTTATAGAGCATGTACAATCTACTTTTACATTTCGATCGCAACTCGTCGTACAGAAAACTAACACTTGAGCTTAGCTGCAGTATTAATTTTTGCGAAATCAGTGTCTAACAACTCAAACATCATTAAAACTTGTTTGTTTGTTTTATAGAGCATGTACAATCTACTTTTACATTTCGATCGCAACTCGTCGTACCGACAACTAACACCTGAGCTTTGCTGCAGTATCAGTATTTGCAAAATCGGCGTCTAACAACTCGAATATCAATAAAACTTATTTGTTTGGTTTATTGAGCAAGTATTATTTACTTTTGCAATTTGATCGTAACTCGTCCTACAGACAACTAACACTTGAGCTTAGCTGCAGTATCAATTTTTGCGAATACAGTGTCTAACAACTCAAACATTATTAAAACTTGTTTGTTTGTTTTATAGAGCATGTACAATCTACTTTTACATTTCGATCGCAACTCGTCGTACCGACAACTAACACCTGAGCTTTGCTGCAGTATCAGTATTTGCAAAATCGGCGTCTAACAACTCGAATATCAATAAAACTTATTTGTTTGGTTTATTGAGCAAGTATTATTTACTTTTGCAATTTGATCGTAACTCGTCCTACAGACAACTAACACTTGAGCTTAGCTGCAGTATCAATTTTTGCGAATAGAGTGTCTAACAACTCAAACATTATTAAAACTTGTTTGTTTGTTTTATAGAGCATGTACAATCTACTTTTACATTTCGATCGCAACTCGTCGTACAGAAAACTAACACTTGAGCTTAGCTGCAGTATTAATTTTTGCGAAATCAGTGTCTAACAACTCAAACATCATTAAAACTTGTTTGTTTGTTTTATAGAGCATGTACAATCTACTTTTACATTTCGATCGCAACTCGTCGTACCGACAACTAACACCTGAGCTTTGCTGCAGTATCAGTATTTGCAAAATCGGCGTCTAACAACTCGAATATCAATAAAACTTATTTGTTTGGTTTATTGAGCAAGTATTATTTACTTTTGCAATTTGATCGTAACTCGTCCTACAGACAACTAACACTTGAGCTTAGCTGCAGTATCAATTTTTGCGAATACAGTGTCTAACAACTCAAACATTATTAAAACTTGTTTGTTTGTTTTATAGAGCATGTACAATCTACTTTTACATTTCGATCGCAACTCGTCGTACCGACAACTAACACCTGAGCTTTGCTGCAGTATCAGTATTTGCAAAATCGGCGTCTAACAACTCGAATATCAATAAAACTTATTTGTTTGGTTTATTGAGCAAGTATTATTTACTTTTGCAATTTGATCGTAACTCGTCCTACAGACAACTAACACTTGAGCTTAGCTGCAGTATCAATTTTTGCGAATACAGTGTCTAACAACTCAAACATTATTAAAACTTGTTTGTTTGTTTTATAGAGCATGTACAATCTACTTTTACATTTCGATCGCAACTCGTCGTACCGACAACTAACACCTGAGCTTTGCTGCAGTATCAGTATTTGCAAAATCGGCGTCTAACAACTCGAATATCAATAAAACTTATTTGTTTGGTTTATTGAGCAAGTATTATTTACTTTTGCAATTTGATCGTAACTCGTCCTACAGACAACTAACACTTGAGCTTAGCTGCAGTATCAATTTTTGCGAATACAGTGTCTAACAACTCAAACATTATTAAAACTTGTTTGTTTGTTTTATAGAGCATGTACAATCTACTTTTACATTTCGATCGCAACTCGTCGTACCGACAACTAACACCTGAGCTTTGCTGCAGTATCCGTATTTGCAAAATCGGCGTCTAACAACTCGAATATGAAATAAAACTTATTTGTTTGGTTTATTGAGCAAGTATTATTTACTTTTGCAATTTGATCGTAACTCGTCCTACAGACAACTAACACTTGAGCTTAGCTGCAGTATCAATTTTTGCGAATACAGTGTCTAACAACTCAAACATTATTAAAACTTGTTTGTTTGTTTTATAGAGCATGTACAATCTACTTTTACATTTCGATCGCAACTCGTCGTACAGAAAACTAACACTTGAGCTTAGCTGCAGTATTAATTTTTGCGAAATCAGTGTCTAACAACTCAAACATCATTAAAACTTGTTTGTTTGTTTTATAGAGCATGTACAATCTACTTTTACATTTCGATCGCAACTCGTCGTACCGACAACTAACACCTGAGCTTTGCTGCAGTATCAGTATTTGCAAAATCGGCGTCTAACAACTCGAATATCAATAAAACTTATTTGTTTGGTTTATTGAGCAAGTATTATTTACTTTTGCAATTTGATCGTAACTCGTCCTACAGACAACTAACACTTGAGCTTAGCTGCAGTATCAATTTTTGCGAATAGAGTGTCTAACAACTCAAACATTATTAAAACTTGTTTGTTTGTTTTATAGAGCATGTACAATCTACTTTTACATTTCGATCGCAACTCGTCGTACAGAAAACTAACACTTGAGCTTAGCTGCAGTATTAATTTTTGCGAAATCAGTGTCTAACAACTCAAACATCATTAAAACTTGTTTGTTTGTTTTATAGAGCATGTACAATCTACTTTTACATTTCGATCGCAACTCGTCGTACCGACAACTAACACCTGAGCTTTGCTGCAGTATCAGTATTTGCAAAATCGGCGTCTAACAACTCGAATATCAATAAAACTTATTTGTTTGGTTTATTGAGCAAGTATTATTTACTTTTGCAATTTGATCGTAACTCGTCCTACAGACAACTAACACTTGAGCTTAGCTGCAGTATCATTATTGGCAAAATCAGTGTCTAACAACTCAAACATTATTAAAACTTGTTTGTTTGTTTTATAGAGCATGTACAATCTACTTTTACATTTCGATCGCAACTCGTCGTACCGACAACTAACACCTGAGCTTTGCTGCAGTATCAGTATTTGCAAAATCGGCGTCTAACAACTCGAATATCAATAAAACTTATTTGTTTGGTTTATTGAGCAAGTATTATTTACTTTTGCAATTTGATCGTAACTCGTCCTACAGACAACTAACACTTGAGCTTAGCTGCAGTATCAATTTTTGCGAATACAGTGTCTAACAACTCAAACATTATTAAAACTTGTTTGTTTGTTTTATAGAGCATGTACAATCTACTTTTACATTTCGATCGCAACTCGTCGTACCGACAACTAACACCTGAGCTTTGCTGCAGTATCAGTATTTGCAAAATCGGCGTCTAACAACTCGAATATCAATAAAACTTATTTGTTTGGTTTATTGAGCAAGTATTATTTACTTTTGCAATTTGATCGTAACTCGTCCTACAGACAACTAACACTTGAGCTTAGCTGCAGTATCAATTTTTGCGAATACAGTGTCTAACAACTCAAACATTATTAAAACTTGTTTGTTTGTTTTATAGAGCATGTACAATCTACTTTTACATTTCGATCGCAACTCGTCGTACAGAAAACTAACACTTGAGCTTAGCTGCAGTATCATTATTGGCAAAATCAGTGTCTAACAACTCAAACATTATTAAAACTTGTTTGTTTGTTTTATAGAGCATGTACAATCTACTTTTACATTTCGATCGCAACTCGTCGTACAGAAAACTAACACTTGAGCTTAGCTGCAGTATTAATTTTTGCGAAATCAGTGTCTAACAACTCAAACATCATTAAAACTTGTTTGTTTGTTTTATAGAGCATGTACAATCTACTTTTACATTTCGATCGCAACTCGTCGTACCGACAACTAACACCTGAGCTTTGCTGCAGTATCAGTATTTGCAAAATCGGCGTCTAACAACTCGAATATCAATAAAACTTATTTGTTTGGTTTATTGAGCAAGTATTATTTACTTTTGCAATTTGATCGTAACTCGTCCTACAGACAACTAACACTTGAGCTTAGCTGCAGTATCAATTTTTGCGAATAGAGTGTCTAACAACTCAAACATTATTAAAACTTGTTTGTTTGTTTTATAGAGCATGTACAATCTACTTTTACATTTCGATCGCAACTCGTCGTACAGAAAACTAACACTTGAGCTTAGCTGCAGTATTAATTTTTGCGAAATCAGTGTCTAACAACTCAAACATCATTAAAACTTGTTTGTTTGTTTTATAGAGCATGTACAATCTACTTTTACATTTCGATCGCAACTCGTCGTACCGACAACTAACACCTGAGCTTTGCTGCAGTATCAGTATTTGCAAAATCGGCGTCTAACAACTCGAATATCAATAAAACTTATTTGTTTGGTTTATTGAGCAAGTATTATTTACTTTTGCAATTTGATCGTAACTCGTCCTACAGACAACTAACACTTGAGCTTAGCTGCAGTATCAATTTTTGCGAATACAGTGTCTAACAACTCAAACATTATTAAAACTTGTTTGTTTGTTTTATAGAGCATGTACAATCTACTTTTACATTTCGATCGCAACTCGTCGTACCGACAACTAACACCTGAGCTTTGCTGCAGTATCAGTATTTGCAAAATCGGCGTCTAACAACTCGAATATGAAATAAAACTTATTTGTTTGGTTTATTGAGCAAGTATTATTTACTTTTGCAATTTGATCGTAACTCGTCCTACAGACAACTAACACTTGAGCTTAGCTGCAGTATCAATTTTTGCGAAATCAGTGTCTAACAACTCAAACATTATTAAAACTTGTTTGTTTGTTTTATAGAGCATGTACAATCTACTTTTACATTTCGATCGCAACTCGTCGTACCGACAACTAACACCTGAGCTTTGCTGCAGTATCCGTATTTGCAAAATCGGCGTCTAACAACTCGAATATGAAATAAAACTTATTTGTTTGGTTTATTGAGCAAGTATTATTTACTTTTGCAATTTGATCGTAACTCGTCCTACAGACAACTAACACTTGAGCTTAGCTGCAATATCAATTTTTGCGAATACAGTGTCTAACAACTCAAACATTATTAAAACTTGTTTGTTTGTTTTATAGAGCATGTACAATCTACTTTTACATTTCGATCGCAACTCGTCGTACAGAAAACTAACACTTGAGCTTAGCTGCAGTATTAATTTTTGCGAAATCAGTGTCTAACAACTCAAACATCATTAAAACTTGTTTGTTTGTTTTATAGAGCATGTACAATCTACTTTTACATTTCGATCGCAACTCGTCGTACCGACAACTAACACCTGAGCTTTGCTGCAGTATCAGTATTTGCAAAATCGGCGTCTAACAACTCGAATATCAATAAAACTTATTTGTTTGGTTTATTGAGCAAGTATTATTTACTTTTGCAATTTGATCGTAACTCGTCCTACAGACAACTAACACTTGAGCTTAGCTGCAGTATCAATTTTTGCGAATAGAGTGTCTAACAACTCAAACATTATTAAAACTTGTTTGTTTGTTTTATAGAGCATGTACAATCTACTTTTACATTTCGATCGCAACTCGTCGTACAGAAAACTAACACTTGAGCTTAGCTGCAGTATTAATTTTTGCGAAATCAGTGTCTAACAACTCAAACATCATTAAAACTTGTTTGTTTGTTTTATAGAGCATGTACAATCTACTTTTACATTTCGATCGCAACTCGTCGTACCGACAACTAACACCTGAGCTTTGCTGCAGTATCAGTATTTGCAAAATCGGCGTCTAACAACTCGAATATCAATAAAACTTATTTGTTTGGTTTATTGAGCAAGTATTATTTACTTTTGCAATTTGATCGTAACTCGTCCTACAGACAACTAACACTTGAGCTTAGCTGCAGTATCATTATTGGCAAAATCAGTGTCTAACAACTCAAACATTATTAAAACTTGTTTGTTTGTTTTATAGAGCATGTACAATCTACTTTTACATTTCGATCGCAACTCGTCGTACAGAAAACTAACACTTGAGCTTAGCTGCAGTATTAATTTTTGCGAAATCAGTGTCTAACAACTCAAACATCATTAAAACTTGTTTGTTTGTTTTATAGAGCATGTACAATCTACTTTTACATTTCGATCGCAACTCGTCGTACCGACAACTAACACCTGAGCTTTGCTGCAGTATCAGTATTTGCAAAATCGGCGTCTAACAACTCGAATATCAATAAAACTTATTTGTTTGGTTTATTGAGCAAGTATTATTTACTTTTGCAATTTGATCGTAACTCGTCCTACAGACAACTAACACTTGAGCTTAGCTGCAGTATCAATTTTTGCGAATACAGTGTCTAACAACTCAAACATTATTAAAACTTGTTTGTTTGTTTTATAGAGCATGTACAATCTACTTTTACATTTCGATCGCAACTCGTCGTACCGACAACTAACACCTGAGCTTTGCTGCAGTATCAGTATTTGCAAAATCGGCGTCTAACAACTCGAATATCAATAAAACTTATTTGTTTGGTTTATTGAGCAAGTATTATTTACTTTTGCAATTTGATCGTAACTCGTCCTACAGACAACTAACACTTGAGCTTAGCTGCAGTATCAATTTTTGCGAATAGAGTGTCTAACAACTCAAACATTATTAAAACTTGTTTGTTTGTTTTATAGAGCATGTACAATCTACTTTTACATTTCGATCGCAACTCGTCGTACAGAAAACTAACACTTGAGCTTAGCTGCAGTATTAATTTTTGCGAAATCAGTGTCTAACAACTCAAACATCATTAAAACTTGTTTGTTTGTTTTATAGAGCATGTACAATCTACTTTTACATTTCGATCGCAACTCGTCGTACCGACAACTAACACCTGAGCTTTGCTGCAGTATCAGTATTTGCAAAATCGGCGTCTAACAACTCGAATATCAATAAAACTTATTTGTTTGGTTTATTGAGCAAGTATTATTTACTTTTGCAATTTGATCGTAACTCGTCCTACAGACAACTAACACTTGAGCTTAGCTGCAGTATCAATTTTTGCGAATACAGTGTCTAACAACTCAAACATTATTAAAACTTGTTTGTTTGTTTTATAGAGCATGTACAATCTACTTTTACATTTCGATCGCAACTCGTCGTACAGAAAACTAACACTTGAGCTTAGCTGCAGTATCATTATTGGCAAAATCAGTGTCTAACAACTCAAACATTATTAAAACTTGTTTGTTTGTTTTATAGAGCATGTACAATCTACTTTTACATTTCGATCGCAACTCGTCGTACCGACAACTAACACCTGAGCTTTGCTGCAGTATCAGTATTTGCAAAATCGGCGTCTAACAACTCGAATATCAATAAAACTTATTTGTTTGGTTTATTGAGCAAGTATTATTTACTTTTGCAATTTGATCGTAACTCGTCCTACAGACAACTAACACTTGAGCTTAGCTGCAGTATCAATTTTTGCGAATACAGTGTCTAACAACTCAAACATTATTAAAACTTGTTTGTTTGTTTTATAGAGCATGTACAATCTACTTTTACATTTCGATCGCAACTCGTCGTACCGACAACTAACACCTGAGCTTTGCTGCAGTATCAGTATTTGCAAAATCGGCGTCTAACAACTCGAATATCAATAAAACTTATTTGTTTGGTTTATTGAGCAAGTATTATTTACTTTTGCAATTTGATCGTAACTCGTCCTACAGACAACTAACACTTGAGCTTAGCTGCAGTATCAATTTTTGCGAATACAGTGTCTAACAACTCAAACATTATTAAAACTTGTTTGTTTGTTTTATAGAGCATGTACAATCTACTTTTACATTTCGATCGCAACTCGTCGTACCGACAACTAACACCTGAGCTTTGCTGCAGTATCAGTATTTGCAAAATCGGCGTCTAACAACTCGAATATCAATAAAACTTATTTGTTTGGTTTATTGAGCAAGTATTATTTACTTTTGCAATTTGATCGTAACTCGTCCTACAGACAACTAACACTTGAGCTTAGCTGCAGTATCAATTTTTGCGAATACAGTGTCTAACAACTCAAACATTATTAAAACTTGTTTGTTTGTTTTATAGAGCATGTACAATCTACTTTTACATTTCGATCGCAACTCGTCGTACAGAAAACTAACACTTGAGCTTAGCTGCAGTATCATTATTGGCAAAATCAGTGTCTAACAACTCAAACATTATTAAAACTTGTTTGTTTGTTTTATAGAGCATGTACAATCTACTTTTACATTTCGATCGCAACTCGTCGTACAGAAAACTAACACTTGAGCTTAGCTGCAGTATTAATTTTTGCGAAATCAGTGTCTAACAACTCAAACATCATTAAAACTTGTTTGTTTGTTTTATAGAGCATGTACAATCTACTTTTACATTTCGATCGCAACTCGTCGTACCGACAACTAACACCTGAGCTTTGCTGCAGTATCAGTATTTGCAAAATCGGCGTCTAACAACTCGAATATCAATAAAACTTATTTGTTTGGTTTATTGAGCAAGTATTATTTACTTTTGCAATTTGATCGTAACTCGTCCTACAGACAACTAACACTTGAGCTTAGCTGCAGTATCAATTTTTGCGAATACAGTGTCTAACAACTCAAACATTATTAAAACTTGTTTGTTTGTTTTATAGAGCATGTACAATCTACTTTTACATTTCGATCGCAACTCGTCGTACAGAAAACTAACACTTGAGCTTAGCTGCAGTATTAATTTTTGCGAAATCAGTGTCTAACAACTCAAACATCATTAAAACTTGTTTGTTTGTTTTATAGAGCATGTACAATCTACTTTTACATTTCGATCGCAACTCGTCGTACCGACAACTAACACCTGAGCTTTGCTGCAGTATCAGTATTTGCAAAATCGGCGTCTAACAACTCGAATATCAATAAAACTTATTTGTTTGGTTTATTGAGCAAGTATTATTTACTTTTGCAATTTGATCGTAACTCGTCCTACAGACAACTAACACTTGAGCTTAGCTGCAGTATCAATTTTTGCGAATACAGTGTCTAACAACTCAAACATTATTAAAACTTGTTTGTTTGTTTTATAGAGCATGTACAATCTACTTTTACATTTCGATCGCAACTCGTCGTACCGACAACTAACACCTGAGCTTTGCTGCAGTATCAGTATTTGCAAAATCGGCGTCTAACAACTCGAATATCAATAAAACTTATTTGTTTGGTTTATTGAGCAAGTATTATTTACTTTTGCAATTTGATCGTAACTCGTCCTACAGACAACTAACACTTGAGCTTAGCTGCAGTATCAATTTTTGCGAAATCAGTGTCTAACAACTCAAACATTATTAAAACTTGTTTGTTTGTTTTATAGAGCATGTACAATCTACTTTTACATTTCGATCGCAACTCGTCGTACCGACAACTAACACCTGAGCTTTGCTGCAGTATCCGTATTTGCAAAATCGGCGTCTAACAACTCGAATATGAAATAAAACTTATTTGTTTGGTTTATTGAGCAAGTATTATTTACTTTTGCAATTTGATCGTAACTCGTCCTACAGACAACTAACACTTGAGCTTAGCTGCAATATCAATTTTTGCGAATACAGTGTCTAACAACTCAAACATTATTAAAACTTGTTTGTTTGTTTTATAGAGCATGTACAATCTACTTTTACATTTCGATCGCAACTCGTCGTACAGAAAACTAACACTTGAGCTTAGCTGCAGTATTAATTTTTGCGAAATCAGTGTCTAACAACTCAAACATCATTAAAACTTGTTTGTTTGTTTTATAGAGCATGTACAATCTACTTTTACATTTCGATCGCAACTCGTCGTACCGACAACTAACACCTGAGCTTTGCTGCAGTATCAGTATTTGCAAAATCGGCGTCTAACAACTCGAATATCAATAAAACTTATTTGTTTGGTTTATTGAGCAAGTATTATTTACTTTTGCAATTTGATCGTAACTCGTCCTACAGACAACTAACACTTGAGCTTAGCTGCAGTATCAATTTTGCGAATAGAGTGTCTAACAACTCAAACATTATTAAAACTTGTTTGTTTGTTTTATAGAGCATGTACAATCTACTTTTACATTTCGATCGCAACTCGTCGTACAGAAAACTAACACTTGAGCTTAGCTGCAGTATTAATTTTTGCGAAATCAGTGTCTAACAACTCAAACATCATTAAAACTTGTTTGTTTGTTTTATAGAGCATGTACAATCTATTTTTACATTTCGATCGCAACTCGTCGTACCGACAACTAACACCTGAGCTTTGCTGCAGTATCAGTATTTGCAAAATCGGCGTCTAACAACTCGAATATCAATAAAACTTATTTGTTTGGTTTATTGAGCAAGTATTATTTACTTTTGCAATTTGATCGTAACTCGTCCTACAGACAACTAACACTTGAGCTTAGCTGCAGTATCATTATTGGCAAAATCAGTGTCTAACAACTCAAACATTATTAAAACTTGTTTGTTTGTTTTATAGAGCATGTACAATCTACTTTTACATTTCGATCGCAACTCGTCGTACAGAAAACTAACACTTGAGCTTAGCTGCAGTATTAATTTTTGCGAAATCAGTGTCTAACAACTCAAACATCATTAAAACTTGTTTGTTTGTTTTATAGAGCATGTACAATCTACTTTTACATTTCGATCGCAACTCGTCGTACCGACAACTAACACCTGAGCTTTGCTGCAGTATCAGTATTTGCAAAATCGGCGTCTAACAACTCGAATATCAATAATGCTTATTTGTTTGGTTTATTGAGCAAGTATTATTTACTTTTGCAATTTGATCGTAACTCGTCCTACAGACAACTAACACTTGAGCTTAGCTGCAGTATCAATTTTTGCGAATACAGTGTCTAACAACTCAAACATTATTAAAACTTGTTTGTTTGTTTTATAGAGCATGTACAATCTACTTTTACATTTCGATCGCAACTCGTCGTACCGACAACTAACACCTGAGCTTTGCTGCAGTATCAGTATTTGCAAAATCGGCGTCTAACAACTCGAATATCAATAAAACTTATTTGTTTGGTTTATTGAGCAAGTATTATTTACTTTTGCAATTTGATCGTAACTCGTCCTACAGACAACTAACACTTGAGCTTAGCTGCAGTATCAATTTTTGCGAATAGAGTGTCTAACAACTCAAACATTATTAAAACTTGTTTGTTTGTTTTATAGAGCATGTACAATCTACTTTTACATTTCGATCGCAACTCGTCGTACAGAAAACTAACACTTGAGCTTAGCTGCAGTATTAATTTTTGCGAAATCAGTGTCTAACAACTCAAACATCATTAAAACTTGTTTGTTTGTTTTATAGAGCATGTACAATCTACTTTTACATTTCGATCGCAACTCGTCGTACCGACAACTAACACCTGAGCTTTGCTGCAGTATCAGTATTTGCAAAATCGGCGTCTAACAACTCGAATATCAATAAAACTTATTTGTTTGGTTTATTGAGCAAGTATTATTTACTTTTGCAATTTGATCGTAACTCGTCCTACAGACAACTAACACTTGAGCTTAGCTGCAGTATCAATTTTTGCGAATACAGTGTCTAACAACTCAAACATTATTAAAACTTGTTTGTTTGTTTTATAGAGCATGTACAATCTACTTTTACATTTCGATCGCAACTCGTCGTACCGACAACTAACACCTGAGCTTTGCTGCAGTATCAGTATTTGCAAAATCGGCGTCTAACAACTCGAATATGAAATAAAACTTATTTGTTTGGTTTATTGAGCAAGTATTATTTACTTTTGCAATTTGATCGTAACTCGTCCTACAGACAACTAACACTTGAGCTTAGCTGCAGTATCAATTTTTGCGAAATCAGTGTCTAACAACTCAAACATTATTAAAACTTGTTTGTTTGTTTTATAGAGCATGTACAATCTACTTTTACATTTCGATCGCAACTCGTCGTACCGACAACTAACACCTGAGCTTTGCTGCAGTATCCGTATTTGCAAAATCGGCGTCTAACAACTCGAATATGAAATAAAACTTATTTGTTTGGTTTATTGAGCAAGTATTATTTACTTTTGCAATTTGATCGTAACTCGTCCTACAGACAACTAACACTTGAGCTTAGCTGCAATATCAATTTTTGCGAATACAGTGTCTAACAACTCAAACATTATTAAAACTTGTTTGTTTGTTTTATAGAGCATGTACAATCTACTTTTACATTTCGATCGCAACTCGTCGTACAGAAAACTAACACTTGAGCTTAGCTGCAGTATTAATTTTTGCGAAATCAGTGTCTAACAACTCAAACATCATTAAAACTTGTTTGTTTGTTTTATAGAGCATGTACAATCTACTTTTACATTTCGATCGCAACTCGTCGTACCGACAACTAACACCTGAGCTTTGCTGCAGTATCAGTATTTGCAAAATCGGCGTCTAACAACTCGAATATCAATAAAACTTATTTGTTTGGTTTATTGAGCAAGTATTATTTACTTTTGCAATTTGATCGTAACTCGTCCTACAGACAACTAACACTTGAGCTTAGTTGCAGTATCAATTTTTGCGAATAGAGTGTCTAACAACTCAAACATTATTAAAACTTGTTTGTTTGTTTTATAGAGCATGTACAATCTACTTTTACATTTCGATCGCAACTCGTCGTACAGAAAACTAACACTTGAGCTTAGCTGCAGTATTAATTTTTGCGAAATCAGTGTCTAACAACTCAAACATCATTAAAACTTGTTTGTTTGTTTTATAGAGCATGTACAATCTACTTTTACATTTCGATCGCAACTCGTCGTACCGACAACTAACACCTGAGCTTTGCTGCAGTATCAGTATTTGCAAAATCGGCGTCTAACAACTCGAATATCAATAAAACTTATTTGTTTGGTTTATTGAGCAAGTATTATTTACTTTTGCAATTTGATCGTAACTCGTCCTACAGACAACTAACACTTGAGCTTAGCTGCAGTATCATTATTGGCAAAATCAGTGTCTAACAACTCAAACATTATTAAAACTTGTTTGTTTGTTTTATAGAGCATGTACAATCTACTTTTACATTTCGATCGCAACTCGTCGTACAGAAAACTAACACTTGAGCTTAGCTGCAGTATTAATTTTTGCGAAATCAGTGTCTAACAACTCAAACATCATTAAAACTTGTTTGTTTGTTTTATAGAGCATGTACAATCTACTTTTACATTTCGATCGCAACTCGTCGTACCGACAACTAACACCTGAGCTTTGCTGCAGTATCAGTATTTGCAAAATCGGCGTCTAACAACTCGAATATCAATAAAACTTATTTGTTTGGTTTATTGAGCAAGTATTATTTACTTTTGCAATTTGATCGTAACTCGTCCTACAGACAACTAACACTTGAGCTTAGCTGCAGTATCAATTTTTGCGAATACAGTGTCTAACAACTCAAACATTATTAAAACTTGTTTGTTTGTTTTATAGAGCATGTACAATCTACTTTTACATTTCGATCGCAACTCGTCGTACCGACAACTAACACCTGAGCTTTGCTGCAGTATCCGTATTTGCAAAATCGGCGTCTAACAACTCGAATATGAAATAAAACTTATTTGTTTGGTTTATTGAGCAAGTATTATTTACTTTTGCAATTTGATCGTAACTCGTCCTACAGACAACTAACACTTGAGCTTAGCTGCAGTATTAATTTTTGCGAAATCAGTGTCTAACAGCTCAAACATCATTAAAACTTGTTTGTTTGTTTTATAGAGCATGTACAATCTACTTTTACATTTCGATCGCAACTCGTCGTACCGACCACTAACACCTGAGCTTTGCTGCAGTATCCGTATTTGCAAAATCGGCGTCTAACAACTCGAATATCAATAAAACTTATTTGTTTGGTTTATTGAGCAAGTATTATTTACTTTTGCAATTTGATCGTAACTCGTCCTACAGACAACTAACACTTGAGCTTAGCTGCAGTATCAATTTTTGCGAATACAGTGTCTAACAACTCAAACATTATTAAAACTTGTTTGTTTGTTTTATAGAGCATGTACAATCTACTTTTACATTTCGATCGCAACTCGTCGTACAGAAAACTAACACTTGAGCTTAGCTGCAGTATTAATTTTTGCGAAATCAGTGTCTAACAACTCAAACATCATTAAAACTTGTTTGTTTGTTTTATAGAGCATGTACAATCTACTTTTACATTTCGATCGCAACTCGTCGTACCGACAACTAACACCTGAGCTTTGCTGCAGTATCAGTATTTGCAAAATCGGCGTCTAACAACTCGAATATCAATAAAACTTATTTGTTTGGTTTATTGAGCAAGTATTATTTACTTTTGCAATTTGATCGTAACTCGTCCTACAGACAACTAACACTTGAGCTTAGCTGCAGTATCAATTTTTGCGAATACAGTGTCTAACAACTCAAACATTATTAAAACTTGTTTGTTTGTTTTATAGAGCATGTACAATCTACTTTTACATTTCGATCGCAACTCGTCGTACAGAAAACTAACACTTGAGCTTAGCTGCAGTATTAATTTTTGCGAAATCAGTGTCTAACAACTCAAACATCATTAAAACTTGTTTGTTTGTTTTATAGAGCATGTACAATCTACTTTTACATTTCGATCGCAACTCGTCGTACCGACAACTAACACCTGAGCTTTGCTGCAGTATCAGTATTTGCAAAATCGGCGTCTAACAACTCGAATATCAATAAAACTTATTTGTTTGGTTTATTGAGCAAGTATTATTTACTTTTGCAATTTGATCGTAACTCGTCCTACAGACAACTAACACTTGAGCTTAGCTGCAGTATCAATTTTTGCGAATACAGTGTCTAACAACTCAAACATTATTAAAACTTGTTTGTTTGTTTTATAGAGCATGTACAATCTACTTTTACATTTCGATCGCAACTCGTCGTACCGACAACTAACACCTGAGCTTTGCTGCAGTATCCGTATTTGCAAAATCGGCGTCTAACAACTCGAATATGAAATAAAACTTATTTGTTTGGTTTATTGAGCAAGTATTATTTACTTTTGCAATTTGATCGTAACTCGTCCTACAGACAACTAACACTTGAGCTTAGCTGCAGTATCATTATTGGCAAAATCAGTGTCTAAAACTCAAACATTATTAAAACTTGTTTGTTTGTTTTATAGAGCATGTACAATCTACTTTTACATTTCGATCGCAACTCGTCGTACCGACAACTAACACCTGAGCTTTGCTGCAGTATCCGTATTTGCAAAATCGGCGTCTAACAACTCGAATATGAAATAAAACTTATTTGTTTGGTTTATTGAGCAAGTATTATTTACTTTTGCAATTTGATCGTAACTCGTCCTACAGACAACTAACACTTGAGCTTAGCTGCAGTATCAATTTTTGCGAATACAGTGTCTAACAACTCAAACATTATTAAAACTTGTTTGTTTGTTTTATAGAGCATGTACAATCTACTTTTACATTTCGATCGCAACTCGTCGTACAGAAAACTAACACTTGAGCTTAGCTGCAGTATTAATTTTTGCGAAATCAGTGTCTAACAACTCAAACATCATTAAAACTTGTTTGTTTGTTTTATAGAGCATGTACAATCTACTTTTACATTTCGATCGCAACTCGTCGTACCGACAACTAACACCTGAGCTTTGCTGCAGTATCAGTATTTGCAAAATCGGCGTCTAACAACTCGAATATCAATAAAACTTATTTGTTTGGTTTATTGAGCAAGTATTATTTACTTTTGCAATTTGATCGTAACTCGTCCTACAGACAACTAACACTTGAGCTTAGCTGCAGTATCAATTTTTGCGAATACAGTGTCTAACAACTCAAACATTATTAAAACTTGTTTGTTTGTTTTATAGAGCATGTACAATCTACTTTTACATTTCGATCGCAACTCGTCGTACCGACAACTAACACCTGAGCTTTGCTGCAGTATCAGTATTTGCAAAATCGGCGTCTAACAACTCGAATATGAATAAAACTTATTTGTTTGGTTTATTGAGCAAGTATTATTTACTTTTGCAATTTGATCGTAACTCGTCCTACAGACAACTAACACTTGAGCTTAGCTGCAGTATCAATTTTTGCGAAATCAGTGTCTAACAACTCAAACATTATTAAAACTTGTTTGTTTGTTTTATAGAGCATGTACAATCTACTTTTACATTTCGATCGCAACTCGTCGTACCGACAACTAACACCTGAGCTTTGCTGCAGTATCCGTATTTGCAAAATCGGCGTCTAACAACTCGAATATGAAATAAAACTTATTTGTTTGGTTTATTGAGCAAGTATTATTTACTTTTGCAATTTGATCGTAACTCGTCCTACAGACAACTAACACTTGAGCTTAGCTGCAGTATCAATTTTTGCGAATACAGTGTCTAACAACTCAAACATTATTAAAACTTGTTTGTTTGTTTTATAGAGCATGTACAATCTACTTTTACATTTCGATCGCAACTCGTCGTACAGAAAACTAACACTTGAGCTTAGCTGCAGTATTAATTTTTGCGAAATCAGTGTCTAACAACTCAAACATCATTAAAACTTGTTTGTTTGTTTTATAGAGCATGTACAATCTACTTTTACATTTCGATCGCAACTCGTCGTACCGACAACTAACACCTGAGCTTTGCTGCAGTATCAGTATTTGCAAAATCGGCGTCTAACAACTCGAATATCAATAAAACTTATTTGTTTGGTTTATTGAGCAAGTATTATTTACTTTTGCAATTTGATCGTAACTCGTCCTACAGACAACTAACACTTGAGCTTAGCTGCAGTATCAATTTTTGCGAATAGAGTGTCTAACAACTCAAACATTATTAAAACTTGTTTGTTTGTTTTATAGAGCATGTACAATCTACTTTTACATTTCGATCGCAACTCGTCGTACAGAAAACTAACACTTGAGCTTAGCTGCAGTATTAATTTTTGCGAAATCAGTGTCTAACAACTCAAACATCATTAAAACTTGTTTGTTTGTTTTATAGAGCATGTACAATCTACTTTTACATTTCGATCGCAACTCGTCGTACCGACAACTAACACCTGAGCTTTGCTGCAGTATCAGTATTTGCAAAATCGGCGTCTAACAACTCGAATATCAATAAAACTTATTTGTTTGGTTTATTGAGCAAGTATTATTTACTTTTGCAATTTGATCGTAACTCGTCCTACAGACAACTAACACTTGAGCTTAGCTGCAGTATCAATATTTGCAAAATCAGTCTCTAACAACTCAAACATTATTAAAACTTGTTTGTTTGTTTTATAGAGCATGTACAATCTACTTTTACATTTCGATCGCAACTCGTCGTACAGAAAACTAACACTTGAGCTTAGCTGCAGTATTAATTTTTGCGAAATCAGTGTCTAACAACTCAAACATCATTAAAACTTGTTTGTTTGTTTTATAGAGCATGTACAATCTACTTTTACATTTCGATCGCAACTCGTCGTACCGACAACTAACACCTGAGCTTTGCTGCAGTATCAGTATTTGCAAAATCGGCGTCTAACAACTCGAATATCAATAAAACTTATTTGTTTGGTTTATTGAGCAAGTATTATTTACTTTTGCAATTTGATCGTAACTCGTCCTACAGACAACTAACACTTGAGCTTAGCTGCAGTATCAATTTTTGCGAATACAGTGTCTAACAACTCAAACATTATTAAAACTTGTTTGTTTGTTTTATAGAGCATGTACAATCTACTTTTACATTTCGATCGCAACTCGTCGTACCGACAACTAACACCTGAGCTTTGCTGCAGTATCCGTATTTGCAAAATCGGCGTCTAACAACTCGAATATGAAATAAAACTTATTTGTTTGGTTTATTGAGCAAGTATTATTTACTTTTGCAATTTGATCGTAACTCGTCCTACAGACAACTAACACTTGAGCTTAGCTGCAGTATCATTATTGGCAAAATCAGTGTCTAAAACTCAAACATTATTAAAACTTGTTTGTTTGTTTTATAGAGCATGTACAATCTACTTTTACATTTCGATCGCAACTCGTCGTACCGACAACTAACACCTGAGCTTTGCTGCAGTATCCGTATTTGCAAAATCGGCGTCTAACAACTCGAATATCAATAAAACTTATTTGTTTGGTTTATTGAGCAAGTATTATTTACTTTTGCAATTTGATCGTAACTCGTCCTACAGACAACTAACACTTGAGCTTAGCTGCAGTATCAATTTTTGCGAATACAGTGTCTAACAACTCAAACATTATTAAAACTTGTTTGTTTGTTTTATAGAGCATGTACAATCTACTTTTACATTTCGATCGCAACTCGTCGTACAGAAAACT
Source organism: Aquatica leii (assembly GCA_035610365.1). NCBI lineage: Eukaryota > Metazoa > Arthropoda > Insecta > Coleoptera > Lampyridae > Aquatica > Aquatica leii. The sequence continues at coordinate 61,438,286 of CM069438.1, forward strand.
AACACTTGAGCTTAGCTGCAGTATTAATTTTTGCGAAATCAGTGTCTAACAACTCAAACATCATTAAAACTTGTTTGTTTGTTTTATAGAGCATGTACAATCTACTTTTACATTTCGATCGCAACTCGTCGTACCGACAACTAACACCTGAGCTTTGCTGCAGTATCAGTATTTGCAAAATCGGCGTCTAACAACTCGAATATCAATAAAACTTATTTGTTTGGTTTATTGAGCAAGTATTATTTACTTTTGCAATTTGATCGTAACTCGTCCTACAGACAACTAACACTTGAGCTTAGCTGCAGTATCAATTTTTGCGAATACAGTGTCTAACAACTCAAACATTATTAAAACTTGTTTGTTTGTTTTATAGAGCATGTACAATCTACTTTTACATTTCGATCGCAACTCGTCGTACAGAAAACTAACACTTGAGCTTAGCTGCAGTATTAATTTTTGCGAAATCAGTGTCTAACAACTCAAACATCATTAAAACTTGTTTGTTTGTTTTATAGAGCATGTACAATCTACTTTTACATTTCGATCGCAACTCGTCGTACCGACAACTAACACCTGAGCTTTGCTGCAGTATCAGTATTTGCAAAATCGGCGTCTAACAACTCGAATATCAATAAAACTTATTTGTTTGGTTTATTGAGCAAGTATTATTTACTTTTGCAATTTGATCGTAACTCGTCCTACAGACAACTAACACTTGAGCTTAGCTGCAGTATCAATTTTTGCGAATACAGTGTCTAACAACTCAAACATTATTAAAACTTGTTTGTTTGTTTTATAGAGCATGTACAATCTACTTTTACATTTCGATCGCAACTCGTCGTACCGACAACTAACACCTGAGCTTTGCTGCAGTATCCGTATTTGCAAAATCGGCGTCTAACAACTCGAATATGAAATAAAACTTATTTGTTTGGTTTATTGAGCAAGTATTATTTACTTTTGCAATTTGATCGTAACTCGTCCTACAGACAACTAACACTTGAGCTTAGCTGCAGTATCATTATTGGCAAAATCAGTGTCTAACAACTCAAACATTATTAAAACTTGTTTGTTTGTTTTATAGAGCATGTACAATCTACTTTTACATTTCGATCGCAACTCGTCGTACCGACAACTAACACCTGAGCTTTGCTGCAGTATCCGTATTTGCAAAATCGGCGTCTAACAACTCGAATATGAAATAAAACTTATTTGTTTGGTTTATTGAGCAAGTATTATTTACTTTTGCAATTTGATCGTAACTCGTCCTACAGACAACTAACACTTGAGCTTAGCTGCAATATCAATTTTTGCGAATACAGTGTCTAACAACTCAAACATTATTAAAACTTGTTTGTTTGTTTTATAGAGCATGTACAATCTACTTTTACATTTCGATCGCAACTCGTCGTACAGAAAACTAACACTTGAGCTTAGCTGCAGTATTAATTTTTGCGAAATCAGTGTCTAACAACTCAAACATCATTAAAACTTGTTTGTTTGTTTTATAGAGCATGTACAATCTACTTTTACATTTCGATCGCAACTCGTCGTAC